>CM021109.1:210964170-211533221 GCA_007115665.2 Sequoiadendron giganteum
CGTGTTGTCTCAAGAGAGAAAATAATTTGACTCATTAAAGGATCAATCATTAGCTGATTCCTCTAGATTTCCTCAAGCCTGACAGACTAATAAATCTTCATAAGAGAAATACCAAGAACCAACATCTAGAAGAAGGCTCTGATACCACTTGTTGGGGAAAAGGAATAAGTCATCTTAGAATGAAACATCTAAGAACAGTAGTGCCTTTCGTGACTTTATATTCTTCAAATCACCTCAAAGACACAAACTACTATGCCATAAAGCGGAAATAGGAAAAGTTGTTTTCACCCATTGATACTTTTGAGAAAAGTACATGCTGACAAAAAACTAGATTCAACACATATGCACAGATTCAATTCACAGAATCTAACAACATGGAAGACAAACTAATGAACACACGGATTTACATGGGGGAAACCCTTTCAAGTATAAAACCCCACCCTCCAAAACACTGAGCTCAATTGTATTAATTAGCAACAAGAACAGTTGCAATACAATCTCAGAGCTATGCTCTTCAAGAGTTTACATCTTGTCCATCTAGAGAATATAGGCAACAACATAAGACAAAATCCTCACATTGTTTCAATGTTCTTACACAACATATAATGCAGATTATTTTCATCTTAACAACCCACTCACTCAGCTAACCTTTCAGTTAGCACAGCCTCACGGCCACCACAGGTTCACATCTTCTTTGTTGTGTGTGTCTCAATGTTCACGGTTACAATTCTCTATGCATACCGCTCGAACACACACACTTCTACATGATCTGATCTCACATCTCGATCATCTCTTTTTTCAACCAACAACCATCAGGGTATTTAATTACCCCACTGGCAAGCTTCCTTCATCTCTGATCACTACCTTGCAGCACACATGAGGCCACCTAGAATTAAATCTTGGTCATAGAGAATAAATTTGTCAATCCCCGAGTCAACACATTTAATGCAAATATATCGCTTAACAAAAATAAAGCTTTCAGCCAATTATTGTTGATTTACAACCGCGATGTAAAATCAACGAATGACATTGTGCCATGTGTCGACACACCATTCATCCATCACTTTGACTATCACCCAAATAGTCAACAAAACCCTATGGTCCTTTTACCATGCCACCATGCCAAGCATTATGGTTACCCACGGTAAGGCGGTGTCACCGCACCACCATGGCATGGCTGTGAGACCATCACGGTATGGTGGTCCCACTATGCTACTAGCCTATGATTAGCAAAGGCCTATGGTATAGTGGTGAGGACCCATTCAATTGACTGCTACCGATCACTGCACCATCGTTGAGCATTGTGAAGCCTCCCATCGTATGGCGGTGCCACTGCCCAACTGTGAGGTTGAGCAAAGCCTTTCATGCTATGGAGGTAAACACCATGCTACCACTCCATTATTGAAAGACCTCTACAGTAAGGAGGTAACCACCTGTGCTGACTGCCATGGTTTACCGCGCCAACGTGCCTTAATCGAAAGACCCCCGTGATAAGGAGGTAAGAGTTAATGTCGATCACCAAGTTCGCCGCGCTATCGCGAAGGGAGAAGAAGGACTCCACTGTATAGTGGTAACACCACCCAACCACCAGACAAACCAAAGAGTCTTGTGGTAAGGTAGTAAACCGCACAACAGCACCACCTCCAAAGGCTCCCAGTGGTAAAGCAGTAAAGGCATGAACAAAAGTTAATTCGCCAAGTCTATTAACAAAGGTTCAAGCTAGAAAGTTTAGGCACATATTTTCCAAAAAACATTAAATTGAAAAAGTCAGATACTTAACCAAACCTTCACTTCAATTCCAATTCCTCATACCTGAGACCTATTTTTAAATAGACTTGTTGTAGAAGTAAAAAAATATCTAGGAGAGTGCAGATCAGCAATAAGTAATATCAATCTCCTTTGCATCAGAAGATCAATATTCGATTCAAGTTGAGGTACGTACCTCGGACCTCCCACAATTTTGATTCAATAATATCTCGGAAACAACAAGTTAAAAGCAGTCAAAGATACTCCACTCTAGTTGAGATATGTGACTTAAAAGTAGTTTAAAAGAATGTATTTAGAAGGAACAAAAGACTATCAAAAATAGAAGATTCAACATTCATTCTCTAATATCTTCAGTCCTTTATTTTCCATAGTTTCTTTTCATAGAGAATCGTGTTTTCATTCTCTCTAGTAGCTACTTCAAAAGATTTATCACCATGTTAGTTGTCACTACATAATACAGAAGTATAATGGTTGTACCAGATGATGAGTTAGATAAAACACAAAAATTTAATGAATCATCACATAAAAAGTGTTCCTTATCAGTATGTCATCATAAACGATAAGTACAAGGGGAGTTCACTGGTAAGTGGATTGATTTCAAAATAAATGTCAGTAGATTAATGTCTCCTCCCCCCCTACTAAATGAAGACACATATGAAATGTCTATAGTCAGCAAATAAATCATAAATCATAGATAATACATCCCTAGACTTCAAAATAGCGCACCCTCAATAAATTTGCAAACTTTAGTGAGCATTCTATCAGCCAAAAAAATCGCATATGATCTTTGATACTACTAGGCGTATGTATTTTTCCTACAAAAATTAATAAAGACATCAAATTTAGACTGAACATTTCATTTGAGCACATGGTTATGGTTGTCTTAAAAGGCTCTAATTTTGGTATAGATCAGTTAGTCTAACCATCCATACATCCATTTTGAACCTCTTTTTCGCGTGATCGACCTCAAATTGAAATTTTCGCTCAATCTCTCGAGGGGTCAATGTACCAACGTACTTATTTTCGCTGGGGCATCCGAAAAACATAATTTTTTTAATTTTTGATCTCGGTGGCATCATTATTTGAACCAATCCAATAAGTGCATTGCTTCAAAGAGGGGCAAAATGTAGACATGCAAAATTGACATCATGCATTTCACATATTACATCATATTCGCCCATCAATTAAATAAATCAAGTTTATTTAATTAATCTCCTAAAATTCCTCCATTTAATTAAATAAATCCAAATGTTTAATTAAATCTCTAAATTTTCTTTATCTTCTCATTCAATTTAAATAAATCCAAAAATTTAAGTTGAATGTAACAATCACCTAACATCAGCTTAATTAATCAAATCCATGATTAAAACTAAGCCTAATCCATGTCCCATCCTCTAGCTTTTCCCACTTGCACAATAAATCATTTTTTTTTATTTATTAAAACTCTATTTTCCTCACAAGGCATATTCCCAAGGAATATTCCCTCATTAACTCCATTTGTTTGACTTTATTGTCTAAACAAATTTCCCCCCCAAAACTCTCAACCATATATAGTTAATGTTATTTTCAAATTTCAAATTTCAACTAAAGTCATTTATGGGCACATTCATCAAAACTTGCACATCCTTGGCCCATTCACATGTTGACAAGTGACATGAATCTATTGGTTGAGGATTAGTCCCACATTTTTCCACTTTGCCTCTTCTTCTCTCAATCCCATCTATAAATTCAAGGATTTTCTCCTTCATTTCAATCTATAGTTTGAGCATTCTTACTATAGGCATTTGAGTTCATCTTTCATCTCTTTGTCTATCATCATCTTAAGGCTTAGCAAGGATTGGGAAAGGGATCCTTTACATGTCAAGGGGGCACCAATCCAATATGGAATAGGTATCCAATATGATTATATGCTTTCAATTATTTAAG
Source organism: Sequoiadendron giganteum (assembly GCA_007115665.2). Lineage (NCBI taxonomy): Eukaryota > Viridiplantae > Streptophyta > Pinopsida > Cupressales > Cupressaceae > Sequoiadendron > Sequoiadendron giganteum. Next base: position 210,967,864 of record CM021109.1, read on the forward strand.
TTTGTTATTTTGTTTATCAAGCATGTTGGAGTATTTCATAGAGATGTTGATTATTTGCTTTCTTTTAAAATACTAACCATACTAAGAGTGTGTGTGTTGAAGGTTTTTTAACAAAATGCAGATTTTGACATCTAGACTAAGCTAAAAGGTTCAAACCCTAATTAATAAACAAGCTAAATGGATGCATCATGTGATCATGAAAGCCATTCATGGAAGCTTAAAGCTAATTAATGCAATTAAAAAGAAAATAAAGATGCTAATTGTGTGCTAAATGTGAGTGTGATTGTGAGTGATTTTAACAACATAAATTTGATGTTAAAAGATGGATCCATTTGTCTCCAAATAGTGATCTATTTATAGGAGAGCAAATAAGAGATGGAGGGTTGAGATCAAAAAGGCTAATTAACTGTCAAGGATGGAGGAAATCGGAGGCATGGATCATGGATTCTCATCAATGTATGAGAGTGCAAGATGAGATTTAATCAAGGGTTGATATTCCTTCAAACAAACACACTTTTAACCTATCCAAGAGGTCAAAATTTAACTTGCACATGAAGCTAAATAAGAATATTCTCTTTTTCAAATGAGTGAGCAGAGAGAATGTTCTTTAGAATATTCTCATCGGCGAGCAAAAAGGATAAACTAGTTAATTAAAACCAAATTAATTTGTACAAAAGAAGAAGGAATATTCCGAAGGAATATGCAAAGGAGGAATATCCCTTGGAATATTCCTTTGTAAGTGGAGGGAGATTAGATTAATTAGGTAATTGATAATTAAATGATGTTAATTATGCAATTAGGAGATTAGAATAATTAAGATGATATTCATTAAATTAAGTGATTTAATGAAAGGGGGAAAGTTGATGACATTTAATTAAATAACTTAGGGTTATTTAATTAAATATGGAGATTTAGGGATTTAAATTAAATAGTTTGATTTATTTAATTTAATGAGATGAAATTTTAACGTGAAAAGGGGGAAAATTAACCTGATTAGATTAATTAGGTTAATAGATGCAAATGACATAATCAATTAAATAGCTAGACTAATTTAATCAATTAAGAGAAAAGAGGATGGGTTTTAGGAGGAAATGATGTTAGTATACTTGATTCAAGTGTATGATATCATTTAGGACATTTTTTAGTGTCTATAGTCATCAACCTTGAATCATGGAATAAGACTTGATTAAATCTACAAATAAGCTTGAAAACTTGGAAATATGAATGTATGATGGAGAATATGATTTTTTATTAATTCTCTTTTTTCTCCAAAATTAAAATTCTTACCTTCTCTAGTTTCAAACGGTGAAAAGGCCAAGTATTTATAGGCCTTTAATCTAATTTATCAAAAATTAAATCTCGATGGCCAAATTTAGATATTTTAAATTCAAATAATAAAATGTTGACATTGGCATATTTGAATTGGGAGCCAAAATAGGGGACATAGGCACCCTAGGTGCCAATGTCCCAAGACTATTTTTTGAAGTTTAAGGAGTCAAGGAAAAGTATTAAATGAGAGCATTTTTTTTATGCTTAAATTTTGTTGCAAAATGATAAAATAGGTCACAAAATGCATAACTTCAAGGAAATTAGGGCCTAATTAAATGGTATTTAAAATTCATTAATGCAAGGGTCGCTAATGTAGGTCCAAGTGAAGTATGAAATTGAACTAACACATAAAAGGGAGTATAATTTATGATGCTACAACTTGTCATTGTAACCCCACATGGTTTCAAAAAAGGTGTGAAATCACCTCTTTAGAAGAGCTCCCAAAGCTCAATATTTTATTTAAGAGAATTTCAGGAGACAAGTTCTATGTGGATTCTTAGACCACCCATATTAGCATGCACATACACCCACCCAAGACACAGGAGAATTAAGAAATACGAATGAAGGAAGTAAAGAAAAATATGGAAAAATCTTGAACCTCTTTTCTAAAATTATTAATGTTATATTTGATGTTTTGATGGTAGTGTAAATAGTAAGAAATATTATTTCTTTTGTTAGGATTTCTAGTGGGGAAGGTACAAAAGCTATCATAGCATGTAACCCCCACCATCTTATGGTGAAAAATTATAGTGTCATAATTAATGATAATACGATGGAGAGGTCCCTTGATATAAGTAAGAAGAGGGATCTGCATGAGAGGGATGTAGATATCTAAGTCGTATCTAGGTGTGAGCTGTCAAGTCTGAGTAAGATTCAAAGTAACACTCTCAACCCTAAAATCAATTCTTTCCTTGTAATCAATAAAATAATTATAAGTAAAGTTAGGAAAAATTTGGATGATATAATCCCTTGTGAGAGCCTTAGGGATATGATTATTACAATCTATATATATCTCCTTTCCTGAAGTACTAGTGAGAAAAAGACACATCAATGTATTAAGAATAGCTAAGTGAATATTTCTCAAACCATACAAAATTCTGCTAAGTCACCACTACCAACTTTATAGTGAGTAGTCATATCAAGGGGAGCAAGTAACAATAAAGTCTATCCAAAGAAAGGATGTGTTGAAGGGTTCCCAATATATTTAAATTCAAATTCCAATAAGACCACTTAGTGCTTTGCAGACCTAGGTTATAAACCAAGTCTGCAACACCATTACCTTCTTAGAAGATGTGGTAAATTTTAACTTGATAAAATCCATTAAGGTCCTCTCTAAAATTTTTAATTATTCTATGTATCTTCCAATGAGGGGGCTTGTCATTTAGGAGGAGATTCACAACAATTTGGTAGTCACCTTTGATTTCCACCTTAAGTAACCCCAAGCACAGGATCCACTTAATCCCCCCACCAAGCTACCATAGCTTCGACAACATTATTAGAGTTAACAACGATGTCCCAACTAAATCATTCAATAAGGTTACCTTGATCATCTCTTATAACTCCCTAACAATAGTAGCCCTAGGGTTGCCTTTAGAATAGCTACTGAAATTGAGCTTAGCCCACCCTTTACAAGGAGGTCTCCATTTAATCATTTATCTACCAATGATATTATCCTAATTGAGATTGGTTAGGCTTTGGAATATTCCCAAATTTTATTTAACCCTTATCTTCGTATAATTAGGAATTATCTTAGAGGTTTTGAATGCCAGAGAGGAGAAATTTTCTTGAATAGTTTTCTTGATGATCTAGAAGATGGTTTTGTTGTTTCTTGATTGGTCCCTACAAACCCTATTGTTCCTTTCTTTCCACAACTACCAAGAGACAAGATAGGGAATTTATTTCTAGATTTCACAAATTATAGGGTGTTTGAAATGAGAGCCTAAACACCAAGAAGTAAGGAAATCATTGAGATAGAGAGGAAAGTCCAGAGAATAGAAAAGAGGGTTAAAACCTCCTATAACTCTCTAGCAAGAACACAATGAAGGAGAAGATGAATAATGGTTTCTTTCATGTTCAGATAAATGCTACATTTATTAAAAATTTAGAAGCTCCATTGGTTAGGGGTGTTAATGGTAAAGATCTTGTTATGCATGGCATCCCACCAAAAACAAATAACTTTAAAGGTAAAACCTTATTATTCCAAACCATATTCCAATTGAACCTAGAATCATCTTTATCATTAGCAATGAGAATTTTGGATGATTTAATAGAGAAGAACCCCAATGGGTTGGAAAGAAAATAACAAAAATCCTTCAAATCAATCTCAAAAAGGCAACAAGAACCGATGAGCTTGTGTAGGTGATCCACCGAGCCTTTCCAATCTAATTGATCCCAAGTGTTAGAATTTATTCTTCTTAGCAAATAATAAAAATATTTCCATGATATAATGTGGTTATTCTAGTTTATATACTAATGGATCTTGGTGCCAAATATATGAGAGATGGGTTCCCTAAGCCAAGACAACCTTTGATCAGAAAAAAAGAGGACCCCCTCAACCCACTTGTCAAACAAAAAATCCATAGATCTACCATTTCCCATACTCCAAACAATCCCCTAGTTTAGGACATTATAGGTTTTCATAATTTGTTTCCAAATAACAAAGCCCGAGGGTGGAGGACTAGAAGAAAGAAAAGAGTTGGGTTGACTATTGTTGAGGTATTTAGCACTGATGAGGTGAGTCCATTCCTTGTTGACAAAAATAAAATTATAGACACATGTGGTGATAAGAGTTGTATTGAACTACTTCAGTCTTCAGAGGCCTAATCCACCAAGTTGATTTGGTTTACAGACCTTGTCCCATTTGAATAAGGAGGTTTTGTTTCTATCCTCCACCTCTATCCAAAGAAAATTCCTTTGAATATTTCATTTTATCAACCATGGACATAAGGATTTTAAATAGAGATAAAATTTAAATAGGAATATCTTGAAGGGAGGATTTAGGGAGAAAAAAGATACTAGCTTGACTAATAATCTCACATTTCCAACCAACAATTTTATATTTCACCCTTTCAACAATATTTTTCCAGTAGTTATTGGATAGAAATTTGGTAGTATGTGGAGAACCAAGATAGGAAGTAGGAAGGTAGTCCTTGTAGCAACCCAAGATGTGGATAAATTAATCCATAAGAATGTTCTCTAGATTGAAGAAGTAGAGCTTAATGTTGTTGTAATTGATGTGTTTCCCAACAACAATAGCATAATATTCCAACATAGCCTTCCATATTTTTTCTTCCACAATAGAGATAGTACCAAAAATAATAGTTTCATCAACAAATTTTTGGTGAGAAGTAGGGGCATGTTGGGAAGTAACTCTAACCCCCATAATTTTTTTGGATGTTGTAAGTTGACAAAAATGATGTCTTAGAGCTTCCACAACCAAGGTGGAGATATAAGGGGAGAGGGGGTACCCCTATCTCAAACCCCCACAACTAGAGAAGTTACCATAGGGGACACCATTCACCAACACCAAAAAATGTTAGGGAGGAAATGCAAGAATGAATAATTTTATGAACCTTCTTTCCAAAACCAAATTTCTTGAGAATAGAAGAAAGGAAAGGCCAAAGAAATATATCATAGGCCTTAGAAATATCAAGTTTGAGCAGAATTTTGGGCCTCTACTTTTCTCATTAGATTGAATGATCTTGTGAGTTGTGAGAACAACATCAAGGATCTTTTTGCCCAACATGAAACCATTTCGACCTGGGGAAATGAGACTTTGAAGTAGGGTTTTGATTTTGTTAACCAACACTTCAAAGAAAATTTTGTAAACAGTGTTACATAAGCTAATAGGCCTGAAGTCTAACATGGATTTGTCATCAAAAATTTTGGGAACTAGAACAATGTAGGTTTGCTTTATATATTTAGGATCAAACTAGATCTAAAGAATTATGTAGTGGTAGTGAAAAGGTCCCACGAGATGATATCCCAATAAAATTGAAAGAAAGAAGGGGGAAACCCATCAGGATGAAGGCCCTTGAAGGCACAAAAAGAGAAGATACTTAGTTTGACCTCCTCTAGGGAGTACCTTATTCTCAGCCTCATTAAGAATTTAGGAATAACATTCACAAACTCAACAAAGTGATCAAGCTCTAGCATATTAACTTCATAGATTCCTCTAAAGAAAGAGACAACAACATTAGTAATGTCTTGCTTCCACAAGCAGCATAACCATCTATAGTGTAGAAAAATGTATCCCTCTACATTTTCACAATTAAGTAATGATTAACATTAAAATGGACCTAATGTTGTTGTGATCTAGTGTCATGATGTGTTTTACACATTCACATTAGATTTTAGGCCCTTTTAAGCTAAATAGACCTATTTTTTCCTTAATTTAATGATGTAAAGTGTATTTATTTACACCTTCACATTAATTTTTGATCCCTCTTACATTTATGACCTTCATATCATCATTAATAGGCCCATAAGACCCTTTATTATGCATCATGAGTCTTATTTCAACCGAGATCCTGACATTATCAACAAATATACTTAATTTCTCAACTCCTCAACATTCACTCTATCCAAAAAGGCCTGGTGGGACCCATATGCCACCTTGGGTGTATGAGTCCCATTTGTCCCCCTTTTAGGGTTTCGAGTAGGAAATTAGGGTTTTGAATTCAAATTTCATGAATGTCGGCATTTTGGATCTAATAACTGGTAAGTTGGATGGATTGCCCATATAAAAAAGGTTTCAAATCATTATTTCACCTAAGCCTTCATGATATCAACCTAAGCAATCAAGATTTAAGCATTCCATGACTTCACAAGAGTGTAAAGGGAGTTCACTAGATCGTTTCTAAGGCATTCAAGGGAAGATTTATTCATCATTTGTTGCAGAAATTCAAGATCCATTATCATGTCCAAGGAATAAGGAATCAAGCATTTTGTTGATCTAGTGTTATAATGTAGCATTCAAGATCCAAGTCAAAGCATTGTTTAATATCCATATTCAAGATCAAGATCTAAATTCTATATGGCCACTTCATGTTAGATTGTTGATTTATATCTCAAGACATCATTCAAGGTGTCATTTTTCATGCTTCATATTTCATGTTTCATGTTCATGCTTCATTGTTTCATTACAAGGTTTAATTACCTGAATGGGGTTCGACCTAGGCAAACCCTTATTTCCTAACAATCAACAAGTTTTTCCATCTCTTTGCATGTGTGATTGTAGATCTAGGTGACTTGGAGCTTGAAGGATCTTTGAAGACTAAGTTGCAAGATTAAAGAAAGTTGTCAGAGTTGTCTCCTCACTTGCAATATCATAGAAAGTCACCTACAAGTTGTAAATCAAGGTTTCAAACTCAAAGATTTGGCAAGAAGAAAGCTATAAGAAATCACCAAAAAATACCAGAATTTTAGCTAAACCCTAATACTAGGACTAAATCACCACTTGTGGTGTATGAGTCCCAGTACTGCCATTTTCCAAGTTTCAAGATATTTAGAGTAGTTATTGACATATTCTATTTTTGGAACATAAACCCTAGTCTGAGACTAAATAAACCATAATGGAATATGTTTGAGTGGGTATCAAACAACAAGACTTCAAGGTTTTGGAGATTGTTTTGACATCATCTTTCATCAAGGTACCTTTTTGTTCATTCTCATTTTTCTATCCCGATTTTTAGTTTCATTTCCTAGGTCATTTAGTTAGGTTTTGCATGGTACAATTACATGTCATTTACATTCCTTATATTTCCAAGCCCTAGCTTGGTGGTGAACCCTCCTTTAACCTTTAATTACACCCCTATTTCAAATCTCTTTCCTCTTTACATCCTTGGATTGAGATATCTAGGGTTTCCTTGAATGAGACATGTAGGAAATTAGTTGTTCTATCTCCCGAGCATTTAGGAATGGAAATTTTCAACCTTTCATTTTGGTGAACCTAGTTTTTAAAACACCTCATTTCTTATTCGGAGTACATAATAGTCCTAGATATAGATTAGATCAACTTTGCATTAGGTTTTGCATTAATTAATTTACATCTAGGGTTTCAAAATTTTGCATTAGTGAAAGTGCATATAGGTTGCATTTTTTAATGTTAGATCATTCAATTTCGTTGAAATTCTACAATTACAAATAATCTAGACAACATACAAGTTAGAAAACTTAGAAACAACTCAGAATTTGTTGAAATTGGTGCAAAAATCCTAATCTGGGACTCATACATGCCCCTCTGGGTGATTTAGTCCCAGTACAGGTTTATTTGCCTACTTTCTTGGCATTCTATGTTGTGTATTTTTTAGCATTTGACCCTTCCAAAAACCTTGATTGGGACTCATATGCCCCTCTAGGAAAATTAGACCTAGATTAGACCTAAAACTACCCTTTACAATATTGAAAACATCATTTTTATGTACTTATGTTTGTTGTCATTAGATAGTTGTTTCAGTTTTTTGAGTTTCTGTTACATGCATTTCATTAGATCTAGCTTAATTTGGTTCATTTCATTTATGGCTTAATTTCAAAATGGCATTTGCAACACTTCATTTTCAAATTGTTACATAGCATAATCAGTCAATTATTATGTTCTAAATCTAAAAATTCCATTCTCCTTTTGCATGTTTCATTTATCATTGTTGCATTTCAAGTTTGCAGGGCAATCATTACTTCATGTTTTCATTGAAAACATCTATGATTATTATACTTCATGTTCTATTTTCAGATCTTGTTGAGTGTTGTAAGAATTTTTTTTTAACTATATATGAATATGAAATCCTCTCCCCTCTCTTTTTGTTCATCATTGATCCCTCTCCTAGTATCCCTTGTTTGAGTGAGGTTAGTCTAGTGAAAGAGAATACAACCTTGGGTAATCATTACAATCATATTCATTATCCTCCTACTATCTCTCATATTCTTATAAAAGATATTTCAGTGTTAGAAGAACCAATCGATGAGAGTTTTGAGAACCCTAGTTGTTTCTCTCCTCCTATCACTCTTATTAGGAAAAACATCATTGAAAAAGAGGACATAAAAATAGGTAATCATTACAATCACACAACACAACAAGAGACCATTGAAACTTACCTAAAATCCACTTCAACTATTCTACATTAATCTCCCAACAACTTCCCCTCTTGTGATAATATTTTAAATGATGACGATATGTTGGTGTTAGATAATCAAATATTTAATATCTATGACAACCTTATTTATGTTTCTTCCCCTACCTATCCTAGTTTGGAAGACATTATGGGACAAAGGAATAAAATTATGGAATTTTTTCTTCTCCTAGTATCTCTCCTATTTGTGAAGAAGATGCTTTGATGTTAGATAATGCGATCAATGAGAGTCTTGAGAATCCTATGTGTCTCTCTTCCCCTAGCGAAAACATTATTAAACAAAAGAATGCCATCATTGATAAGAAAGACAATCCAACAATTGATAACTCCCTTACTTGTGATGTAGTTAATTTAGAATAACCAACCTTTGAATGGCATTAACATCTAGTTTGTAGTTCTCCTAAACAATCTCCTCCTAGGGAGGATATCAAGGTGCAAGAAAATGTGAACATTGACACATGTCTTTTAAACACTAGTAATGAGACTTCCTTAGATGAAGATGATGAAGTGACAGTAGACTCCTCTTCACTAAAATATCATGAAAATAAGGATACTTTTTGTTGAGGTTATGACGACACAAATCAGATCTCCTTTAATTAGTGAAGCTCATAAGTCACCTCCCATCAGTGAACCACATAGAAATAAAATAAGAGATCTCTTGAATTATATAATGCAACTTGGTAGTAACAATGTTTTGCAGCAACCGAGTTATAATACAATTTCTCAAACATGTAGGCAACCAAAAACCACTCCCATTTCATTACCATTGCCTCAACATATTTTTCCTAATGCTCCTTTCTCTCCTTTACATAATGTAGTTGAATACCTTAAAAATATTCCTGCTAATGTATCCTTATGGCATCTTATTCAAATATCACGTATGTATACAATTGATTATTTCGAGAAATATTGCAAATGAAGAAAGAGGAGATCCAATCCTCTATGAAATCAAATGATGTAGCATCCTCCTTTGTCCATATACAATTCATGCAATCTGAAATCACATTCCCTAAATAGGAATTACCCTTGGGAATGTGCAGGATCATCGTGGATAAAACAGGCCCTTAAGTGGCAAAAAATTTAGAAAAATCAGAGTTAGGCAAGTTGATGTAAAAATTTGAATAAGTTATCTATATTATTTCAAAAATATGTAAGAATAGAATCTGTAGAAAATTGAATTTATTTTCTAAACTACTAGGTTTATTTTCAAAAAAAAAGAATCTATTTGGTGAAAATTTGAAATTTCAATGCAGTAGTACTTAAATTTCAAGGAAAAAATAAGAAGTAGGTGTCTGTCTGACCACCCTAACCACAATAAAATGATAATATTTTTTTATGAGATTTTAGATATAAGTAGAGGACTCATTTCTCAATGTGATGCATATTTTTTTGTATTTTTTTTTCAAGTAAATAATTAATTATGGATTTTTCATTACAAATTTTTAAAAATATAAAAACTCGTATGTCTGACCACCTTAACTTGGTCAAAACTTCATGAAATTCATTTTTTTTTTTTAAATTCTATAGTATTCAAAGCATAGAATGTGACACATGTTTTGGATTAAAAGAATCTAATACTGTTTAAAAGCTATAAATGTTTTTCAATCAGCCTATAAATCAAGACTTTATTCGTAATTCAAATAGAAAATTCATAATTAATTATTAAACTCAAAGTAAAGAATAATTTATATTGGTGGAAAGCTAAGAATATCCTTTAAAAACCCTTTTCGTTTCATCAATTTTGGGTAAAAAAAAACGTCGTCAGCCACATACCCATCATATCGCCACTTTTTGGCCCATCATGATCCTGCACATACCCCCTCACTTGAGATTCAAAAGAAAAATGCAGCATTGATGATAAAGGAGATCATTAAGGAAACCACACTTAGGCACACTCTCATAGACAATGGATCAGGTCTTAATGTTTGCAGCATTGGCCTGCTAGATGAAATTGGCATGGAGAAGAGGATTATTCAACTTAATGATATTAATATTTATGGCTTTGATAATGTTAATAGGGAACCATTAGGAATGATCATATTACCTATTCAGGTTGGACCTGTAGTGTTTCCTACCCCTATCCATATCATGCCAGGATCTCTTTCATACAATCTTCTCCTAGGGAGACCATGGATTCATGATATGAAAGGAGTCCCATCTACTCTTCACTATGTGATGAAATTTGAATAGAACAATAAGATATACATAGTTGAAGTAGATGAATGAATCTAGAAATCATATGATCACAACACTCCCAACTCCCCTAATAATTTCATTCCAAAATCAAAAACTCAACCTATACAAGTTGATTTATCCTTCACCTACAACAAAAATCCTTAGTGATAATAGGGGTCATTAGATTTTATGCCTCATTTCAATAAAGAATCCAAAATATCACCCTTGAAGCCCAAAGAGTCATATAAAAATGATTCATTTTCAGACACAAGTTCTAGTGATGATTGGGTTTCATTAGATTTTACACCCTCCTTTATGGGAGAGTACAAAATATCGCAATCTAAACCAAAGAAGACTTGTGTTTCATTTTCTCAGCTTGGTTCTATGCCAACAACATTACCCCGTGGTGGTGATGGGGGACATTTAACTCCCATCCCTCATGAGAGGATGATGCATAACTTTAAGAAACATAAAAAAGGATTTGTGTTCTCATGAAGAAGCAAATCCTTCTTAGAAGCATAAACCCCCTCATCTAAATTGAAATATTGTTATGGTCTTGGATATAAAATCCCTCCTAAACATAGATACAATGAACACATGAAGCAAAATGATATACCATACTCTTTCAAGAAATATATAGGTTTACCACCTTTATCTCCATTCTCATCTAAGGATTTATCATTTAGTGTGTGTATAACAACTTGTGCAAATACAAGAACATCTTCTACTATTGATCAAGAGGGTATCTTGTCAATCCTTCTCCAAGATTGTACAAAATCTCACAATCTAAAGAGTCTTTTCTAGGTATCATGCCTTGTACTAAGAAAGAGATATCTTTGTCACAAAATAATGAAACATCCTCTACTTTTGATCAAGAAGGTATCTTGTAGAGACTCCTCCAAGATCACATGATATCTCTCCCTCCAAGAGCATGAAACAAATTTTACTACAAGAATCTTTTTTGTGCATATCATAGAATTTGTGTTAATTCTACTCATTTATGTAAGACTTTAGGTAATTGAATTCAACATCTTAAGGATTGTGGTGCTCTTTCTTGTGTTGAAGCACCTAGTTCCTCTAATTGATACTTATTTCCATTCTACAATATCTCTCATTAATCATTTCTGCTCATCCTTGTCTTTCACTAAGTGGGGGAAAGGGGTTAGGTAGCCTTGTCCTCATATGTTACTTTTTGTTTCCTCTTTTGGCTAGTTGACCACCTTTCATGTACATATAAGAGCAAGCTTGGGATATGGACAACATGCCTTAAGTTGGATCACATGTTACGTACTATATTTTGGGGGCAACCCCTTATCCATGATCCATTTTCATTAGAGAACATATGACTTGGCATATAACTTTTCAAATAACCTCTCATATCTTCTTCTACTTTAAATCAATTGATCATAGCAGTGGTGTTAGCAACGTCTTTAAAGTGGGGGCATACATTGACACTCATGTTTCATTGTGCGATTTTCTTTATTTTTGTGATGCATCCTTTTCTTGGTGGTATCATTAGGTTTGATTTCCTTTGAGAGCATGATATTTCTTTGAATTGTACTCTCTTGGAGAAATTAGGCATGATGTTCCATAAGAAGTGACCTTACATGAACCAAGAAAAATCCCTTTGAACATACTTTACACTCCTTTTCATTTGCAATAACTATTATATGGCCACCTTGCATAACACACTTTTCTTGCACGTGGAGCCATCTTGTTTGTTCATGAGTTTCAAGCATACAAAGCTTTGCCTTCCTCATGAAGATTGAAGTTCATTATTGTGTGGCACCTTATCAAAGTTATCAAAAGGTATAGCTTTGGTCTTTTTGTATGTATGGGAGTTGAACTTAGGCGTGACTTTCCCATAACCACTTCCTTGTGAGTGCATACCATCTACATATGTGTCTCACCCATTTTAGATCTAAACCACACCGTGCAAGACAAATGGTTGAAGTTTGATCTACCTTTTGGGTATGTGCAAGATCATCATGGAAAAAGAAGGCCCTTAAGTGGCAATGAAAATTCAAAAAATCAAAGTTAGGCAACTTGTTGTAAAAATTTGAATAAGTTATCTATATTATTTCAAAAATATGTAAGAATAGAATCTGTAGAAAATTGAATGTAGTTTCTAAACTAATAGGTTTATTTAAAAATATATATATATATATTTAGTGAAAATTTGAAATTTCAATGTAGTAGTACTTAAATTTCAGGGGAAAATAAGAAGTAGGTGTCTGTCTGACCACCCTAACCACAATAAAATGATAATATTTTTTTATAAGATTTTAGATATAAGTAGAAGACTCATGTTCCGATGTGATGCATATTTTTTTTGTAATTTTTTTCCAAGTTAATAATTAATTATGATTTTTTTATTACAATATTTAAAAAATATTAAAACTCATATGTCTGACCACCTTAACTTGGTCAAAAATTCATGAAATTCAATTTTTGTTTTTTCAATCCTATAGTATACGAAGAATAGAATGTGATGCATGTTTCAGATTCAAAAAATGTGATACCATTTGAAAGCTATAGATGTTTTTCAATCAACCTATTGATCAGGACTTTAGTAATAATTCAAATAGAAAATGAATAATAATTATTTATTAAATTCAAAGTATAGCATAATTTATATTGGTAGAATGCTGAAAATCTCCTTTAAAAACCCTTTTCGTTTCATCAATTTTGGGTAAAAAGATGTCGTCAGCCACATGGGCCATCATATCACTTACATATCACCACTTTTTTGCCCATCATGATCCTGCACATACCCTTAAATTCCTTTTTCTTTCATCTTTTTATCTTTGACATTGCATGTTTGTGTATCTTGTTTTGTTTCATGTCATATGCCTTGTGCTTGTCCCTTTGTGATTATGTTGGTTTGGCATAGGATCTTGGATCCCGGGGGCTTGACCACCCCCTTGGTCTTTATTATCCTAGACCATCCACATTGGTACACTTGGACCCCTCTTGAATGTCTACTTTAGTGTGAGCTTGAAGCAAGTTCCTCCTCTCACTAAAGTGGGCGCTAAATGTAGTGTATAAAAATGTATCCCTCTATAATTTTACACTTAATTTGGGCTTGATTAACATTAAAATGGACCTAGTGTCACCTTGATCTAGTGTTGTGATGTGTTTTACACATTCACATTAGGTTTTGGGCCCTTTAAAGCTAAACATACCTATTTTTTCCTTAATATATTTATGTAAAGTGTATTTATTTACACCTTCACATTAAGTTTTGGGCCCTCTTACAGTTATGAGCTTCATATCATCATTAATAAGCCCCTAAGACCCTTTATTATGCATCCTATGACTTATTTCAACCGAGATCCCAACATAATCAAGTATACTTAATTTCTCAATTACTTGACATCTCCTCTAAGATATCCAAAAGGGCCTGGTGGGACCCATACGCCACCTTGGGCATATGAGTCCCACCCAAATGGGATCTATTTTCCACAAGTGGCATATGTGTACCATTTGACCCCCTTTTAGGGTTTTGAGAGAGAAATTAGGGTTTTGAATTCAAATTTCATGAATTTCGACATTTGGGATCTAATAAATGGTAAGTTGGATGGATTGCCTATATAAATAAGGTTCCAAAAAATTATTTTACCTAATTCTTCATGATATCAACCTAAGAAATCAAGGGTTAAGCTTTCTAAGACTTCACAAGAGTGTCAAGAGAGTTCACTAGAGTGTTTCTAAGGCATTCAAGGGTATACTTCTTCATCATTTTCTACAGCAATTCAAGATCCATCATCATGTTCAAGGAATAATGAATCAAGCATGTTCTTGAGCTAGCACATTGTAATGTAGCATTTAAGATCCAAGTTAAATAATTGTTTCATATCCATGTTCAAGATCAAGATCTACATTCTACATGGAAACTTCATGTTAGACTGTTGATTTACATCTCAAGACATCATTCAAGGTATCATTGTTCATGTTTCATGTTCTTGCTTCATTATTTCATCACAAGGTTTAATTACCTAAATGGGGTTTGACCTAGGTAAACCCTATTTCCTAACAATCAACAAATTTTTCCCTCTCTCTACATGTGCGATTATATATCTAGGTGTCTTAGAACTTAAAGGATCTTTGAAGACTAAGTTGCAATATTGAAAAAAGTTGTCAGAGTTGTCTCCTCACTTGCAAGATCACATAAAGTCACCTACAGGTTGTAAATCAAGGTTTTAGACTCAAATATTTGGTAGGAAGAAAGCTGCAGGAAATCACCAAAGAATACCAAAATTCAGCCAAACCCTAATACTAGCACTAAATCGCCACTTGTGGCATATGAGTCCTAGTACTACTGTTTTCCAAGTTTCAAAAGATTCAAATAAGTTATTGATAGATTCCAATTTTGGCATAGAAACCCTAGTCTCAAACTAAATCACCCCGTTTGGCGTATGAGTGCTAGTGGACATAAAATAGTAAGATATTAGGGTTTTGGAGCTTTTTTTGACATCACCATTCCTCCAGGTACCTTAATGTTCATTCTCAGTTTGTTATCCTAATTTTCAATTTCATTTCCTAGGTCATTTAGTTAGGTTTTTCTTGGTAATTTGCATGACATTTACATTCCTTGTCTTTCCAAGCCCTAGCTTGGTGGTGAACCCTCCTTTAACCTTTAATTACACCCCTAGGACATCCCTATTGTAGATCTCTTTCCCCTTTACATTCTTGGATTGAGATATCTAGGGTTTCCTTGAATGAAAAATATAGGAAATTAGTTGTTCTATCTCCCAAGCATTTAGGAATGACAATTTTCAACCTTTCACCATCATCAAGTATTAGTTTGAAAAATATGTTTCTTTCAATGGTATTTCAGAGAAGACAAGTTGAAAATTTTGGCATTCTTATCCCCTTCCTTGAGCCATTTCACTTTTGAATTTCACTTCTAGAATAATTCTCCTCTCTTCCTAATGTCATGACATTCCAATCTGAACATACATTCCTCAAATAAAAAAGTGGTATGAATATTTTCCAAACCCATAGAATCTCGGATGATTTTTAGATGTTTCATATTTTTTTTTTTTTTGTGGTATAAGTTCCCAAAAGAGAATATGTTCTATCGCTTAGCTTTGATCTTGATTAGCTTTATCTTTTTGGTAAAGGTAAATATAGGGATGCCATAGAACGAGGTCTTGTACCACCTATCAACCAAATCTATTAAATCTAGATGAGTCTCCTACATGATCTTGTATTTAAAAGGTTAAGGTCCCTACTTGATAGTATCCTCCCAAGAAAGGAGAAGAACATGGTGATTAGATCCAGCTCTTGGGAGGGAAAAGAGTGATATCTGAGGAAGAAAGTTCTAGTTATGAGAAAAAAGGAACCTATCCAGTTTAACCTAGATGAGGTTATTTCCATATCTATAGTTTGAATAAGTGAAGGATGTTCCCTGGAGCTTAATATCCATAAGGCCATCATTAGCTAAGAGGTCAGCAAAGCCACCCATACTATCAAAAAAGTCATCTAGGCCACCCAATTTTTTTAAGGGGTACAAAGGAGTATTAAAATCACTCCTAACTAACAAAAAAGCATCAAGAGAATTATTTAAGGTGATAACAAGAGAGTCCCAAAGCTATTTCCTAGCAATTTTATTGTTCATAACATAGACATTAGAAAGAGTCCATTGCAAGTTGTGGGATGGTTTTGACAAGGAAACAATGAGAGAATTTTTCTTTTGGTCAAACAACATGCCCTTCAATTCTAGAGGATTCAACATAGTGTAAATTTCCCTTGAAGCACCTTTAGAAAGGGAAACATATAATTCCACACAAGGCTAGATTTTATAATCAATTAGAGAAAAAATAGGTTTAGAACATTTTGATTTATTGTATTAACACAATATCAACTTTGTATTCCAATATGTATTATTTGATTGATTTTTTTTTTTGTGTTGACTATTTAGGCCTCTGATATTCCAAGACATTATCTTGATAGGAAAAATGAGAGTATGAGTATGACTGCTAGTACCTTGTGATGAGATAAGGGAGTAATCCCCAAAACTAATGCAAAGAAGCGAGTTAATTTTCTTAAGGGTTTGGGACCCGAGAGCTCCAAGGTACATTTTTTTCACAATACAACCTCTCTTGTTGCTTCGCTTGCTCATGTTTATCTTTTTGACAATCTACCTTGTTTGGGGACACATTCCATGTCAGGTTTTTTTTTTCTCCTTGAATAAGATTCCAATCCTCCCCTAGGGAGGTAGACATATCTTGAGACAAAAAATCAGATGTATGGATCAACTTAAAATCACCCTGCTACTAGAGGCCTTGTCTTCCATAGGTTGAGGGGAGTTGTAAATCATGTTACCATGGGGTTTCATTATTTTTTTGGTTCTTCTAGAAGGGGCAGTTTAAGAAAATATCTAAGAATTTATTTTGTAGAAGGTCCCTAGATAAAGAAGATTTTCTAGGATTTGAAGATCTGTAGGGAGAACCTAGGAGACCTTAAAAGGAAAAATAGAGGGGCCATCTAAAGGGGGAGATGGGTGAGGGGGTAGGAAGACACTTCAAGCTAGAGTACACAATAGAAAAGATAGGGCAAGATGTGGGGTGAGGGAGGGAGGGTGGGTCCAAGGGAGCTAGGAGATTTGAAGCTATCACCACACCTCAAGGAGGATCCAAGCCATCAACAACCAAATTTAAATCGATCGGGTGAGAAACAAGGACTTGGGAGTTTTTATGAGCATTAAACTTGTAGTAGTTAATGAATTGTCTAAAATTATTGTAGATATGATATGAAGTACCTACTTTTTTATATATAATAGGTTGCAACCAAATGCCCAACCTAGAATTTTGAGTTATCTTAGAAGGGAGAACAAAGTTCATAGCCACATTCACACACATTCTTGCAAAGACAGGGAAGGAATTTTGTAAAGTGACTTTGTCAACCATTATAAGTTTGTCAAAGGAGTTTACAATTCTCTAGAACATGTTGTAGTTCTTGAATACTAGAGGCAGGCTAAGCATATGAATCCAAATGGGAGTAGTAGCCCCTAGATCCCTAGCAGCATCAAACCCTGACTTCCATTTACACAAGTTGAGGAGGTTTTTGAAGATTTTGTCTAAGGCCCAAGGTCCCCCTATAAGAGTCTTGACAAGATATTTTTTATAAAAAATTAAACAAGAAGAGGCCATCAACCATTGTACAAATAGAAATGATGCCCTTTAATTTCAAGTTATCAGAGGTCAAATTCTAAACTTGGTCCACATTCAATCGAAAGGAAATCAATTTCCTACTAAATAATTTTCTATTTCAAGTAGCATAGTTATAGAGAAGTTCATCTAGTATATCTATTGCTAGTCCTTCACGTCCTGAGATAGAAAAGCGGGGAATGAACCATGAGTTATGACACAGATTGTATTGGATGATAACCTTTTCAACAAAGGAGGCAAGGCTTTCTGACTCAAGAAAAGAGGAAGGAATATTATTCTTTAGATTTTTATCAAAAGATACTTTTGGGGAAATTTTTTTCTCAAAATAGTTTCAAGTTAGAATATTTCACTTGAAACTACCTAGCATCTACATTCCACAAAGAGTTTTATAGGTGAAATACTTTTTCTCAAAACTATTGAATCAATATGATTTATTTTTAAAATTGAAACCAAGTCCAATTTGTATGTAAGTTTTTTATTAGAACTATTAAGATGAAAGGGTTCTAGTTAAAAACATCACTCAAAATATTCTCTTAGTAGCTCCTATTGCAATCTGACTCCTCTTTGGGGTAAATTCAATGAAAATTCAATTTCATCTTCATATATTTGCAAGAAATGGAATTTTCATGAAAATCTAAAAATATCCTTTTGTAGAGCTTAGACGATAATATTTTTTATTCATATTTTGATTAATTTTACTATGCATTTTATTGAACTTATGGTAAGTGCATAATTATAATGAAATATGAAGATAATTGAAAATTTTAAAAGTATTTTTTAATTTTGAAAAATATATATGGTGCATTAAGGAGAGAATCCTCTCCAAGATATATTTTTTTAGTTTTAAAGAATGTAGACAAAATTTGATGTCCAATTTGACTCTTAAAAATAATTAATAAAAAATATTTATAAATGTAATTAAATTTTAGAATTTTACATAGTATGAATTAAAATAAATCCTACACATGATACTTCAAAAGTTACAATACAAATGTTATTACAATAATTTACTCTATTCTATAATTAATTTAAATTAGAAAAATAGTCTCTTTTATTTACAATTATTTCATCTTAAATTTATGTATCCTATTATGTAGTGGAACCTATGAAAATGGGGTGGTATATTAAGTTTTATCATATGGTTTAGAACATAGAGCACACCCACTTCCAATGATTCCACTCAAGGATAACCCTAGAGATTTCAATGCAAGAGAGAAAGAGATCTTGTAATAGGGATGTCCTAGGGGCTTATTGTAAAATAATGAGGAGTTCATCACCAGGCTAGGGCTTGGAAAGACAAATAAAATGCAAGTGGTAATGTCTAAACCTAGTGATGCATGAAACTTAAATGAATGACCTAGGAATGCATATAAATTAGAACAAAAAGTTGTAAAATCATAAGTGTCCACCTAAAAAATTGTAGAGGCTTGAACGAAGACTGGAAATGCTAAAGATCCTAAAATTTTTTCCTACTAGGACTCATTTTCCATTCTGGGTGAATCAGTCTGAGATCTGGGTTTCTATACAAGAACAGTTTTCTCGAAAAAGGGTATTTGAAACTATAAAAATCTAATTATTGACCTAAGCTGGGACTCATTATCCCAAGTTGGAGAATGAGTCTATTTAGGGTTTTCTAGAGATTTAAAATATGAATCTAACCTTCAACTTATTCTCTTTTTGTTCCTCTTTGTTTTCGGATCTAAAACCCTGATGTTGTGCTCTAGGTGACTTTTTGGTGAAGATTATGACCTTGAAAATGGGGAGACAAATCCAATAACTTTTTGTTGCAAGTATGGATGTGTTTGGTGGTGTTTTCATTGATGTCAACACTTTACAGGTTGAGTAAGTTATTTTCCAAGTACTTTTGAGAAAATTTGAGAAATAAGGAAAGTTGTGTTGAAGCTGTATTTTGAGTGTGCTCCGGTAATGTGGCCCGCATTCTCTCTATATTGATTCAATTCCCATGTGAATCTGATGGTGTGTTCATAAGCTTAAATGGATTCTATATTCTGAGTTTCAGCTTCTGGTGTGATGGAAAGTAAAAATTATGTTCACCGGTGTGTGAACTAGTTTGTCAGAGTGATTTGGTTATTGACTGGGAGAAATGTTTTGGCTTCACAGTCTTCTTTTATTTGGCCTCAAAACTTGTGGATCTAGGAGATTACTCTTTATCATGGTTTCTATGTTCTAACAAATTTTCTTATGGTTTGGAGCTCTAGAAGACCTACTCTAGAGTCTTTGTGTTTTGTTGGTTGTCTTGGTTGAATAGGTGAAGTGTTCTCTACAAATGAAGTCATTTGAAGTTGTTGTGGATGTATCTAAATTATTCTCAAAGATGGTAAAAATACTGGTGAAGTGTGTTGAGAAATCCATGTGTTTTTATCTTGTTGATGATGTGTGTACTTCAAACTTCATTTGTGTTTTCATTAGGTTTGGGTGCCCTGGTGTCTACACATTACATTTGGCTTTTGCATCGACTTGAGGAAGCATGTGCATGATCCAAGATGTTGTTTGGGTCCTAAATTAAATATGTAACTGGTCCTCTCACATTCTTATCCACTACAAGAATGTTGAGTAGTCGACTTAGTTTGAATTTGTAAAATGGAACTGTATAAGCTGACCTTGGAGAATTCTTTTAAGGTTGAAGATGGTATAAAAGAAAGTTGAGTTGTAGAAAATTTTATATCCATCCATTATTTGATTCGAGCAAGAGAAGAGTGTGCGAAAAAGTGCAAAAAATAGAGTTTGGAAGAGCGAATTAAGGCAACAGTACTTCATTGAATTCATAATTTGCTAATCAAGTTGCAAAGTGTGTGTAACTTCTAGTGGTGGATCATTATCTATTTCTTTGTATTTTCTATAGGCATTGAGCCTCTCTTTCTGGACAGTGAGTCCTAAGGTGGTGAGCCCTTCATCTGGGTAGTGAGCCTTTGTATTTGGGCAGTGAGCCCTCTAGTAGTGAGCCCTTTGGCAGTGAGCCCTTTGGCAATGAGCCTGTGTATCCGGTATTGCATTACTACTATATTGTGCGTTAATTCTCACCGTGGTTTTTCCCTCATTGGGTTTTCCACGTAAATTTGGTATCTCTAGTATTGTGTTTATGTTATTTGCATTTCATTCTCATACTTAATAATAGATTAAAGATAAAGTGGAATTGATTAAGTTTATAAGTGAAGGTTTTGATACAACTGATTCACCCCCCATCTTAGTTGTCTTGTGTGCATTTCAACAATTGGTATCAAAGTTTTGGTTCCTTGGTGAAAATCTTAATCGCTTGAGGTAGATTAGATGGTGCACAAGTTGCAGCTTCCTATGTTTGATGGAGCTAATTACAATGACTAGAAAGAACATATGAGAAGTTATTTGATTTCAATTAGTTTTAATACCTGAAAATTTGTGGAGACAAAGTATGTGATTCTAGCAGCTAGACCTTCCACTCCTGATGAAGTTGTAGCCTTTGAGGAAAATGAAAAAGAAAGGTTTGCTATATTTAGTGCATTATCTAAAAATGAAAGATCAAAAGTTATTTCTTTAGCTACTGCTAATGAAATGTGGACAAAATTGATAGATATTTATGAAGGGAATGAGAGAGTGAAGTTATCAAGGAAACTAACTACTAAGCAAAAATTTGAGAATCTGAGAATGGAAGATGGATAAGACATTGCAAGCTATTATCAAAGAGTTGAAACTGTAGCAACTGAAATCAAGAATCAAGGAGGTACCATGAAAGATGAAGATATAATTGAGAAGATCTTGATGACCTTACCAAACAATTACAGTGACAAAGTATCTGCACTAGAAGAATAGTATGATCCGAAGACATTTACTAAGGAACATCTATTTGGTGTCTTCACTACATTTTAGATGAGAAAATTTACAAGGGATAAGGAGAAGACTGAAATAGCCTTTAAAGCCATGAAGATAGAAGATGGTGATGATGATGAAGATGCAAAAGATTTGGAGGAAAATTTCACAAGGAGATTGAAGAAAGGTACTGGTAAATACAAAGGTAAGTTTCCCTTTAAATGTTTATGTTGTGGAAATATTGGTCATTATGCATCAAGATGTCCTAATAGAGCTACACAAAAGAAGAAAAAGGACAATAACAAGGATAAGAAGGATAGGAAGTTCAAGAAGCTATATTATGTTAAACAAGATGCAATAATTTCTGATGATGAATCAAACCTTGAGGATGACAAAGATGAATGGTTGTTTCTAGCCTTGGAAAAGAAATGTGCAAAAGAAACTAGTCCAGAATGTAAGGAGAATGAATCAGAAGATACTCTGGTAACTTCTTTTCATGCCAGACAGGATGAAGCATTTTGGGTAATTGACAACGGATGTTCAAACCATATGATTGGAGATAAAAGTAAGCTTATTAAATTAGAGAAATATGATGGAGGTATAGTCATGTTTGGAGATGATTTTGGTTCTAAGATTGTTGGTAAAGGAACAATTAGCTTTGATGGTAAACATAACACTAATGATGTCTCCTATGTAAAGGGTCTAAGGCATAATACTTTAAGTGTTGGACAAATGTGCAACAAAGGTTTTAAGCTTGTGTTTCAGGATATCACTTGTGAGATCATAAAAGGATCTAGAACTGTGGTTGTAGGTGGAAGAAGAACTCATGGAAACATCTATCAACTCAAAGGTGGTGATGTTCAATGTTTTTTTTCTCAAATAATTGAGAGTTGGCTCTAGCACCGAAGGATGGGATATGCAAATTTTGATAATCTGGTTAGGATCGGTTCTAGGGAAGTTGTGAGAGATCTACCTAGAATAAAAAAACCTTCAAATTCAATCTATAGAAGTTGTTAGATGGGAAAAAAGACAAGGAATGTAGTTTCAAAACAAAGGATCAATCATCTACCATAATGCTTGAATTAATCCATAGACCTTTGTGGTCCTACAAGAACAGGAAGCCTAAATGGTGATAGGTACTTTATGCTTTTAATTGATAATTACTCTAGGATGACATGGGTTACATTTCTTAGAGAAAAGTGATAGGCTCTTGACAAATTCAAAGTGTTTAAGGAAAGAGTGGAAAATTAAGTAAACTTAAGAATTAAATGCTTAAGATTTGATAGAGTTGGAGAGTTTACATCTCAGGAGTTCAATGCATTTTGTGAAGAGCATGGCATAAAAAGACATATTTCTACTCCTAGAACCCCACAACAGAATGGAGTTGTTGAGAGAAAGAACCGGACTATGCAAGAGGTAGCCAAAACTATGATGAAAGAAGAAAATGCTCCTGATGTGTATTGGAAAGAATCCATTCACATTGCTATTTACATTCTTAATAGAGTTCAAGTCAGAGGTAACAACACTAAGACTCCTTTTGAGTTATGGACTTGTAAGACTCCTACTCTGAAATACTTTAAGGTATTAGGTAGTAGATGTTACATTAGAAGAGATGGGGAAAATCTTGGAAAGTTTGATGCTAGATGTGATGAAATTTTCCTTGGATATTCAAATAACAGTAAGGCTTACAAATGTTTTAATAAGAGACTGAAAAAAATCATTGAAAGTACTAATGTGAAATTTGATGAAGCTATGTATAGATCGGTGGAGATAACTAAAGTTGAACTTGATGAGCCTATCTACATGCAAATAAAAGAAGAAGAAAAAGAGCAAAGTGAAGAAGAAGAAGAAAATCTGAAACCTGCACCTAAGAATCCTAAATATGTTCAGAAAAATCATTCAGAGAAGCAGATAATTGGGGACAAAAGTGAAGGAGTGAAGACAAGAAGAAAATTGGTTGAGGTAAACTTGTGTTTACTTTGGGTATGTGCAAGATCATCATGGAAAAAATAGGCCCTTAAGTGGCAATAAAATTCAGAAAATCAAAGTTAGGAAACTTGACGTAGAATTTTGAATAAGTTATCTATATTATTTCAAAAATATGTAAGAATAGAATCTGTAGAAAAATGAATGTAGTTTCTAAACTACTAGGTTTTTTGTTTTTTTTAAAATCTATTTGGTGAAAATTTGAAATTTCAATGCAGTAGTACTTAAATTTCAGGAAAAAAATAAGTAGGTGTTTGTCTAACCACCCTAACCACAATAAAATAATAATATTTTAATAGATATAACTAGGGGACTCATGTATCGATGTGATGCATATTTGTTTGTAAATTTTTTCCAAGTAAATAATTAATTATGAATTTTTTATTACAAATTTAAAAAAATATAAATACTCATATGTCCAACCACCTTAACTTGGTCAAAACTTAATGAAATTCAATTTTTTTCTAATCCTATAGTATGCAAAGCATAGAATGTGATGCATGTTTCGGATTCAAAAAATGTGATACCATTTGAAAGCTATAGATGTTTTTCACTTAGCCTATCAATCAAGACTTTAGTCATAATTCAAATAGAAAATGAATAATAATTATTTATTAAATTCAAAGTAAAGCATAATTTATATTGGTGGAAAGATGAGAATATCCTTTAAAAACCCTTTTCATTTCATCAATTTTGGATAAAAAAAAAGTCATCAGCCACATGGGCCATCATATCACTTAGATATCACCACTTTTTGGCCCATCATGATCCTGCACATACCACTTTCTAAAATAGAACCTAAGACTGTGAATGATGCATGTGATGATGAAAGTTTGGTTAGAGAAATGAAAGAGGAATTACAACAGATAGAGAAGAATGAGACATGGGAACTAGTCCCTAGACCTGCAAACAAGAATGTCATTGGTTCAAAATGGGTATTCAGAAACAAGTTGAATGAAGATGGCGAAGTGGTAAGAAATATTGCAAGACTTGTATGTAAAGGATACTCACAAGTTGAAGGAATAGATTTTGAAGAAAATTTTGCACCTGTAGTGATAATGGAAGTCATTCGAATGTTCTTGGCATTTGCAACTCATAAAGATTTCAAAGTATATCAGATGGATGTCAAATTTGCATTTATGAATAGGGAACCGGAAGAAGAAGTATATATGGAGCAACCGAAAGTTTTTTCATTGTCAGACAAACCGGACATGGTTTGTAAGATGAAGAAAGAATTATATGGACTGAAGAAAGCTCCCAGAGCTTGGTTTTCTAGATTGGATAAATACTTGACAATAAAGGGATTCAAAAAAGGGTTTGCAGACAATAATCTTTACTTCAAAGTTGAGAAAGACAAGATATTGATAGTTGTGGTATATGTTGATCATATCATTTTTGGTGGTAATGAAGGTATGTGTAAGAAGTTTGCTAAAGAAATGCAAAAATAATATGAAATGTCTATGATTGGTGAACTGAATTTCTTCCTTGGGCTTCAAGTTAATCAAACTGACAAAGGGATACTCATTTCACAATCTAAGTATGTTAAGGAATTGTTAAAGAATTTTGGAATGGATGATTCTAAACCGGTATGTACCCCTATGGTAACTAGATGCAAGCTGAGTAAAGATGATGAATCTACTAAAGTTTATCAGAGTATGTACAGATCCATGATTGGAGGATTGTTGTATCTTACTGCTACTAGAATTGACATTATGCATGCAATATGCTTAGTTGCAAGATTTCAAGTAGAACCAACGGAAACACATGTTAAAGCTATGAAGAGGATATTCAAATATCTTAAAGGAACTCTAGATTATGGGCTATGGTATCCAAAGAACAATGATTTCACCTTGAGTGCCTACACTGATGTTGATTGGGCTGGATGTGTAGATGACAAGAAGAGTACAAGTGGAGGAGCATTCTTTCTTGGAGAAAGATTAGTTTCTTGGTTGAGCAAGAAGGAAGATTTAGTTTCTTTACTCACTAGTGAAGCAAAATATATTGCAGTAGCAGCCTACTATACACAGGTACTTTGGATGAAGCAAAATTTGATGGACATAGGAATTGTGAGTGATGAACCTACTTCTATATTTTGTGACAATACAAGTTCTATAAAATTTTTAAAGAATACAGTGATGCATTCTAGAACAAAGCATATATATATCAATTATCACTTCTTGAGGGAGAAAGTATTGAGGAATGAAGTAAGACTTGAATATGTACCTACTAGAGAAAAAGTTGCAAACATATTCACTAAGGCCCTTCCAAAGGATACTTTTGAGTATCTCAGAAGGAAGTTAGGGGTTTCTTCCCCTCTTTCTTTGAACTAAGTCCACATGGAGGTGCATCAGTCTAGTGGATTTATAGACTCTTTTGTTTTGGACTGATGATTGGGGTCTACTCCTTAGGGGGAGTAGAGAAGTGCATTGTTGCAGTATGTGATGTGGATTTATTCCTTAGGGGGAGTAAACAGAGCTTTATATGGTAAAAATTTCCTTTTCCATTGATGTCAACAGGGGAGAGATAATCATGTAAATTTTTTATGCTTGGCAGGTTGTCGCTTCTAAAAATCATGTAGAATATGGGAGAGAGATCATGCATTTTCTATGCTTTGCAGGTTGTCGCTTCTAAGAATCATGTCTACTATCTTTGATGGTTTTTCACATCATGTGTTGTCATCAATGACATAGGGGGAGATTGTTGCAAGTATGGATGTGTTTGGTGGTGTTTTCATTAATGTTGTCATTGATGTCAACACTTTACAAGTTGAGTAAGTTATTTGATAAGTGCTTTTGAGAAAATTTGAGAAATAAGGAAAGTTGTGTTGAAGCTATATTTTAAGCCTGCTCCAGTAATGTGGCCCACATTATCTCTATATTGATTCAATTCTCATGTGGATCTAATGGTGTGTTCATAAGCTTAAATGGATTATATATTCTAAGTTTCAGCTTCTGGTGTGATGGAAAGTAAAAATTATGTTCACCGGTGTGTGAACTAGTTTGTTAGAGTGATTTGGTTATTGACTAGGAGAAATTTTTTGGCTCACAGTCTTCTTTTATTTGGCCTTGGATATTGCGGATCTAGGAGACTAATCTTTATGATGGTTTTTGTGCTCTAATTTTTTTTCTTGTGGTTTGGAGTTTTGGAAGACCAACTCCAAAGTCTCTGTGTTTTGTTGGTTGTCTCGGTTGAACTAGTGAAGTGTTCTCTACAAATAAAGTTTGTTGAAGTTGTTGCGGATGTATCAGAGTTGTTCTCAAAGATGGTAAAAATACTGGTGAAGTGTGTCGAGAAATCTGTGTGTGTTTATCTTGCTGATGATGCATGTACTTCAAAGTTCATTTGTGTTTTCATTAGGTTTGGCCGACCTGGTGTCTACACATTAAATTTGGCTTTTGCATCGACTTGAGGAAGTGTGTCTGTGATCCAATATGTTGATTGGGTCCTAAATTAAATATGTAAGTGTTCCTCTCACATTCTTATCCAACACGAGAATGTTGAATAGCCAACCTAGTTTGAATTTGTAAAATGGAACTATATAAGCCAACCTTGGATAATGTTTCTAAGGTTGAAGATGGTATAAAATCAAGTTGAGTTGAAGAAAAATTTATATCCATCCATCATTTGATTTGAGCATGAGAAGAGTGTGTGAACAAGTGCGAAAAGTAGAGTGTGGAAGAGCGAATTGAGGTAGCAATACTTCATTTATTCATAATCTTCTAATCAAGTTGTGAAGTGTGTGTAACTTCTAGTGGTGGATTATTATCTATTTATTTGTATTTTCTATAGGAAGTGAGCCTCTCTTTCTGGATAGTGAGTCCTAAGGCAGTGAGCCCTTGATTTGGGTAGTGAGCCTTTGTATTTGGGTAGTGAGCCCTCTAACAGTGAGCCTGTGTATTCGATATTGTATTACTACTATATTGTGAGTTAATCCTCACCATGGTTTTTCCCTCATTGGGTTTTCCATGTAAATTTTGTATCTCTGGTATTGTGTTTCTATTATTTTCATTTCATGTTCATACTTAATAACATATTAAAGATAAAGTGGAATTGATTATGTTTATAAGCAAAGGTTTTGATACAACTGATTCACCCCGCCTCTCAATTGTCTTGTGTGCATTTCAACACTTTCTCCAAGCTTGTAAACTAATCTTCAATGATCCTTCAAGTCTTAAAAGAACCTAGATCTCCAATTACATAAATAGAGAGAGAGAGAGAGAGAGAGAGAGAGAGAGAGAGAGAGAGAGAGAGAGAGTTGATTGTTAGGGAATAATGGTATTCCTTGGTCAAAACCCTTATAGGTAATTATTTACCAAATGTTGAGATAATGAAATGAAGGCATGAAACAAAGAACATGAATCATGGACAATAATACCTTGAATGATGCCTTGTAAATGATGTCTTATAAATCTACAACTCAACATGAAATGGCCATGAGGATGTAGATCTTGATCTTAATAATAGGTGTAGAACAAAACTTGATCTTGGATCTTCAATGCTACATCACCACACTAGCTCAATAGCATGCTTGATGCTTTATATGGTTGACATGATGATGGATCTTAAATTTCTGCAATAATTGATGAAGAATTATGCCCTTGAATGCCTTAAAAATGATCTTGAATTCTCCCTTGATGCTTTTGTGAAGTCTTGGAATGCTTAACTCTTGCTTGCTTGACTTGATATCATGAATTATTTATGAAATAATGATTTGAGCCCTTATTTATATAGGAAATCCATCTAATATCCTATTAATTATATCATATAGGCTGACATTCATAAAATTTGAACTTAAAACCCAAATTTCCTGCTCAAAACCTTTAAAATAAGTCAAATGGGACTCGTTCACCCAAGGTGGTGAATGTGTCCATCCTGAATGGGAGTCATTTGCCCAAGGTGTCAAATGAGTCCCTCCTGAATGGGACTCATTCACCCAAAGTGGGAAATGGGTCCCACAGGGCCTATTTTGCTTGCTAAATGTTGGGGAGTGTGTAAATTAAGTTTATATGTTGATATTGTTAGGTTTTTGATTGAAATATGCCTTGAGATGCACATATGGGGTCATGGGGGCCTATTAATGATGATATTAAGGTTATAAATGCAATAGGGCCAAACATCCAATGTGAAAGTGTAAATAAATACACTTTACAACACTAAATTGAGGAAAAATTGGGTCTATTTAGCTTAGAAGAGCCCTAAATCCCACGTGAATGTGTAGAAAACATTGTAGAACACTAAACTAGGTCCACTTTAGTTTACAATCCTCTTAAATTTAATGCGAGGGTATAAATAAATACACTTTACAACATTAAATTGAGGGAAAGTTAGGTTTATTTAGCTTAGAAGAGCCCAAAACCTAAGGTGGATGTGTAAAACTCATCATAACACTAGATCAAGGCAATATCAAGTCCAATTTATCATTAATTATTCCCAAATTAAGCAAAGAAAAGGTGTACTTTTTTCATTGCCACATGTAGCTAACAAAATATAAGTGTTATACGAAAGTGACAAGCTTGTACTGGGATGAAGAATATTCATTTCAAATTTGTTGATAAATTATGACTATCTAGTTCCAAAGCAATGAACTTAAAAATTTAAGAACTCCAAGTCCCCTATGTACATAAAGACAAGATAATAATATTTCAAGAGCTTGAATATAACATAATCCATATGTACTATAATGAGGCCTTCAACATCAAATAATACCATAATGGGAGGATGGTTGTTGCTAACCATAATGCTAATGTAAAATTATATAGGATATTTGACTAGATGGCCATATAGCCTATACAATTTTTTTTTGATATCCTTCTTTCCAATTTCATGTACTTAATCATGACTATTCACCACATTCTATAAGAAACCAAGACCTTGTAAAATAACTTAGTTGTTGAAAACTTCGAGAGACTAAGAGGGGGGTGAATCAGTCTACACAAAACTTAACCCCTTTCAAAACTTGAAACTTTCACACAACTCAAACTCCTTTAGCAAGTAAAGATAGAACTTTAAGTGAAGCAACTTAACAAAGAACAATATAGCAATTTGAATATTTAACACCTCTAGCAAACTTTACCAATAAAATATATAGTAGTAACTAGATCAACAACAAAGAGAAAGAGATAGAGAACACACACATTCTCAAGGAGACACCAAATTTACATGGAAAACCAAATGAGGGAAAAACCATGGTGAGAGCCAACTCACAATATAAGGTTCACTACCAAAAGACTCACAAGAAGGCTCACTACCTTAGAGAAAGATACAAAAAGCACTTGCAACACTATAGTACCAACCAAATCTAGGAGAAAGACACAAAGGATGTGATGAGATTCACCATCTCAGAGTAGGACACAAAATATTTATAAGAGAATTACAAATATTGGTAACATAACTCTTTGTTGACTGAGGCATTCAAGCTCAATTAATCTTTCCTTACAAAATATTTAGCACTATCTATGCTATATATTCAATACATCTCACTCACACACATTTTTCCACTTGTACATTTCTCTATCATGTTGCACCTAAAGTGATCTTTCATTTATATCCACCAAAACACTTTAATTCTTCAATTAGGTTAGCCAAGAAGAGAATCAATGAAATCAATTAGCTGGCCACCAAAGCATGATGTGATCCTATATCGAGGATAGAGAGGACCAAAAACAATAGTAACACTTTTTTCAATGTTATCTAGAATGATTTACACATAGGCACACATCAACCTAAGTCAGCATCAAGGAAACATATGGATGAGAATTTGAAGAGCATAACCAGTCAACCCATAAACACTCTTTCAACTGAATTTACTTGATTTTTTCCTAAATAGGACCTAGGTCAGGACCCAAATCTATCATGAAAAACCTTTTATTGTTTGGGAAGGCCCTGAAGCACATAGTCCAAGAAAAGGAATAAGCCTTGTAGGCTAGAATCCCACAAATAACTGAGAAATCCAACTCAAGATACAATACAACACCAAAGAAACCAATTATCAACATGTGGATCACATAGAGATCTTCCTTGAACATCCAACATCACTTCTATACATTTATTTCATATTTCCTTGTCATCAACAACCACCAAAAACCAAATACATACATAAAAATTTGTTCAAGAAACATGTAGAGTACATAATCAGATGATATAAAATTTGTAGAACAACTTGCAGACAATTTTAGCATATGATATTGGAATTAAGACATCGCATATACATTGTGAACACATTCACCAAGCCGTAGGATTAAATACATCAATGTTGAGAAATGTGGAGTATTTCTCGAACCAGTCTAGATAACTAGCAACACTGCAAACCTTCTATAATTTAGAGGAACCTCCTCAACAACACAGGTGACCTAAAAAGATAGGAATGCAACATACATGAGAGAACTGACATTGAATACCAAACTACAAGATTAGAACTACAATAATGGAGGAATACAAAGCATTCTCTTGGAAAGAATTCAATGTAACTTCCTAAACCAGAAATATTTGAGCAACTTGTGGAGACCAGAACTTCCTTTTAGCAACATATTTATTATTAGGAACATTAAAAGAGAGCATGATACAAACTATAGACCTTCAAAAAAAAATCTCTCCAACATTATTCATGCTTCTAATCCTCATCTTAATATATTATCTTGAAAAAAACTCTACTGACAGTAATAATGTATTATATGAACATCAACAATAATACTTATTTGATATGGCATGGAATCCAACCACGAACTTATTCAACTCTTCTCTTCTTTGATAAGTCATGACATCCAACCATGAAATTCTTTAATTCTTCTTTAATAAGGCATGATAACAATTGAAACTACCAATCAATGTTGAAAATAGCTGCCAAGAATCTACTTTGTGTTGATATCAATGACAACAACAAAACTATCAACCCACCCTCATGGAAGGTCCTACCACTCTTCAAAGGAACTGATGGTAAAAGGTTATGAAATTAATGAAAATTATGTATTCTAACAGATTGATCCTAATCATTCCCTGCTGGCCAATAGGGAACCCACTATCAGATCTTGGCCCATGGAGAGATAGCAGATGAGTGCCACGTGGCAGAATCACCATTGTCCATAGGACTATAGAGGGTGTGGAATTATTTGATAAAATATTTCTTAGCAGTAATGGAAGGTTAAATGGTGGGCTACTAAAGGGATATAAATGCACATGTATAATTTCTCATCGAAATGTTTTAATCTTGACCATCCATCATCAAGGAGGATTAATAGCCCAAAGTTTGGCTTAGAGATTAAAGGGTGCGTATGTTGAAGATCGTTGGGTTGATTTGGGCCGTTTCCCACTAGCCCGCAACTGTAGATCTACATCCTATAAATTCTAGAGGGCTAGTGGGTTGTTGACACATGGATCCTTTTGCAGATTGTAAAGTACGATGGGGCCAAAAAGATGACGAGGAAAATGTACACTTGGTGGAAATAAATCACGGTGGATGTAGAGTCAACAAAAAGGAAAACGTTCAAACTTTGTTGACTCAATCTGAGCCACACACTAGTCCACATCAAGATCAAATCAGCGATAGACATTCAAAGTTTCTAAAAGTACATCATTGAGCCATTTTGGTTTACGTGAGCGAACAGTAATAGCAAAGTTGATGGTTTTCTACCAAATTGAAGGCTTTGTTTGCCAAAAGAGCTTTCCTTAAGGCTTATTGTTCAATGCAAAATCATTCCCAATCCATCCAAAATTTATTGCAGAGATTTTCAAGTGCTTAGCATCATCAAATTAGGGTTTTTTTCATTGCAAACCAATAAGTAAAATTCACCTCTCTTGAATTTAAAATTACCCTAGTTTTTTTTATTGTTATTATTATTATCTGGTTTCTAAGTAGGGCATATTTTAAGGTTTGACATTCATTAGATTGCTATAATTTTATGATTTTTTTCACTCCTTTGCATCAAGTGTTTTCATAAAAACATAAAATCCCTTGTTGTAAACCAATCAAGCCCTAGATCAAATTATCCATTAGACATGGCACCAAAAATCCAAGCTTATGCATCAACATGCTAAGCCTCTAAATCGAAACCCAAAGTTAGACCCTTGGCCTAGGATTTGATTAACCAATTGAAACACTCAACAACTAATAAAGAAAAAAGGTGACTCATGTTCCAGGGCCTTGGGTTAAGGAGGGTATTGATGAAAAAAATTACACAGTCAAGGATGCTACCCTACCATATTCTAGATGGTCTCTTTGTTGGATAGGACAACTAATAGGGGGTGAATTAGTTGCCACAGATTATAACCTTAAATTCAATTACTAGAACTAACACATAAAACGATTAAGTTATTAACCATCAAATGCAAATGCACAAAACACAATAACACCAGATTTACGTGGAAAACCCAATGAGGGAAAAACCATGGTGAGGATTAACTCACACTATAGAGAATATCAAAACTGATTACAAAAGGCTCACTACTTGAAATTAGGACTCACTATCCATAGGGCTACAACCCAGATGGCTCACTGCCATAGAGATACAAAGAAGAAAAAGAAGACTTGCTACAAAGAGACAACAATCCCAATACAACAAAGGATTCTGCCACAATCATTGATCCACTTGCATGAATGACAGAGTTCTCCTTCTACTTATTGCATCTGAAAACTCGATGTTAAGCTTTGCACTGATCGATCACACACATAACTCACACACTTTTAGAATAGCATCAAATTCACGTCTGCTCTTTCACTTATCTTATTTTATTATGTACACTTTTCATTGCTAGAACATTTTATATTTATACCATCTCCAACTTTGAAAAGATACAAAGTCTGCCATCCAACTTCAAATTCAAATTAGGTCAACATAAAACATTATAGAGTGGAATTAGAATGAGGGTGACCCAAACACACACTTCATCGGGACCCATAATAGATCCAACACGCTTCATCAACTTTGAAGATAGTGCTTGACACATGGTCGACCAAACAAGTGTAAAGCACATAGGTCAATTAAGCTCGATGCTTCCAAATGTTGAAACCAATTTCAATAGAACCAGGGCAACAAATCTCTAGCACCATAAAGATAAATCTGGACCAACAAAAATTCTCTCAGACCTCAACCGGAAAATAGAAAAACATAGTTCACAAGTACTAGACCAACATTCTCAATAGTTGACAACCTATAACCTTCTTTTAATACAATTTTCTCAATATCCTCAACATATGCTATAAACAACAAATATTAGTTAACTAGTTGATCGATTGACATCAATGACAACACTTTCATTCATCTTTCCATTCTTGCAACAATCTCCCCCTTTTTCATTCATGGCAACACATGATGTGAAAAACCATCAAAGACACACACCAGTTCTGAAAATACTTCTCAAGGTTTTTCCTTTTTATTCTCCCCATTAGAAGATCATCTTTTTCATTACCCACTTTCTCTTATTAATTTTTTTCCTCTTCACATGCTCTCTCTCTCTCTCTCTCTCTCTCTCTCTCTCTCTCATGCTCTTTCTCTCTTTTTCACATGCACTTTCTCTCCCCCTTTGACATCAATGGAAAATGAAAAAGATATGTTCATTGAAACTTCCTTTGACATGAAAATAGAATACTCATAATGACAACACTTAAAATTACTTGCTCCCCCTGAGAGGTAGCCACCAAAAACATCAGTCCAAAAAGATAGAACCATGAATCCACAGGACTGATGCATCTCCAAATGCATCTTAGTTTGTAAAAGGAGGGGCAATAACCCCTGGCTTATCCTAGAGATACTCAAAAGTATCATTGGGAAGATCCTTTGTAAATATATTCACAATCTAATCCTTTTTTGAAACATACTCAAGCTTGAATTCATTCTCCATGACCTTCTCTCTCAAGAAATGATACCTGATAGATATATGCTTCATTCTTGAGTTCATTATAGGATTCTTCAAAATGTTAATTGCACTGCTACTATCATAGAAGATAGAGATAATATGATCATCATAAAAGACTGTGATATCCTTTAATGTTTGTTTCATCCATAAAACTTGTGTACAAAAAGATGCAACAACAATATACTCAGCTTCAGCAGTAGACAAAGACACTGAATCTTGCTTCTAACTCAACCATGCCACCAATCTACATTCAAGAAAGAGTGCACCACAATTGTACTCTTTCTGTCATCTATACTTTCGACCTAATCTACATCTGTATTAGCACTAAGTGTAAATTTGATATCTTTAGGATACCATAATCCATAATCCAGAGTGCCATTCAAATATTTTGAATATTCTTTTAACTGCAGTAACATGTGTTTCCTTCAGATCTTCTTGAAATCTAGCCACAAGACAAACCGCATGCATAATATCTAGTCTAGTAGCAGTCAAATATAGTACTCCACCAATCATAGATTTATACTTGCTCTGATCAGCCCTTGGTGAATCATCATATTTACCCAATTTGCAACTAGTCACCATAGGAGTACTTACCGGTTTAGAACCATCTATTCCAAATATTTTTAGCATCTCTTTCACATACTTAGATTGTTAAATGAAAATTAATTCCTCTAATTGATTAATCTATATCCTAAGAAATAAATTCATCTCACCAAATATAGTCATTTCAAACTCTTTTTGCATCTCTTCTGCAAACATCTTACACATTTTTTGATTTCCTCAAAAGATAATGTCATCAACATATACAACTACAATCAAGATTTTTTCATTTTCAATCTTTAAATATAAATTATTATATGTCGTACCTTTGTTAAATCCTTGCTAAGTCAAATACTTATGTAGCCTTGCATACCAGGCTCTAGGATCTTGCTTCAATCCATATAAATCTTTCTTCAATCTACACACCATATCCAGTTGATCTGTTAACCAAAATCCTTTTGGTTGTTCCATGTAAACCTCTTCTTCTAGTTCACCATTAAAAACTGCTAACTTGACATCCATATGATAGACTTTGAAATATTTATAACTAGCTAATGCCAAGAACATCCTTATAGATTCCATTCTTGCTACCGAAGAAAAAGTCTCCTGAAAATCTATGCCTTCCACTTGTGAGTAGCCTTTACACACAAGCCTTTCTTTGTTTCTGAAAAATTTCCCATTCTCATTCAACTTATTTCTGAATACCCATTTTAATCCAATGATATTTTTGTCTGCCAGTCTTGGGACCAATTCCAAAGTTTGATTCTTCTCAATCTGCAAAATTTCTTCTTTCATTGCTTCCTTCCAATGTTCATCCTCACAGGATTCACTTAGTGACTTTGTCTCAATCTCAGAGAATAAGCACAAATCTACTTCAACAACATCTTTCCTTCTGGTTAACACACCTTTTGTCTTGTCTCCAATAATCTAACTTTTTGAATGATTCCTCTATACATATTTCGGTGTCTTAGGGGACATCAATGAAACATCTTCTTCACTTTCATTCCATTCATTCTACTTTTCTTGTTCATCTTTATTCTATTCTTCCATAATTTCTTCCATTCTTGCATAGTCATGCTCATCAGACACATACCCATCAAAATTAATAGAATTCTTTACTATTTCATCAACCTTCACATTCAAGATTTCTACATTTTTTCTCAATCTTTTGTTGAAACATATATATGGCTTGATTTTAGTAGAGTATCCAAGAAATATTCCTTCATCACTTCTTGCATCAAGCTTACCGAAAGTTTCCTCATCTCTTATGATATAGCATTTTCTTCCGAATACATTGAAATATTTGACTATAAGAATTATTCCATTCCATAGCTCATATGGAGTCATTGTATTGTTTTCTCTTGCCTAAACTCGATTGAATAAATATACAACAGTGTGAATAGATTATTTCCAATAAAATTCTAGTAATCCATCTTTAGTGATCATTGACCTAGCATCTTCTTGAACTATTCTATTTTTCCTTTCAACAACTCCATTTTGCTGAGGAGTTCTCAGAGCAGATAGATGTCTCTTTATACCATGTACTTCACAAAAAATATTAAACTCATAGGAGGTAAATTCTCCACCTCTATCAGATCTCAAGCATTTTATCTTCAAATTCACTTTATTTTCAACCATGGCCTTGAATGCCTTGAATCTATCTAAATAATTTGATTTCTCTCTTGGAAATGTAGCCCATGTATATCTAGAATAATCATCAATTAAAAGCATAAAGTACCTTTCACCAAGTAGACTTCACACTCTCATGGGACCAAAAATATCTGCATGAACCAAATCCAACAATCTAGTAATAGATTGTTCTCTTGATCTGTAACGATTTCTTGTTTGCTTCTCGAACTGGAAATTCTTGTAGATAGCATTTATAGGCTTTCTAAATCTTGGTAGATCTCTCACGACCTGAACAAAACTGATTCTTTCCAAGTTATCAAAATTCATGTGACGCATTCTCCTATCCCATAACCAATTGTCATTTATATGAGTCATAAAACATCATCCATCATCACCTTTAAGTTGATAAATATTCCCTTCAGATTTCTTTCTTGTAGCAATCAATGTTTTGGATCCTTTCCAGATCTCACATTTCTCATCGTTAAACACAAGATCATATCCTTTTCTACACATTTGACAAATGCTCAATAGATTATGCTTAGTATGATGCTTGTCATCAAAACTTACTGAACCTATCCCATAGATTTTAACATAGTATCATCTCCAAACATAACCAGACCTCCATCATATTTCTCAAGTTTCACAAACTTAATCTTGCCACAAGTCATGTGATATGAGCAACCATTATCAACTACCAAAAAATTATTTTCCTATTTATCATGTAGGGTAGAGATAACTATACCTTCATTTTTCTCCTTCTCCTTCTCCTTCTCTTTTTTCGGAGGACTTTCTATTGACTATTTTTTTAAATTAGTAGAAGTAGGTTCATCCTTGATCGCTAAGAACAAGCATTCATTGTCATTTGGATCTTCATATTCTAAATCTTCATCTGAAATAATAGCATTCTCATTAACATGGTAAGCTTAGCTTTGTTAATCTTCTTTCCTTTCTTTTCTTTCTCATATCTTTGTTTATTCCTTTTAGCTCTTTCCAGACACTTTGCAGCATAGTGACCAATTTCTCCACAACTAAAATATTTAAAGTGAAATTTACCTTCATACTTACTAGAGCCTTTTCCCATTCTTCTTACAAAGTTAGCCTTGATTTCATCAAAGTTTTCTTCATCCAGATCTTCAGTTTTTGTAGCTTTAAAAGTAGTCTTTGTTTTACCTCCACTTCTTAGATTCAACTTCCTCATCTCATAAGATGTCAAAAATCCTAGCACTAGATCCTTAGTACAAGTCTTATAATATATAGTCTACTCAATAGCACTCACCTTTTCACTGTAGCATTAGGAAGAGTTCTAAGAATATTCTTTACAATTCTAGTTTCATCTATAGTAGCACCAAGATATAGCATTCCAGCCACTACCTCATCCAATCTCTAAAGATAGGCTTTAACATTCTCATCTTCAGACATATGTATAAGATCAAACTGTGTTTCCAAGTTCTGTAATTTTTCCTCTTTTACCCTCTCATCACCATTGTGTTCTCTTTCTAAAGAATCCCAAAATTCCTTAGTTGTCTTTATATTTTGAACCTTAATCAACTCGGGATGTACCAAACTATTCTTCAAGATGAACTTAAATTTTCCTTATTATTCGCTTCATGTGCTCTAATTTCTTCAGGTGTACTCAAACCATTAGTAGGAGTGTAGGATTTCTTATAAGATTTATCTACGTCATATCCACAATACTCTAGATATTCTTCCATCAATACTTTCCAGATACCATAATTAGTTCCATCAAACCTCAGATAATTGAATAGATCATTTTGCTATCCATCCTGGACCTTCCTCAAGTGATTAAGCTCTTCACCAAGGACACAGGCTCTAATACCAATTGTTAGATAGGACAACTGGGAGGGGGAGGGGTGAATCAGTTGTCAAATATTATAACCTTAAATTCAATTACCAGAACTAACACATAAACTGATGAAGTGATTAACCATCAAATGCCAATGCACAAAACACTATAACACCAGATTTACATGGAAAACCCAGTGAGGGAAAAACCATGGTGAGGATTAACTCACACTATAGAGAATATCAAAACTGGTTACAGAAGGCTCACTTCTTGAAATAAGGACTCAATATCCAGAATAATTGTCCACAAGGCTACAAACCAGATGGCTCACTGCCATAGAGATACAAATAAGATAAAGAAGACTTGTTACAGGGAGACAACAATCCCAATACAACAAAGGATTCCACCATAATCACCGATCTACTTGCATGAATGATAGAGTTCACCTTTTGCTCACTGCATCTAGAAACACAACATTAAGGTTTGTACTGATCAACCACACACATAACTCACACACTTTCAGAATAGCATCAAAGTCGCATCTACTCTTTCACTTATCTTCCTTCTTTTCTTATGTACACTTTTTATTGCTAGCACATTTTGTATTTATACCATCTCCAACTTTCAAACGATAAAAATTCGGTCATCCAGCTTCGAATTCAAATAAGGTCAGGGCCAAACATCCTAGGGTGTAATTAGAATGAGGGTGAACCAAACACACACTTCACTAGGACCCTTAATAGATCCAACACGCTTCATCAACTTCGAAGATAGTGCTTGACACATGATCGGTCAAACCAATCTAAACACATAGATCAAATAAGCTCAATACTTCCAAATTTTGAAACCATCTTCAATAGAACTAGAGCAACACAACTCTAGAACCATAAAAAGAAATCCAGACAAACAACAATTCTCTTGAACCTTATCCAGAACACAGAAAAACATAGTTCACAAGTACCGAACCAACATCCTCAACAATTGACAACCTGCAACTTTTTTTTAATATAATTTTCTCAATATCCTCAACATATACAATCAAAAACAACTAGTAGATAACCAGTTGACATCAATGACAACACTTTCATTCCTCTTTCCAGGGTGATCCCACAATAGTGGTATACAATTTTGGCCAAACTGGACACTGAAATTATTATTTTTAACTAAATCTTCACATTCGGGCACCTATAGTGGTTAAACCATGAGGA
This sequence comes from Sequoiadendron giganteum, assembly GCA_007115665.2. NCBI lineage: Eukaryota > Viridiplantae > Streptophyta > Pinopsida > Cupressales > Cupressaceae > Sequoiadendron > Sequoiadendron giganteum. The sequence goes on from CM021109.1 coordinate 211,007,489, forward strand.
ATTTGAAGATGATAAAAACTAGAGTCTCATCACATTTTTTCTGTAGATTCTAAATATATTTTTTTCAAAATTTTTGGAATCAGATTGCACTTGTTTTTCCATCTCCCACGAAAACTGATTTTTTTTAGAAAACAACATTTTTAAAAAGTGACGCTCACCGTATACAATATAATTTTTTTTGTATGAAGGATAAAATTCTAATTTTCTTGAATTTAGATTTGTAACTACAATATCTAGCACATCCATTTGGTCTCATAGTTTTTAATTGAATATTTTTTCCTTAATCAAGTTTTGAAGTCAAACCAATTGTAATTCAGACATAGGTGGACTGTATACAACATAACTTTTTCTTTATGTATCGAAATTCAATTTTTTTTTTTAATGGATCAAGGACATCAATACCCAACACAAACATATTTTTAAATTTTTTATTTTGATAATCTACTATTTTTCCACATGTGCAAAACAAAGAGCTTGATTTTAGGTGAAAAACCTATGTTTAATAAAACTATAAAAACACAAACATAATAAAACCAAAACATATTAAAATTTTATTCGTTGGATAGATCGTTTTGAGGACTACCATCTTCCAATTGGGTTTGTGAAGTCTCCTCTGTTTTCATCCTCAACCCGAGCTTGGAAGGGCAGAAATCTGCTAAAATTTGGTGGAAGAGAGGGAGAAGGGAAAAAAAGGGGGGTTCGAGTGAACCCCCCTTCGAACGAACCCCCTTCACTCGAAAGGGTGAAGGGGGTTTCATTCGACGGGGGGTTTACTCAAACCCCCCCTTTTTTGAATTTTCCATTCATTTCTATTGAGAAACGTGGCATCATAGGGTTCGAGCGAACCCACCTTGCAAAAGGGGGTTCGCTCGAACTAGGGGTTCGATCGAACCCCTCTTTTGGGTTCATACGAACCCCCCAGTTCGAGCGAACCCTTTAAAACAATAAATTTTGAATGTGTGCATGTTTTTACAAATTTCCTTCCTCATGAAAAATGTACACCACTATTATGGGTTTACCCTCCATTCTTGCAACATTGGAGGTTGGATATGGCCAGACTAGTGGTCCCTAATATGTATGTAGACATTGATCTCGTGAAAGCCATTGCTTCAAATTATGACCCTCTTGTTAGGGTAGTCAGAGCCCATTATGGGAAAAATATGGTGTGGGTCACCAAGGAGGAGACTGCAGAAGTGTCCAAGTTAAACAAGTGGAATAGTGACATGATAGAAATAAATGAGAAGAAATTGAGGGAAGAGTATGGGAAGGTAAAACATACCTTCAGTGTTTTAGTGTTGACCCATTTTCTAATGTTAGCAGGAAAGGGAAATGGAAAGATCGTTCTAGGACCTTCTGATGTGGAGCCCCTCCCTATCAAGTATTTTCTCACCTATTTTCAAAAGACCTTTTACTCTCTCTATTAGATTGTAGGGTTTGATCCTGCTTCCAGCATGCCAATTGCCCAGAAGTATATGGCTGCAAATATTCTGAATCCCAATGTTAATAATTTTTATGATTTTTCTACATTCATATAAGAAGAAATACATAAAGGATTGGTAGCAATGAAGAATGGATAGTCATTTGTGAGGTTTTGGTGGCATTCTCTTTTCATGCATATGTTTTTGTATAGGGGTACTAATTATTTTGGTCAGGATATGGAGCTTAAAAGAAATGTGGATGGTATTGAAATTCCAATGCAATCATGGACTCCACTACTGGATATGCATGAGAAAAAAAACTAGTTATGTAGTTGCTACCAACCTTTTTGCTACTAGGCTAAGAAGGGCTTTAATGGTAGATGTGCCCAGGGTTCCCACAGAGTTACATGACTTCTTAAGGCCAGTAGAAAGAAGGCCTGATCTAAATATTACTCACAATTGGAGAGATGTGATCCCATATAAGGATTTCACCATTTTCAAGGTATACGACACAAGGAAAACACATCATATACTTCCAAGGGAGGTGCCACTAAGAATAGGTTTCATTGAAGTTATGTGGTAGTTGGGAAATGTTGACGGTGTTTTCCTATATATATGAGAAGAGAAAGGAAACATTCTTCCCTACATTAACTATGTATTCAAATGGAGAAATATTTTTTATTATCATCACAAGCCCTATGAAATGAAGTATAAGGCTTATAGGATCTATGATCCTGAGGGGTTTATGGTTTGGTTCATGGATAGAATCCATGCAAGGCAGCATGTTCATACTCATTCACTCCCTAAGGATCTCATCATAGATGTTATTGACCTCGATGTTCAGGCTGACATGATGAGAAAATGGGTTGTCTTTGTGAAGTTGGAGAGAGAAAGAAAGGTTAAGGACCCTAATTTCAAGGCTTTGTTAGATATTAATGATATAATTTTGAAAAAGTTACATTACAAAATTGAAAGAAGAAAGGGTGGTGCAAGATAAGGGTTAGGATGTAATAATTGAGGAGCATGATAAGGGGAAGCCCCCATAATAAAGGAAAAAATATCTCAACAACCTTCTAAGAAAGTTCATATTTATGCAAGGAAGAAGAGCACATTGAAAAAGAAACTAACAATTGCTACTCCAGCCCAATCTGAGGAGTCAAAAATACACCCCCCCCCCACAGCAATAAATTCCACCATTCTCACCACCCCATTCTTCCACTCTTGAAATAATTGATTTGGATTCAGCAATAAGAGAGTCATCCTCTCCAAAGGAACTACAAATATAAAGGCAAAGAGTTGATACAAGCGGCCTTGTTGATTACCCCATTGAGGAGTTAGATGATGAAATTGTTATCAAAGAGGATTAAATAATGGATGGAATTCCATCCCCTCAAAGAGAAATAATGCCACAAACTTTGAGCCTTAGATTGAGCAAGGAAGACTTGAGTGGAATCAATAGCTTTGAGGATGTGAGGGTTAAAGCATGTGATAGTTTTATGGATGATGATGCATTTTTTAAAACATAAGATTTTCGAGAATATGTATGGAGGGCTATGAAAGATTAATATGTAATGAATGTAAAGAAAAAATAAAGTGAGAGCCTTGAGAAGCCATAAAATATTATTGAAGGTAAGATCTGTGAAAAATGAAGACCAAATATTTGAATATCACTACAATGGAAGGCAGAGAATTGGTAAGGAAGAGTGTAATTTTGTTGCTTCTAGAATGGGATTTGGTATCTACAATTATATTTGATACTGTAAGAAGATATTATGCTCCCATCTTCAATAGTGAAGAGGTCACATTGGCCTTACAAGGATCAACTTTCAGCTCCCAGTGGGATACACTTGCTATTTGGGCTTTGGCCCCAAGCACCAAGAAACCTAAGGTTGCAAATCTAGCTCTAGGGCTTAGGGGAGGATCAATTATAAAGAGAGTATCAGATACATCCACCCTGGAAGCAACATAGATGAATGTTAATGTGGTTCAATTTACTAAGGCCATAGTTGAGTCCTTGATAGAAAAAAGATAAATTTAGGACTCAATATAATGAGATGATTGTAGAGTATAATTTGAGCCAACAAAAGATTTCACAAATGCAAACACAAATGGATCTATGGAAGTAGCAATTTCAGTCATTGTAGCCAGGTACCTCATAAGACAAAATTTTTCCTCCCCCTTCCCCATAGGTTCAAACCCCACTTTCCCCAATTCTTTCATCACCTCAAGTCCAAGCTAAGGATTTGCCTCATGATTTTGAGGATGTGCCAATTTCACAATCATCTCCTAGTACATCATATGCACCTCAAATTGAGGATACTACCAAGTAGGAGTTGATGTAGAACCTTAATAATTATGAAGATAGACTTGATGAGCTTTTTCAATTAAATAACATGAAGATTGTGACTATGGTGCTTGAGCACCTAAATAAAGGAATTGAGAAAAGACTAATTATAATTTATTCTAATTATTCTTTAATGTTTGATGCTATAAATTTTTTTAACCGAGATAAGGAGGTGGCTATCCCATTAATGGATAGATGGATCCCAAGAGAACAAATTTTGAGGTATATGATCATTGGGTCTTCACATGATACAAATAACAGGTTCCCAAGGGTTGAGTGAGCCTCTAGAAATGAAAATTAGAGAATTGGTGAAGAGGTTTGATGAGCGGAGCTTCAACTTGCTTCCTGATATCTTAAATGAGAATGGTGAAGTTGAACCTTTACAAGAATGGAAGGATCAAATCAATAAGGTAATAGTTGAATATAGAGAAAAGGGAGAAGGGTAGGAAATCTAATCTCCTTTAGTCTATTTAGGGTTTTATTCAAAAGATGATATCCAAAAACCTTGAAATAGCCATCAACCCAAGAGGTGGATTAAGTCAAGATTAAGGGATCTTGCAATCTTTCCTTTGTGCAAGGATGGGGTGGTGAGTTAAATCACAACTTGTAGAGAATGAATTCAAGTAATATGAAAACACTAATTTTAGGTCTAATTCTTGAGATTCATAAATCGAATACAAAAAATATGAATCTGTAACTTTTTGATAGAACAAGGAGCAGATAAAATTATGCACCTAGTCAAATCTGACTTTCCTAAATTGTTGATAGGGACTTACTCACCACCAAAGGAAAATGGGTCTTGGTAGGCTTGTTCAAGGAGCTCTGAACCAGAAACAAAAGCTTTTAGACTATAGAATTTATTTCCCTTCAAACCCTAACAAAGACTCATTCACCACTAAAGGTGAATGGGTCCTGCTAGGTCCTTCCAGAAATTTTTGAATTTTCTCTTCAACTTCTAGGTCTGCTCTTCTCCTTTGCACTTTGAAATCCTCGTTTTCACATCCAAATCGTCCTATAAATTGCAAGAAAAAAATGGTAGTTTTTTGGTGGATTAGGTATTTTCCTTAGTCAAACCCCTTGTTGGTAATTAAACCTTTGATGATGAATAAAAATCTGAAACATGCAAAATGTGTGTGTGTAATCTTAATCTTAAGTGTATCTAAGACTAAGATCTGTGAGAATGTAAATGCAATTCTACCCAATTGTGTTAGGATAAAATCATTGAATGTAACATGAATAATGCAAAATTACTTACAAAAGAAGATGTCTAATCCATTTAATAAGCCATGAATCTAAAAATACCTCTTGTAGGTTGCAAATAAGATAATTATAAAAGATGGAATCAATTATGAAACGAGTCCTTAGGATTGGTTGTATGACTTGTGCATCTCCCAACACCTAGAATCCCTCATGATTCTCTATAGGCATCTATCATCAACCTTCTCTAATGCTTGATATCGGATACAAAATAAGCTTGAAGACCTTGCAATGCTGCTTCAAACTTCACTTTTGCTTGCTTCTTGACTATGAATGCTTGATCTCATGAAAGTTATTTTCTCTTAACTTGCTTGAAATATTCTTCTAGGTGAAATTATGTAAAATAACCTTATATTTATACATAAATGGAGAATTAACCCTGAAATTCAAACAATTCAAGCCGACCTCAAATCTAGAAATAAATATGATTAAAATCCCACCATAATGAAATTCAAAAAGGAGTTCCTCATTAAGGGAGAACCCATTCACCACATAGGGTGAATTTTTTTTGGCACTGTTTTCTAGGACCATTCCTTCGTGGAATGAAATAAAATTAAAAACCCACATGAAATATGCTAAAAAAGGGGGGTTCTATAGAGGGAGTACCTATTCGGCACCTAGGGCAAATGGGTCTTGGCACCATTTTTCAAGACCTTGAATTTTCCCAATTAAATTTTATGCAATTTGAATGATGGTTTTTGGGAGAGATCTACAGGAGGTGTCATAAATAAGGCTTAAATTTGAATTAAAGGAGCCAATTAACTTCAACTAACCATAATTAATTAAGTTGACCCCAGATAAATGTGAAAGTGTGTTACAACACTTTACAACACTTAAATAAGGTACACATTAAGTACATTTGATTAAAAAGGGTCCCATGTGTGTTACAACACTTTTGAAAATGATAAATTTAAGTACATGGGTATGTGTAGGATCATGATGGGCCAAAAAGTGGCTATATCTAAGTGATATGATGGCCCATGTGGCTGACAATTTTTTTTTACCCAAAATTGATGAAACGAAAAGGGTTTTTAAAGGAGATTCCCAAATTTCCACCAATATAAATTATGTTTTACTTTGAATTTAATAAATAATTATTATTCATTTTCTATTTGAATTACAACTAAAGTCCTAATTGATAGGCTGATTGAAAAACATCTAAAATTTTCAAATGTTATCACATTTTTTAAATTTGAAACATGCGTCACATTCTATGCTTCACATACTATAGGATTAAAAAAAAAAAAAAAAATCATGAATTTTTGACCAAGTTAAGGTGGTTAGATAGACGAGTTTTTATATTTTTAAAAATTTGTAATAAAAAAATCATAATTAATTATTTACTTGGAAAAAAATTACAAAAAAATATGCATCACATTGAGACATGAGTCCCCTACTTATATCTTAAATCTTATAAAAAAATATTATCATTTTATTATGGTTAGGGTGGTCAGACAGACACCTACTTATTTTTTCCCTGAAATTTAAGTACTACTGCATTGAAATTTCAAATTTTCACCAAATAGATTTTTTTAAAAATAAACTTAGTAGTTTAGAAACTACATTCAATTTGCTATAGATTCTATTCTTACATATTTTTGAAATAATATAGATAACTTATTCAAATTTTTACGTCAAGTTGCCTAACTCTGATTTTCTAAATTTTATTGCCACTTAAGGGCCTATTTTTTCCATGATGATCCTGCACATACCCACATTTTAATCATATTAGGGTCCTAGAATGATGTGAATGTGTACAACACATTACAACACTATTCCAATACATGGTTAAGTTAATTATAATTCAATTATTCCCAAATTATGTGAAAAAGGACTACTTTTTTCAACACTACAATAGCCACTCAGGAAAAACTAATATGTGATGGGGTAGATGTGGAGATGTTGAAGAATAGCATGGATAGGCTCATACATACAGGAATTTTCCTTGAGGAATTTAACAAAGAGGCAAATTAGGTGACAGTCAAATATAGCCCCTACAGGAAAAAGGCGGATAATATTGTGGGGTTTGATTGGCCTACAAAGGAGGAATTTGCACTATGGAAGTCCAACTATGTTGACATATTGGACATATGAGCTGCTAATTGGAATTGATGGGAAGTTTGGTTTTTTGTCTGCAACAACAAAGGTTTCAACAAAGAGAAGTGCAATACATGGCCTAGAACTAGTATAGATTAGGCCTTGGATATATCAATGTTCAAATATTGCACTCTCTCAAGTTCAAACATGGTGACATGGAATGTAGACATGGAGTTGTTTTGGTATTTTCTTCTTTCTCTTCTTTATACTTTTTCATCTTCAAGTTTTGGAGCACATGGAACAAGTGGATTGCTTGTGGAAGGAATATTTTGCACTGCTAGAGAGTCTTTTTCTTATATGAAATTCTCCCTCGTATTTGCGCAAATATAACTACCTTTTGATGCAATGTCATTGTCAAATGAAAACATGACATGTGTACAATTTAGACTAAATATTGTTTTTCTCCCTTATTCTTATAAAAGGGAACTCAAGGCCAATTGTATGGGGGTTGCTAGTGAATTGATCTCAGAGAAGTTTTGTAACCAAGTCTAAGTAATAGAAATTGACTTTGTTTGAGGTTCTAGGAGTCTTTTGAATCTTGTAATGGGTAATGTATAGTAGTACTTTCATATTTTGGAATACAAACGATGAAATATTTGAGGCCAGTGTTCTCCATTGTATACTTTGCATAGATTTTGAATACAAAGCAATCAAAGATTTCTCCTATTCATCTTCTTGTCTTTCCTTGAATGTTTGTTCATGGTTATTATGCTTATTCAAAGAATTAGTTAAATATACAAACGTGAATGAAGGTTTATGGGAATGTATGCATGGATCATTAAGTATTACCGATTAAGTTTCTAGTATTACTAGTGTAAGGCATCATTGATAAACATTGTAATAATAGAAATAATACTATTATATGTTTTCAATTACATGGTTTAGAATTCTCCACCTTAGGATAAGGCATTGGTTATGGTATGTTATAGTTTCCTAGATCTTTCATAATAGCTACATTCAAAATCAATTACAATATCCATTTTTTGTGTGAATGTATGTCGAGCTGAATCATAATACTTTCTCATTATTACGCTGAAGGTGAGCTAGATCTTTAGGGTATGTTGTCTATTAAACAATTAAAGGAGACTTATCTATTTGAATTATAGTAAATGTGATAATTGACACAAGAGTATCATAAGATACATTGAAGGGATCACCCTCTTGAGTCTTGCAGAGCCCAAAGTATTGAGGGAAGACCTAGCAAGCTTTCACCTATTTGTTGGCCAATCCTCAAGGCTATTGACCATTGAATTTGGTAAACTCATAGATAACCGACAAGATTAAGTTTGGTTTAGTAAAAAAAACACCAACTCTATGTAATTAGAGTTTAATAGAAGAATGATATCTAATAATGTATACATTACATAAAGTTGTTGTGCTTCAAAGACTTGCTCGTATTTCTTCCTCAACTCTCCTTTTGGTAAGTTGCTTCCATGTTTTCATTTTTTCATAGCAATCCTATCAAAATAGTGGTGAGATTCTTAGTCCATCCAAGGATTTAACGCGTGAAATATTAACAAAAGTTAATCTTTCTCTTTCTCTCGATCCTATATCAATTGTTTCCTTTGAAAGAGACAATCCTTGTAATATGTGGATTGCGATTAATTTATCAAACGAACTTAAAACAACATCAAACAAATTAATAGTTACATTATATACTATAACTATTACTATATACATTAAAAAAATTACTATAATTATTAATATATTATAATCTAATAATCATATAATAAACTCTAATATATAATAATATTAATATAATAACTACATATTAATATAATCCTATAACTATTATAATATTGATAATTTTCTTTATAATATACAAATAATTAATAATATTATTAATATAATAATATAAATTCACTATTATTATTTATTATATAACTATATTATTAATATTGATATATAATAACTTACTACTATGTGAATAATTTTATATTAATATAAGTTATATATAAATGAATTTATTAAAAAATAAAAAATAAATGATATATCTCCACCTTATTTATATATGTTATATAATAAAATAGATAAGGTAGTTCTTAATGGAGTCACATTCAATTAGAATTTGCAGCATATTTATGTACAAACACATACTCTCTACCATATTAACATACATATAATTTTCTATCGATGTAATCATTTAACTTCCTTACATCATTTTTATCGATGTAATCATTTGACCTCCTTTAGATGCAAGTGCTGATTATAATAATAGTTTTGTAGTTTTATTCCGATGACAATAATTATGTGCAAATATTTTCAAGCATTTATACCCATAAGATATGGGCAATCTCTTTTATGGAAAGGTTAGTGGACAAAATGAGCGAAAATCAGTGAATTGACATTTGCAGGCCAAATAGTCAAATCATATCGAATTTGTTGCTGTAGCAGAAAGAAACGAAAAGACTCCGAAGCAACAACGTTCATGAAACGTCTTTATACTTAATGAATTCTTCATGTCCCGTCCTCCACCGAGCCTTTTCACAGGTCAACATGCATTCGATGATAATTAAAGATGAATGCCATCTCAACATGAAAAACACTTTTATTCCATCGAAAACCCTCAATAATGAATTCTTGTTGTCCCGTCACAGGTCAGCTTTGCGACCCCTTTCATGCATTTCATGATACCTAATTAAAGATGAATGTCATCTCAACCTGACAAACACTCGAAAACCCTTGAATTTATATAGGGTTCATTATGTTTGGAATATTTCGACTGCGTTGTTGTAGAATTATTTAGGGTTCTGGTAATTGTTGTCTATTTGGGAGCCGAGCTACTCTAAGATCTGCGTGCTCAGCTGTTCCGCTGCAAAAACAAGGTATGAAGAATCAATCTTTGTGCACAAATTCTCAGTTGTTCCAGCCAACTTTGATGTCTAGACTGGTTTGGCCTCTGTTATTTCAGCAGGTTAATACAAGTGTAATGAATTCTTATATTATTGCAAGCCGATGCCAACACAAACAGCAGAACGCAGAAAACTTAGGGCTTAGCAGACCTCCAATAATTGTTTTACAAACTCTCATAGAATCACACATAAACACACTAAAAATGCATATTAGCAGAGGACAATCAGGATCATAGATACTTCTTCAAGTTATTGAATGCTTCAAATTCAGATTCTGATGAGGACAAACCATGTATTCAGAATAGTAACTACAGTCCACATGCAAGTGGTCTCATAGATACGGAGTATAAGTAGAACAGCTGTATGGGTGACTGAAAGAATAAAGTAGACTAGTTGATGGTTGGAACGATTGTGAAGGTGAGAAATAAAAAGAGAAATAAAAAGATAGATGCACTGGTGAAACAACCATTACAAATATACAATAATGAATTAAAGAGTGTTAAATGTTTTTTCATTAATATTTTGGATTATATTTATTCATCATTAAGATGAACATAATCAAAGAAAAAATATAAGGAAGAATAATTGAGTTCAAGAAGAAGGAAACAAAAGAATAGAAACAATGAAGAATAGCTGACAGATTTTCATTATTTCTCTTCATTGACCATCTTCATCTTAATGATGGATCATGGAGTATGATCCAAAACAGGTTTTTTATTCTTCATTATTTTTCTTCTTTTGGCTAACTTAATGATGAACATAATCAAAGAAAAAATATAAGGAAGAATAATTGAGTTCAAGAAGAAGGAAACAAAAGAATAGAAACAATGAAGAATAGCTGACAGATTTTCATTATTTCTCTTCATTGACCATCTTCATCTTAATGATGGATCATGGAGTATGATCCAAAACAGGTTTGTTATTCTTCATTATTTCTCTTCTTTTGGCTAACTTCACCTCCATGATGGATCATGGAGAGTACAATCCAAAATAGGTCAACTATTCTTCATTATTTATTTTAATTTGACCATTTTCATCTTGATGATGGACTTATGTTGTAAAAGAAAGGGAGAATGATGTGGAGCATTTTTTGTAATAGATCATTTACTCTCTTTGACAATCTGGTTTGCTGCCCAGTAATTTTAATAGAACGTATGTCACTTCTTGTTGTGGACTTCTTGGAATGCATCAAAGATTTAGGAAGGTAGCTGAAGGTAACATTTTGCTACTATTTTGGTTGATTTAGGAGTTTGGACTCATTAGAGGATTGGAAATTGTATTTAAGAATGCATTGATCTAGATTGAAGTAGAGGAATTACTTTGAGCTTCATAAATAATTTCTTTGTTAATAGAGATATGTCTCTCGTATTCTCTTTTTTTCTTTAATTTTTATCAATTGTGCTTTATTATTCCTTGCTTATAATTTTTTATATCTTCTATGTTTCAATAAGAATAAGTAATTCTTTTATAATTTAGCTATAGTCTCATCCTTCTAGATAGGTACTACATTAGTTTAGTGTCAAAGAAAAAAGAAGATTGCATTAGATATTTTTACCCATCGAGTTATATTCTCAATCATTCTTTGGTATTGGAAGTCTAGTGAGTCCGATGTGAAGCCAAGTTGAAAAAGGTGTCTCAAGTCATCCATCTAAATACAAACTTCTAGAACAACTTTATGAAACCCCCTCAGAAAAGATATAAAAACCTAGTGAATTTTGTGTTATTCCCTTCAAAAATATTAATTCAATTGGAAAATATTTTTTAATCACTAGAAGTTTGTAGAAAATCTTGAAAAATTATACTTTTATTGAAACCAATAAAATATTTTTATTGGCGAATTAAACATGTATTCACACCAATAAAATATTTCCATTGGTGAATTAAACCTATTTTCAAACCAATAAAATATTTTAGAGGAAAATTAAAATTATATTCAAACCAATAAAATCTTTTCGTTGATGAATTAATCTTTTTGTATTCAAACCATTAAAATATTTTTTTTGAAAAATTAAACTTGTATTCAAACTATTAAAATATTTTCATTGGTGAATTAAACTTATATTCTAAATAAATAAATTATCTTCAATGGTGAATTAAAATTGTATTCAAATGAATAAAATAACTTAAATGGCGAATTAAATTTACATGGGAATAAAAATATGGTGTGAGTGGCAACAATATCAAATGCTAAACAATAATGATTAAGTTACTTACAAAATATTTAAGTTCTAATTAAAAGTGAGCAAATTTTATTATGAATCTATATTGATAGTGATTAAGATACAACAAATCATTTAATTCTCATATCTTTTCAATACTTTGAAGTACTTTACCTAAATCTTAATATCAGTCCAACTAACATTTGCAATGACTCTCCCATATGCTAACAATGTCTTAAGAAAGGACTTATGCTTCACATGAGTAAATTCCATTAAATTCTAGATTTGGTAAGATTTTAATGCATTCACTGATTTTGTTTGGTTCTCTGTAGGTCCTAGTGTTTCAACTGGAGGAAAATCAAGATCACGATGGCTACTCCTTTGAATAGGCGATTATTCTTGCAGGTTAAAAATTGGGAGACCCCAATTAATACTATAATTGATTCAAAAACGTTGGGGTCCATCTTTCATATAGACTGCATTAAAGTGGAGGAGGCGTTGCGTGTGGTAGTAGGTCATGAGCAGCTTTTAGACCACCCACGGGTAATATTTCCCTCTCATATTACCTCAGCATTCTTGTCCAATTCATTGGACTTGATACAAGATGTTGGAATAGTCCAGGAGCTAGCGTTTCGTTATATCCAGGAGCCCTACATCTCTCAAGGTTGCTTCTCTAAAGCCCTTTGTGAATATGATTTGTTTAAGGAAATAAATTCTCCTATTGGTGGTCTATTCAAGATCACAGATGTGCAGACTTCTCCACCTGTAATGTGTGTTTACTCCGCCATTAAGCATGGCCTTCGCAGTTCTTGCAACATTAATCTACACAACTCACTTCAAGCTCATAAAGGAGAGTTAGGTAGTGAGTTTGTAGAGCGCACTAAAGAGATATTCCAGGCTCTTCTTTTCCTATTAAGTCACCGCCCACCTCCATTGAACCCACATCCTGAGCCAGTTCCACAAAATAATTCTACCCAAACAAACCCTAGTTTGATAAATGTAAATGAGCCTATAGATCATTTTTTATTTTAAAAGTGTTTGTATTAGGCTTCTATAGAGCCTTTTTATTTTTTATAAGCATGATAATGCTTTTGTCTAGTCAGCTTAAGGCCTAATTCTAAATATCTGATCATCAAAGGGTCTTTTGTAATTCATGTACAATTATATAAATATATATTTCATGTGCCTTGCATCTTTTGGCTCAAAAGAATATCTTTTGACTGTAAAAGTGTTGTTCAAACTATAATACAAGACATCAAATTTTGACCATGAAAGGGTGTTTTGCAATTCATATATATTTATATTAAATTTATTAAATTTTAATTTATTGAACTTAAATTAGATAAATTGAAATTGATTATTTAGTTAAACTTAAATTTATCATTGTTAAATAATTTAAATAATATCAACTTGAATAATTTTAAATAAGTTAGTATAGTTGTGTTATATTATTTAATAAGTTAATATAGCTTATATTATATTTTAAATAAGCTATTGTAAACATAATTTTTTCCATTAGTTACAGTGAAAAATAAAATAAATTAAAGAAATATATGCTAGTAATATATACCCAAAAAATTACAATTAATATCTAAAAATATTTCACCTTTTGATAATATTTGATGGATAGTTACAATTGCATTACATAATGAAATGTCCAGAGTGCTAGCCTTGCGAACTTAAACCTCCAAAATCACCTTAGAGTTGTTAGATTTATAAAGATTGATGTTTGACCTTTTATTTGTGTGCATTATTAAAACACTTAAAGTCATTTTTTTTGTGAAAGGTCCCTACCACATTCTAGCTATCAACCACCTATCAAGATTTCATTGTATCACACTCTCTCAAGTCATCATAGTTTTATAAACCTCTAAGCTTTACAAAGTTATAACCATTCACTATTGGAACATGTGGCATTATGTGTCACATTTCTATTTTTATTATAGTTATTTTAAATTTTTAATAAGTTAATACGAACTTAAATTTTATTTTAAATAAGTTACTATAAATATAATGTTTTTTATTAGTCTTTTACTATATTAATAAAAGATAAATTGTAATTTATTTTATTAGCTATGATATAACATATATTTGAAGTGGAAGAAAAGTTTAACTAAATTAAAAATACATATGTTGTAGTAATATATGCTCAGACAATTAAAATTAATGTACAAAAATATTTTAGTGTTTGATGAATGTTCAATGGATGGCTTCAATTGCATTCTAGAATGAAATATCTAGAGCTCTAGACTTGCGAATTGAAACCTCCAAAATTACCCTAGAGCTATTATATTTACAAATATTGACATTTCATTTATGTGCATTATTAAAACAGTTAAAATCATTTTTTGTGAATGGTCCTTAACACATTCTAATTGTTAGCCACCTATCGAGATTTCATTGCATTGCATTCTCTCAAACCATCATATTTTTATAAAAGCTATTGGGTTTACAAAGTTGTGATCATGCGCTATTATAACATGTGGCATTACATGTCACATTTCTATTGTTATTATCCTTACATTAAATTTTTACTAAGTCTTAATTTTATTTTCAAGTTCAATTAATGAAAACTTGAGTTAATGTTATTCCTTTTAATGGGCTACTTAAATTTATGTCATGAGAGCTCAAGGGTTATTCAAAGGAGCTTAAGCAATGGATACTCCCTTAAGGTTGTTATTCCATAGACATTAGATGGCCTTGTTGGGAGATATAATAGACTTGAGGCTAAGGTCAACATTTAAAGTTCTTTGGAAGAAATCAAGCTAAGTCTCGGGTAGGAGTTCATCCATGCAGATGAAAAGTATAGGGTTAAGTCAGAAATCTCATCACATTTTGTGGTGGATTTATTAGATTTGAATGAATCAAAATGGATGGTTCTCACAATGGCTAGAGTCTTAATTAACAAAGAATATATGGTGTGTGTGGAGAACACCATTGATAGTGCTCATCTTGGGATTGGAATATCTATACCTTTCACTATGCCCATCTTCGAATCTCAGTTGT
Source organism: Sequoiadendron giganteum (assembly GCA_007115665.2). Classification (NCBI taxonomy): domain Eukaryota; kingdom Viridiplantae; phylum Streptophyta; class Pinopsida; order Cupressales; family Cupressaceae; genus Sequoiadendron; species Sequoiadendron giganteum. The sequence goes on from CM021109.1 coordinate 211,022,622, forward strand.
AATGGTGAACTAGCTCTCATTCCTATTGGATATAGATGGAAAAGAACTGGTAGGCCAAAGGATTGGGGTTTTGCAAGGATGTGGTTTCCTCAAAAGGATTTTATTTCTTGAACCAATTCAGGTTGGTGATTGGGAATGGGTCAGAATATTTCTTCATGTTCATTAGGTTTGATGTTGGTGATTGAGGATCATGTCGTCAACTGTAAGGTCTTTTTATAACAGTTTTAGTAATGAGTGAAATAGTCAAGGGTGGTAGCAGTCTTTATCTCTATGAGTGGTCTTGTGTGGATTTTGTTTGGTAGTATCATGTGGTTTGGGTTTCTATATTGATCATCTACAACAATATTTTTTCATGATCTAGTGGTCATGATCAATAATTTTGTGTCTTGGCCTGGTTAGGATGTAATCGTATCCAATTTTTTTAAAGACAATTATTTTTCTTGATTAGTACATAATACATACAACCCTTGGTTGCTCTTACAAATAAAAAATTATATATACTCCAAAAATTTGAGTTAATGTAAAACATATACTTAAAAAATTAAAATTAATGTAAAAATATATTTAACCATTTGATGAACATTCTATGGATGATTGCATTTTCATTCCAAACTAGAATGTTTGGAGTTCCAGACTTGCAAAATCAAACCTCTAGAACCATCCTACAACCATTCTATTTAAAAAAAAGTAAGATATGATTCCTCTAATCCAAAGTGAGTGAAATTTATTGAGTTGATAACTTGATATTTAAAACTACACAAGGTACTCAACATGAAGTCAATTGTCAATCAAAATAATATTTTCAATAGATTTTATATCATTTGAATGCTTGAGGTACTCTCAAGTACAAATTGCATGAAACCAAATATTAATTAAAATAATGTTCACAATGGTTTTCCCATTTGTTGATCATGCCTCCCCAAATATATATTATACCTCACACAAGAAAAAGCCCTATATAGGGATGGCAAGTTCATTTGGAATAAATTTTAAGTCCATTAAATGGTTTTGAGTGTAGTTTTCTCAAATTTGAAAAGTATTTTCATTTTGTGAGGTTAATAAGGAATAAGATGATGTTGTGGTATTATTAGGGATACTCTAAATTATCTTGAATCTAGTTATGTAGTTTTAGAGTAAAAGAGAGACCAATTTCCTTTGAGTTCGGAATGTGTGGAATTAGAAAGAAGTTGATGTGGTTCATTTGGCTCTTGAGCCAATTTTTCAACTAGTATTAGGATCTATAATGGAGAGAATATTTTTCATAGGGAGCACAACCATACAAGTATTTTAATCTTGGCTACTTGTGGAAACCCATTGATTTCTCATAGTTCATTATTATTGAGGCCCTCAAAGAGGATTTGTGGACTTTCAAATTCTTTTTGAGCTATCTTGATGGCTCAGAACCTTGGAGATGCCTAAAAAGGATCCAGTAAAATATTTAATACACTTTATATTCTACATAATTTGAGTTAGTACCTAGGATAAGGTAAATTTTCTATATTCATAGCTCCCATTTCTCAAGCATGGATGACAAGCCCCATGGTATTTATGAGAATATGATTTAAATCCCATAACCACCACCTCCATCTTGGTATCAATTTTCTCTAATGTTAAAGTGACACGTGTCATTTATACAAGAGCTTGTATGCTCTATTAAATTTTTACATAGGTCCTCGAAGAGGAACTATGGACTTTTGAAGTCATTCTAAGCTATCTTAGTGGCTTGGAGCTTCTCAAAGATGGTGGTAGAAAATTTACTACCTATTTGGAATATGTTGTATAATTATAGTTCCTACCCATGATAGGTACATTTTATACTTTCATAGTTCCAAGTTCCCAAGCATGGACAACAAGCCTTATATTTTAAGAATATATGATTTGCATCCCATAACACCACTACCAATACCAAATTGGTATTAATTATGTCTTAAAAAAAGTAACATGTGTCATTTATACAATGGCTTGCATGCTCTACTCATCTTTAAATTATCATGTAACATTTTAATTCATTTGTAATAAAATAAATTATTGTGTTTTTCTTCATTGTTCATTTGTTGCAAAGAATTATCTTGTGTGTTTAGTTTATATTCAAGTTACAAGTAATATACTAATAGTATAATATCTTTCATTGAGAGTAATTAGAATTAATGTTATTCGATTTCCATAATTAATTATACTATCACTTTTTTTGTTTTTGTAGTTACTTAAGTTATATTTTTTAAGTGGAAAAATAAAAAATTAAATGGAAAGACAAGGATATAATAATATAATTTAACAATAATATAATACTATAGAATCAAATGTGAAACAAAGAATCTTAGAATCCTTGATTGTGTTGATTCAAAAAATATTGTGTACAAAAGGAGACAAATAATAATATTATTATTAATATTATATTAATAATAATATATTGCTAATATGAACATAACCTCTAATAAAAATGCACAATTACATACAATTTGCAATGATGAACTCAATTATGCTTGGCAATTTTATGCATAAGATGAAAGATGCCATACATTGGAGAAAATTACAATTAAAATCTATATTTAGATAAACTTAATTTTAGAAGTATATTTTTATTCCCTAATATTTCTTCAATTACATAACTATCTCTTTTTTTAAGCTTAAATAAATCTCTAATAAATAAGAGTCTTGATATTCAAATCTCCAACTCTTTACCATGACAAACAAATCCCTTAATACTAAGTGTACTTTTCAAAACATGAATTATATTCTCCCTCAAATGGCCACTAAAATTGTAATAGATTTTGTACCTTATTGTTGTGAACATTTTACCTTGAATTTGTAATTTCCTTGGTTTCTTTTGTGAAGGTATCTAAATTAGAATCCAATTTGAATAATTCATGAATAGAATTATTTTTTAGTATACCAAGTTTGGTTTACCATTAGCATTAACATATGAAGGTACCTAAATTAGACTCCAATTTGAATAATTCATCAAGTGAATTATTCTGTAATATACCAAATTTGGTTTACCATTAGCATTAACATATGAACAAATTATTTATATAACCTTGGTAAACTCATATTTCCACATCTAGGGACTTGATTACCCCAAATATGTTTAATATAGTTGGCATTAACCCCTTATCCATATTTCTAAAAATCTTCAACTTAGATTTTAGTTGCATATCTAATCTAGCCTAAAATGTTGAAACCTACCCCAATAAGTCACTATGCTCACTTACCTATGAAATATTTTTAGGAGCATTATGATCAAAGGTGGACATGTTGGTGATCTATTTGATGGTGGTAGCCCAAAGGATCCGATTGCTCAATGTGTTCTAAAACCTAGCCTATTGTTATATGCCTGATCTATTCCTTTTGCAAGCTTTAATATCCTTTCCAAGTACTTTCAATTGTATACAAAATATTTGAAAGCATATGGCCAAGAAGTTAATCAATCATGTCTATGGCTACCTTTTCACTTCCTTCTTGGTAGCTTTCTCACTTTCCTGGCTTTGATTTAATTGATCCTTCAATTATTTTATTCTTAGAGAAATGATTTCTTTATCCTAGGTTGAGAATTTTGATGACCTTGATTAAGAGGTAGAAGGGGTAGCAATAAAACTTTGTAATTTTGATTACCCTTATTATATTATTGCAATAAATTTAGATGCCGCATGTAACTTGTGTTGGAGTGAAAAGGAAACTGAGGGGGGGGTGGGTGGGTGCGTGAATTAGTGTCATGAAACAATTTAACAATTTTCAGAAAATGAAACAAAATTGTTCTTATTCTCTCACTATTTCAATTATTAGATCATCCATAATTTAAAATACAACCATTTAGAACTGAAATTAGAAGTATGATGGTGAAAAAATGCATAATAAAGCATTCTCATAGTAAAGCAGTGAAACCACAAATGAACAATGAGACACAAGATATGCCGAGAGAAAAACCCTCCCAAGGTAGAAAAACCACTCCTAAATTGCTGCCTTTTAGGCTCTTATTTGAAAAACTACTATTAATAATGCCTTATAGGATAATTTCTTAGCACCAAATCAAGGAGCACCAACCCCCCATTTAGAGACACCAATCTCAAAGAGCACCAACTCATTATTTTGAAACACCAATTTCAAGGAGCACCAACCCCTTTTCAATGTAGAAAATTACAATAACATAGAGGATCTCTCTGTTTCATTTTTGCTCACTCATAGCTCTCTATCTAATACCCTAAAGATTCAACATGAACCCTTAAAATATTTAATAAATAAGGTTTTTATGATCATACTCTGCATCATGTTTTCAAACTTTTATTACAAAGCTTTTTCACTATCTCTTTTCAAATTTTCATTTACAAAAGTTATCACTTCTCTCTTTATAGAACCATTTATACAATAATAGTGATCACTCACTTTATACCCCTCTTTTACAAAATGAATATTCTTATTTTTAGAACCTTCAACAAAGGTTTTTAGATAAGACAAATACTTTGTCAATTATTTTCTTAGAATAAAAAAGTTCAACCAAGTGTGCACCAAGGAAAAATGATTCTTCTGACAATGATGAAGTGATATGATAGAATTGAATTTTAAGGAAATGATTCAAAAACCCCTTCAATAGACTGTACCAACAATCTCACATGTTACCAAAATACAAAACGTATGCACCACTTTGAAAGATCAATAATACCCTTATGTAAATATTTTTGATAAAAGGGTAAAATGGGTTTTACAGGGACCTAAAACCACAAAGTTTACAAAATAGAGAAAAGACCACCAAGGGTCCACCGAAAAACAACAGCTGCCCAAAAAAAACCAGCAATGAGCAGGCAAAAAAGACCAAGAGGGTTAGAAAGGAAAGGACAAGAGAAAAAGAAACATAGAATTACTTTAGAGACCTAAGGATAGTCTATGTCTTTGCCTCCAGAACCTGCATATCAGTAACCCCCTTCTTGAAGGTTTGAACCATTTTCGAGGTTAAAGGGGCCTTTTGCTTCAAATTGGCGTGAGTTCTTCTAGAAATGCCTCCATCAGTTTCCTATCTTTTATCTTCAGTGTCTTCTAGATCAACCACCAAGGATCCTTGTTGGGCTTTGTCAAGCTTTTCAGTCATTGCATTGATTATTATAACATTGTGTCTAGCTATTCGATTGTTCTGTTCAGCAATGGTTCTGATGTTAATCCTTAGGCCCTCAACATCATTATCAGTGATCCTGTTACTGTGCACCACATCTTTATTGCCCAACTCTGCCATCTTGACACCCATTTCCTCAATCTTGCTTTGCGGGGCCAAATTTTTAATTTTAAGCTCATTGATTTCAGAGAAGGTCCATTCCAGAAGTTTAGAATGTGACTTGGAGTTGATTTTAGCCAGGTATAGAAAATCAAGGGAAGGCTCTTTACCAGTGTTAACAGGGGAATTGTCAGCATTCTGAATGTCCGGGATAGGGCCCACACAGCGCTCAGAAGAGTTGGTATCAGCTTCCTCCGACTCAGAAGACTCTTTGGTATAATAGACAAGGCTTTTAGCCTGGGAGGTTTTGTCAGCAGGGTTGGACTTAGGAGTAGGACAGTTGGGCTCAAGCGCAACCCGGATTTTACTCAAAACCCTGGAAGGGCCAGCATGCAAACTATGGGATTTTGGGCCAGGGCTAGGTTTAGGCAAATAATCTGAGCCACTGGGCTCAATATCATCACAATCAACATCAGGGTTGGTTTCCGAGGTAGCAGGGGCATGCTCATGCAGAAATTCAACAATAAGCCTAATTAACCCAGTATGAAGGATAGGAAATCTTTTGGAATTCTTTTTATTGTCCTCCAAACTTTTCTTCAGAGAGCATAAGAGATAATAAGGGATAGAAACCCTTACCTTGTGGTGGAAATGGTTGAGGAGGGCGAAGTGGTACCTGTAGACTTTAGTGAAATGCCCATCCACTGTGATATACTCCATGATGGCCCAAGGACCTTTCTCCAGATAGATTTTATGGAGTCTACATCAAAATAACTGTTCGCAATCTTGACCAAGTTTTGCTTTTCCTTTTCATTTTTGGGGAATTTGATAACAACTTCATCAGAGTAAGCCCTGTCCCTGAAAAACTTCTTCCCATCAGTGGGTAATCCCGTAACTTTGGCAATTAAATCTTTGTTGACCTCCACATTCCTTCCAAATAGAGTCAGGTTGCCATCATGCCAATTTTTGGAAAAAAGATTTGTAGCCTCCAGATCAGAACCATGAAGCTTCTCCAGAAAAGGAAAAAGACCTCCACTTTTTATCTTGTTCCAAGCCTTAGCATTTTTCATATGGATTTCATAGCTGTCTGACTTAGTGCTCTTTCTGTCCCCACCCATCTCGGCCAACACAGTGAGGAAGAAACAAACACAATACTTTCTAAAATTGGCCCCGCCAAATCTAAGCACCCACAAAGCATGCAAAGTAAACTTGCAAATTACTCCATAGAGCTCGGTCCCATACAATCTAATGATTATGATGTGATAGATCCAACCTATCCTCATTAAAGGGATAACATGACGCCTTACCATGTAGTTTATCATAATTTAATAGGGCACAAACTTTAATATTAAGATCGCTATTATTAAGCCAGGTACACACTTCTTTATTCTTGACTCCTTCATTAGCAAAAAAGTCCATGATAGTATTGGCTTCTCTATAGGTGTGTCTTATTTTAAATTTTTCAAACTTGTCCAATTTCAATTTAGCTTCATAAATCCACAATTTGATGGTCCACGAGGGAGGAGACTTGCCACGGAGGTAGTCAATTATGTTTTTGGAGTCTCATTCAATCCATAAGTTTTTAATATTGAGAAGCATATCCAATAGGTTTAGTAATAGCTGGAGGAAGACTAAAATCAGAGATACAATAATATGTTTCAAATAAACTTTCTCAAGATGAAAACACAAAAGAATATCACAACAAGAATTTGCATCCGTACCCATATCATGATGAACCTCAAAATTAAAAATAAACAATTTTTTAAGACTACCCGTGATGAGAAATTTAGTGTAACCAAAATCTTGGCATGCCTTGCAAGAAATCACTCATGCATTTTCAATTTCAAATAATAAAATAGTAACTTCCTTGTGTTTTTTAAACTGAAAGATTTCTTCAAATAAAAAGTGATAATACATATTCGAGCTGCAAGAGAATCATGCAAGTACCAGTGTAATTCGATGTATGCCCAGGTCTCTAATAGCCTTTTCTCGAACCTTGACATTGCACACTTGACAACAACCTTTCATACTTATCATGATATCAAATAGAGCAATTAACAAATTTGCAATAGAGAGGAATCATCAAACTTTAGCACCAGTTACCATTTCCTTCATGGTGGCAGCCTGGCTAGAGTTTCAAACCGATAAACATGTGAAGGGTATGTGCAAAATCATGATGGGCCAAAAAGTGGCAATGGGAAAAAAATTACATTTTGGATCGACTCAAAAACAAAGAAATGTCGAGTAGATTTTTTAGGCTCGAGTGTCAGTACATTGCTTCAAAGCAATGCCCAAACCTATATTTTAGAAATCGAATCTCTGATCCAAATCAGATATCTGATTTGAGGAAACTATATAAATAAAAAACAACAGCCTTTTAAAGTCATTTCAGAAATTTTGACCACGGGCACACAAGGAGAAGTCAAAATCATATATCCGTTTTTACCAGATATCTGATTTCAAAGGTAATTTTTTGGTTTTTTTAATGTTTTAATCAATTTTTCAATTTGATTTTTATAATTTTAAGTATTTTTTATGGTTTTTTTTTTCAAAAGTAGGGTTTTTATTGATTTTTATTAAAAACTAGAGTTTATAATGATTTTTTTATTAAAAATTAATGTTTTTAAATGGATTTTGATTAAAACCTAGTGTTGTTGATGTATTTTTATCAAAATATGGAGTTTGTTATGGATTTTTGTGAAAAAGTAGGGTTTTTTTTGGATTTTTATTAAAAACTAGGGTTTTTTTACAATAATTTCATTTATATTGTGAAATTTCAATTGGATTAATTAGTTTTTAACTTTAATCAGGTATTATCATTGAGAATGAAAATGAAAAAATGCCAAATGCTCCACCACCTCCGTAGCCAAATGCTCCACCACCTCCACAACCACCAATTGAAGAATTAATTGGTGAAAAATTCGTGCAAATGAGGGGCATTTGTGAATTTTATAAGATAATCCCTCAATTATCCAAGATGACAGACACATTAAAGGAAATAATTAAAAATATAGAAACCCTCTCCACCCAACATAATGCCTTTCATTCATGGCGAGAAGACCCTAACCCCTTAACCCTCAACCCTTAAACCCTAATACCCTAGAAACCATAAAACCCATACGTCCTCAACCCTAATCCCTCAACCCTATACCGTCAACCCCTATCACTTTCTCTCTATCTATACATCTCATCTCTCCCTCCCTCCCTCTCTCCTACCCTCTCTAATTTTCTATATCTACCCTCAAACTCTTTCTACATACCTCTCATTCAATCAATCTCTACCACCTTCTCTCTCTACCTCTATCTATCTCTCTCTATATCCCTCCCACTCTCTCCCACTCCCTCTCTCTCCCTCTCTCTCAGGTCTCTCCCTTCCACCCCCCTCTCTTAGGTCTCTCCCCCTGGAAACCTACCTAGGTAACTCTCTCTCTCTCTCTCTCCTCTCATTGTTTATCCCTCCCACCCTACCTAGATAAGTCCCTCTCACTCCACCCCCTCTTTCTCTCCCTCTCTCAAGTCACCCCCTCCCACACTCTCTCCCTCTCTTAGGTCTATCACTCACACTCCCTCTCTCTCCCACTCCCTCTCTCTCATACTCCCTCTCACTACCTATCTCTCAATTCTCTCCCTCTCACCCCCCTCATACTCTCAACTCTCTCCCTTTGGCACCCTACCTACATAACTTTCTCTTTCTCTCTCTCTCACCCCTCTCTCTCAATTCTCTCTCTCGCACCCCCCCCCCTCTCTATCTCTCCCTCCCTCTATCCCTCTCACCCTACCTAGCGAAGTCCCTCTCTCCCTCTCCCACCCCCTCTCCCTCTTTCATGACTCTCTCTCCCTCTCATTCTCCCCCTCCCACCCTACCTAGACAATTCTAGATCTATCTCTCTTAAAATTCTCCCTGCCTCTAAAGAAATAAATAGATTCATACATACATACATAGAGGAATAAATACATATGTACATATAATCCTACATAGATACAAGCATACATGTACATGTGTAGATACAATCTTACAAACATATAGGCATACGCAAAATACACATGCATGGATACATACAAACATACATACATACATACATACATGACATACAAGCATACATGTACATACAAACATAAAAATATATAAACATACATTCAATAGAGTATAATTTAACATAAAGCAAGAAATAACATGAGCACGTTATACCACACTCATTTTATGTCTTGCTAGACATGTTCCCCACAAATTCCAAAAACCATGTCAAAATTGAGATATAATGTGTGCACATTATAACTAGCATGCGTTATATCTTGCTTTGGGAATCCCCAAGCCTTAGGATTGGTATTTTCCTTGGAATACCAATGCAACGACTTGGAGGGAATTCCCAATGACCAGATACATGTTTTTGCAAATTCTACAATATTTCACATAATCGGGTTCATGCTCACCATCAGGATTGCACATGGTTCAATATCAAACAAATTGAACATCTAGGAGATGTTAGGTTCTCTCTTAGTTATCCAAAGATGTATTTTTTTCACTTTCTTACTATGTTAAGCCTTTCATTCATAATTTCTTTTGTTTGTGTGTCTCGTTTTTGGCAAAAAGTAGTGTTTGGTGTTTTTTTCATTATAAATTAACAATTCATCAAAATTTCAAATAAATTACATTTTTAGTTAAATTATAATCCATTCTACAAATTAGTAAAAAAAAATATTAATTAAAAAATTATCAAAAAAATTGTTCATCAACTACATACTATTAGCTAACTTCTGACCACAGTGATTTTGAAAATATTAAAATAAAGTTCACCCTACTAGGGTCATACAAGAATTGCTATGTTATGTTTTTATGAAAGAAATAGCACCAATTTGTGTACATCCCTCTTTTGAACCCCTTAATCTCAATCATTTTCAAAATAAATTAGTCGTTTTGAAAGTAGACTCGGAGCACCTCAATCCTTGTTTTTGTTCCATCTCAAAAATTTGAGTGTAACTGTCCTCAATTTCATGTCCAAGGTCAGTATTTCCTGAGTTGAGAAAAGAAGTGGCCACTTAAGCCCCCTCTTTGGGAACCATTTTTTTGCACTTACCCATGGATTTTTCTTTATCTATCCAAATTTGATCCAATTCTTCTTTATTTCCTTTACTTTCTTTTGTGTAAGGAAAATTAGTATGACATCCTCTAAAGCATTAAACTTGTGATAATATGGGGACCTTTTTGCATCGAGTAATATTATTTTTATATAATGCTTAGGGTCACAATTTCTTACAACATTTTCCTTCATTATATAAGCTTGCAACAATGAATTTAATATCTTTAAACCCTCCTTAGATGAGATGTTGAAATCTAAAAACTACATTCCAAGAGAAATGAGAGAACCATTTTTAACTGACCTAAGGTGAACTTTATTTATTCATTTAATTGCTACATTATTTCCATGAAGGAAATCATATTAGATATATACTTTATAGAAAATGATGTTAGACTATGGATCCATTAACCTTAATCATTGTACAATTGGAATACATGTATCAATCTCCAATTGTGATCAATCTCCTTCTCAAGGTCCAACTCCAAGGGCCTAAGTAACCTCCTTACTTTATTTGATAATATTTATTTAATATTAGAGGCCCAGATTCTCTAAAACACCATGTAAAACATATTCTCAAACACCCCTCTTGACCCCTGCCACTGTTAAAAAGAACACCTTGGTCATTCCTGACCTCACTAAACCCCTCGCGAACCCTAGTCCCTCCATCAACCTAGATGAAACCCCACCCACTACTCATCATATTAACCATTCCTATGGAAAAACCCTTGTTAATGAGGAAACCCCTCCTAACCCCATTAAATGTGTTCCCCTATCTCATCCTACTCCTATTTCTACTTCTAGATACAATAATCTGGATAACTCGAATGATGAGTCATGAAATCCCACCCCTGCCAATTCTCTCATGCACTCCCCTATTCAAACAAAGGTTTTTGATGTCCCAAATACCCCCTATCATTAACCCTAGCCTTCAAAATTCCCCTAATTTTTGCATCAATTTGGAGGAGACACATGTTGAACCTAGGGTTGGTTGGTAATCATGCCTCCAACAATCCCTTTCATAATAAAATTAATAAAATATCAAAGAATATTAATGTCCATAAAAAATCCTCAAGTGGCTCCTAGGTCATCTTGTTACTACCAAAGGGGGAACCGAGATTCTAGAAAATAAGGTGCTAATATTTTGTTTACTTTCAGAGGTGGAACCTAAAATAGTGACTGAGGCATGTAAAGATGAGAATTGGATCAAGGCTATGAAAGAAGAGTTAGTATAGATTGGGAAGAATTAGACTTAGGAACTGGTCCCAAGACTTGCAAGTAAGAATGTGATAGGAAGAAAGTGGGTTTTCAAGAACAAGTTAAATAAGAATGGAAAAGTTGTCAAAAATAAGGCTAGACATGTGTGTAAGGGATACTCACAAGTGGAAGGAAAATATTTTGAGGAGAATTTTTCTCCAATGGCAAGGATGGAATCCATTAGATTTTATTTTATTTTGTAGTACATAAATACTTCAAGGTATATTAGATGGATGTGAAGTCTGCAATCATGAATGGTGAGTTAGAAGAAGAGGTATATATTGAAAAACTGAAAGTAGTTTTGTTATCAGAAGATATTGCTATGGTCTACAAGTTGAAGAAGGAACTATATGAACCCAAGTAGGCTCCTATATTTTGGTATGCAAGGTTGGATAAGTACTTATTGCAGCAAGGATTCAGAAAAGGTACTATAGCTAGTAACATTTACATCAAGGTTGAGAGAACAAATTTTGATTGTGGTAGTGTATGTTGATGATATAATCTTTGAAGTAAATGAAGGTATGTGCAAGAGGTTTGTGTTATCACATATTACATTGTATGGTACATTGTATAGGGATGTAGGTGTTTGAACAATTTTGAATATTTCTACAAGTGCTCATTCTAACCATGCAACCACATATTCCAACTACTTCTCTCTTGTATAAATTTACTTGCATAATGATGAATAAATTGATCACATTCACCAAAATTTTGTATAAAATCAAAATAGATCCATGCACTTGTAGGAGTGATAATGATGTCAACAACGATCTTGCATTTATCTCAAGTTGCACGACATAAGATTCTATTCAAGTTTGATTCTTTATGTATCTATAGTGTCAAACATTTTTTTTCAACATCAAAACTATTGGAAAAAGCAAGGAAGGCAAGTGACAGTCGATCTGGATCAGTTTGAGTGCATAAAGTTTTTCGAGGTCCTAAATGTACAAAGGTTTCTAAGGTCCTGAGTGGGTACAATAAACTATATTGGGTTTTGATCAGTAAGTAGATGAATAGATTCTATAACATTGTTAACTAAACACAACCATTTCTAGCATCCTCTTCTACAATATTTATTCTATTCATCTACTTCAAATAAAATCCGTCACCTTTTTCTTCTTACCATAATGAACTTGCGAATTAAATGTGAATTCAGGAAAGATTTACTCAAAATTTGTCAAGTTTTGTTTGAGAATTAATCCTAAATTTCTTTTTTTGAAAGAAAATTCCAATGTCAAAGGGAAAGATGCATTTCCATCTACAAAACACTCTGACAAGCAATTAGGATGATATTGATCCTACAGAGAAATTTTGTGTTGGATATAAGTTATTTGAATAATGTTATGTAAATATTTGCAAGAGGGATCGATGTAGAGGGAGAGATTATAAGTATAAATATTTTGTGCAAGTTGGGATCCATTTCATGCAATTTGTGAGGAGAAATATTATTGATGTCTCTATAGAATATTATCATTTAATCTTGAAGTACTTGTATGATTGCACCTATTGTTATTATAGGGTTTGAGTGAATATAGTTTTTGTGTCTTAGATGATGCAATTAATAGTGGATAAATAATTTTTTTGAAACATATGAGGATTCATTGTCATTTGCATCTATTATTTACTATTTTTAACATGGAGGTAAGTTTCTTTGCAAGCGAAGATGCAACTGGAATTATTTTTATGAGCATTGTAAGACATCAAGCGATTGATATATATTCCTTGAATTATTCCAATCAAGTAATTTATCTTCTTACTACCAATGCTTGGGAAAGTGCATTTCAAAACTTTGAAACAATTGATTATTATCTTGTAGATGTGTTTATCAATGTTTTTGATTAAGGAATAAATAGGTTTTGAAGGGGCCCTAAAACCCTTTAATAGAAAAGTAGAGACAGATATAACATGACCAAGTTTAGATTAGAAAATAGAAAGTTGCCAGAAAAGAAGACACATAAAAACCAACATGGAGGCAGTGCCAAAAAAAAAACCAGCAAAAGCCCAGCAACAAGCCAATCACTAGGCCAAATTCTTCAAGATGTCTACCACCTCCTGCTCCATTTAGCTCATGTTGAGTGTCACTTTATTTAGCTCCTGAATGTTGACATGGTCCTTGTCTTCCTTTCTATTCAGATTCACTCTAGCTCTTTTTCTTGGACCAACATAACCTTCTTGGCCTTTCTCTTTTTCAACATCTAGTTCCACAATAGTCTTTTCCTGATAAAAATTATCCAGATTGCCAACCATGATGTTCATCGTATCTGCAATATTTTTTAATAACTTTTGACTCATGTTCATCACCATTTGGATTCAATATTTTATATTCTTAAGCTTTTCCTCAATAGAAGAAAGCTTTTCATCATGATTTTTCTTAAATTTTTGAAGATCTTCAACTATTTTATTGAGGCAGTCCACCATGTATTTCTTTTCTTCCTCAATCCATAATTTAGTAGCCCCATCTCTATCTTTGATTATGTGGTCAATCAATTCAGGCCATTCTAGCTTGCTAGTCAAAGCCCTCTGTTTTAGCTTAATTTCCTTAATCTCAAAAAACCTGCATCTCATCAATCTAAAAAATTCCACATCCCCGTTGCGAGAAATGGTGAGGATGTCATCAAGGAACTCAAGTTCAAATTTGAAATAATGGTCATATGCATTGAGTTCTCTAGGGAAACAAGACCTATCCTCTTTCTTAGTGGCAGGGTAGCTAGAATCCTCTGAAAATAGGGTTGACTGAGACTCCTCATGGTTAAAATCACAGGAAGGGTCCACTAAATCCTTTCTATTAACCTTCTCCTAGGGGGAGTCAATAGATTTTATTTTCACAATAGATTTGGTATCATTAGAGTCTGGGAAAAAATCCTTAACTCTTCCTTTAGGTGTCAAAGAACCAAGTGTAGACGGGGTGCTAGCTTTTGTCTTACCTTTTCTATTGCCCTTCCCCAAATCCTTCAAGGATGGGAAAACATCATCCTCCAAATCCATTTCCCATTCCTCCTTTTCCATGTAACTTGTGCCCAGTTCATCCTCAATAGAAACAGACAAGTGGGGAAAAGGGGACAATTGGGACAGGGCCGACATGGCTTTAAAATGCTCATAAATTAAGACAAGCAAGCCCTCATGAAGGATAGGGTATCTAACAAGGTTCATGCTATGGTCATTAAGGCTGGTGTTCAAAGAGGTAAGTAGATAGAAAGGAAAATAAACCCTTACCTAATGTCAAAAGTGGTTGAGGAACACGAAGTGGTAGCCAAAGACCCTAGTGTATCTCCCATCTAGAGTGATGTATTCCATAATCACCTTTAAAACCTCCTGCTAGAGAAACTTAATGTTCTTGGAGTTGTAGCTATTTTTAGAGACCCTACGAAGGTCCTCTTTTTCCTTCTTCATCTTCAAAAAAAATTTCACCACCAAGTTTGAGAGTTTCCTATCCCTATAAAATTTTAGACCCTCCATAAAAATCCTCATCACCTCGGCAATAATTTTCTCATTGATGGAAACCTTTCTCCCAAACACATTAATTTTACCATTCTTCCATTCCCTAACAAAGTACCTCATTATCTTTGGGTTCCATCCATGAAGGTTTTCAATATAATGGGTGATCCCCCCTTCTCCAACAGTGGCCATGCCTTAGCATTATTCATCAAATCCTCACAGTCCATCGGTTCCACACTGTGATGATCACCACCCATTTCAGTAGAGTAACAAAACCACTTAGAAAGCTCCTAAAAGCCACATAAACTAATCACCAAAATACCCATAAAGCATGCGAGGCAAAATATCTCGGAATAGCAATTAAGAATTTGGTACTCCAACATTCGATATGGAATTATTAAACAACAGTTCTAAGACTGCATGATTTGACACTCCTCATCCATAATCATTAGTTGATAGGGATATTAGTAGCCTTCCCATGGATTATTTCGTACTTTAGTAAGGCTATGAAATTAGCCTCTAGCTTGTCACCCCTTTGCCATGTGGTTTTTTTGTTGGCCTTAACACCCTTGTTAGCAAAAAAGTCTACCACCGTATTAATTTCCCGATAGGCATGGGAAATGAAGCATTTTTTAAAAGAGCTTATTATCCTTTTAGATAGATTAATCAAAATTTCTATGGTCCATGAAGGATTTTGGAGGCCCTTGATACATTGGATGATATTATTAGAGTCCCCTTCTAACCAAACATAATTGCAGTTCAATTGATGGGAAAGATTTAAAGTTTGGAATGACCCTATGGCTTCAGAAAGGTGGTTGATCTGGGTGCCCAAAGGGAGCACCACCACTGAAATAAAAATTAAATTCTCATCCCTTATCACTCCCCCACACCCAACAGGCGAAGGATTAACCTTAGCCACCCCAAATGAGTTTATCAATGTTTCCAAGGGATCTTCAAACAATTATTTTTGGACATTGGGGGCCATCTTTTCTATTACTGATGAGGCCTCCGAAGAATCCTCTAAGATATTAAATGGATAAAGTGTAACAATATCAAAATGGAGGTTGGTGGCACCAAAGTATGGAGGAGTTTCCATCATCTCAAGGAAACTTCTCACTTTGAGATGATGCTTTGCATGAGAAGCATTTTTTCCTTTATTTTTTGTTTTTCCTTGTTGCTAACATATTTAAAGAATACATATATTATGAAGTTTGGTTTATTGAGACAAGTAAGGGGTTTGGTGTAGAGCTTAGTATGGATGGTTGTTCAGAAATCTTACGAGACTGTGATTGAGAATTATACCCTTCTAAGGGTCATTAGACAGCTTGATGGAGCCATGTGTTTGGAGAGCTCAATATGGATTGTTGTTGAATAATTTAGGAATCTATGATTCAATAGTTCATGGAAGGAAGAACTCAAGAATTTGTCTTGGATCTACACCTTTTTGAGGGTCACGAGGCAGCTTGATAGAGTTCCACCTAATTTAGGATTTGTTTCTTTAAAAATTAAATCTTCTTAGGAATGTATCCATATTTTTTGTAATCAACAAGTTTTGTTATGTAAGCCTTAAGGGGGGCTCCCTTGGCAAGGTAATTTTGTGGTTTCAAGAATAATGTAATAAGGGGGGAATGTTAGAATGTATTAAATTGTATGGTACATTGTATGGGGTTGTAATTTTTTTTTAAAAATTGAGCAGTTCTACAACCACTCTTTCTAACCATGCAACCGCACATTCCAACTGCTTCTCTCTTATATAAATGCACTTTCGTAATGATGAATAAATCAATCACATTCACCAATAGTATGCAAATGATATGCAAAAAGAGTTTGAAATTTCAATGTATGGGAAGATGAATTTATTCCTTGGGCTACAAATCAGTCAGTGAAAAAAAGGTATTTTCATTTCTCTGTCAAAGTATGTTAAGGAAATGTTGAAGAAATTTGGAATGGAGGATTATATAAACTAGTGTGTACTCCTATGTTTACTGATTGTAAGTTGAGAAATAATGATGACTCTCCTAAGCCTAATTAGAGCAAGTATAGATTTATGATTGGTGGATTGTTATACCTAACTTCTACTAGATTGGATATCATGCATGAAGTATGTCTTGTGGCAAGATTTCAAGAAGATCCTAGAGAATCACATGTTGCAATAGTCAAAAGGATATATAGATACTTGAAGGGAAATCCATACTTTGGTTTGTGGTATCCTAAGTATATTGATTTATCCTTTAGTGCATATACAAATGCAAATTGGGCAGGATGTACAAATGATAGAATAAGTATAAGTGGAGGTGCTTTCTTTCTTGGAAGCAGGTTGGTTGCATGGTTGAGTAAGAAATATGATTCAATGTAATTATCTACTACAAAGGAAGAATATATTGTAGCAACATCATGTTGTACACAACTGTTGTTAATGAAGAAAAAATTGAAGGATATCTGATTTTTTATGATAAACTTATTTATATATTGTGTGATAATAAAAGTGCTATCAATATTTCAAAGATCCCAATAATGCATTCAAGAAAAAATAATATCTCTATCTAGTATCACTCTCTAAGGGATAAATTTACACATAATGAGGTGAAGATGGAGTATGTTCCTAAAAAGGATCAAGTTGTAGATATTTTTACAAAGGCTCTTCCTAAAGATACTTTTGAGTATCTTTGGTAGAATTTATGGGTTATTTCCCCTTATTTCAACTAGATGAATAAGTGTGTGCATTTGTATAGGAAGAATTTCAAGATACATTCTTGGTCCTAAACTGATGTTGAAGGCTGCCTCTAAATGGGAGTAGATATTAGTGTTTTTCATTGGTGCAATCAAGTGAAACATATCTTGTGTCACTATCGGGAGTGTGCAGAAGAGACCAATCGGTATAGGGATTAGTGAAGAATGATTACTACAGTAGTGAAAGTTGTATGAAGAAGAGTAGTGGAGAGAGAGAAGTTATTTGCTGGTGTTTCCTAAAGAGAAGAATGTAAGTAATCTCAAAGTGGTTCATACATATGTCAAAGGGGGAAAGAAATAAAATAAAAACTCTATGCAAGTGTTGTCAAAGGGAAAGGTGTTGTCCTTTGCCATTGATTTCAAAGGGGGAGTAAATGAAGTCCAAAAAACACAACAAAATAATTGATGTCAAAGGAGGAGAGTAATGGTTGAATAAATTCTCAAATAGGGGGAGAGAAAGTGATTATTGTAGAGAGAATGGTGTTTGAAGAACAAAGGTAAAGGGAGACAGTGGAATTCTTCTTAATGTAGAGTTTCTTTTGTTGTTGATAGTTTTTAGAGCTAGTGTTGCGATCAATGACAAAGGGAGAGATTGTTACAATTATGTTGTTGGTTTTTACATTTATATCAATAGTATGTATATTATTGGATTTTGTTAGTGTTAAAGTTGTTGGAGGAATTGTCGTTAGTGTTGATAGTATTGTTGCTAAGTGTGGGTATGTTACATTGTTTGATGTCGCATTGATGCCAACCCCAATTCTGGAGATTTTTAGTGTTGCAGATGTTTTATTCATGATGAGAAGGTGTTGTAATGTTTTGTTGGTATTGTTGATGCAACTAGTTCACTTCACTTCCAAGCTATTTTTATAAAATTTGAATAAAAGAGTGTGTAGCATGAAATTTTTTTGTTCAGTGTTGTGCTCCACATTTCTTGATGGTTGAAGATATGTTTTAGTGGTTTGGTTCTGATGATTAGAGGTGTTCATAGGTTATACATCTAGAGTTTCAGGTTCTAGATCATGCACTAGTGGGAGTTGTGTTTGATAGTGTGTATGTCTATATAGAAGGTTGTCTAGGAGAAAAGAGATTGGTCCACATTTCTTTGCATTGTTATTTTTTTTCTTGTGAATTTTGGGGAAAATTCTTATATTGCATGTATCTTCTTTCCCTTGGATTTTTCGGTGTTGAGTTGCTCTGCAAGTTCAGTTCTTATGTCAGAGTTTAGTGTTAGTGCATCCCGATGTATAGGATGAGAATAATAGTTCTATATCTAGAGTTTTAGGTTATAGATCGCACACTAGTGGAAGTTTTGTTTGATAGTGTGTATGTCTATATAAAAGGTTGTTTGGGAGAAAAGACATTGCTCCACATTTCTCTATGTTGTTGTTCTCTATTTTGTAGATTTGGGAACATTCTTATATTTTATGTATCTTCTTTCCATCTGATTTTTTGGTGTTGAGTTGCTCTATAAGTTTAGTTCTTATGTTGGAGTTTAGTGGTAGTGCATCCTAATGTGCAAGATGAAAGTAACATTTATTTTAGGTGGTTGTAACAATTTTTTAGTGTAGTATGTTGATGATGGAATATTTTGGGATGTTGCGTGGATGCTATGAAGTGTCATTTTGTGGTCTGGATATTATTTTTGGACCTAGAGAAGCGTGTATTTGGTTGCTTGTGGTGTTAGTTCAGGTTTGACTGACTTGGAATGCTAGTGTTATTTATAGAGGTACCTCATGGATTGTGTATGTGTTATGTAGCATGGTGATGTAGATTTGAGTCCAAGTGAACCCTTGGCATGGTAT
The DNA here is from genome assembly GCA_007115665.2 of Sequoiadendron giganteum. Classification (NCBI taxonomy): domain Eukaryota; kingdom Viridiplantae; phylum Streptophyta; class Pinopsida; order Cupressales; family Cupressaceae; genus Sequoiadendron; species Sequoiadendron giganteum. Next base: position 211,042,118 of record CM021109.1, read on the forward strand.
ACCTTCACTTTTCTCCACTACCAAAGTCTTTGGTACATTTCATTGAGGCTGACCTAATTGGCATTGCTTAGGTCATGGATGGTATAAATACAAGGCGAGTTGTTGGAGATGTGTAGACAGTGTGAACGATGTAAATGTGATCAAGTGTGCTGATCTAAGTGTGAGATTTAATGCCTATGACTCTGGTTGCAATGAGCATAAGGTGTCTACATTTTTATTGTGCTTGAAATTAATGGAGGCAGTGAGTCAAAGGTTGTGGATGGCATAGAGTTGCAGTGGTGGAATTTATTGTTCCTCTGAGATAGTGAATCTCTTCGAAACATTTTCTTCTATTCTTCTTTCTTCTTGGCAGTGAGCCACCCAACATTGAGCCTTTATTATTTTATGGGCAATGAGTGCATTGTAACTTAGTGTTGTTATTCATATATATGTGACCTAATCCTCCCCATGGTTTTTCCCCACTTAGGGTTTTCCACATAAATATGGTGTTCTCTTGTGTATGGTTGTGTTTTCTTTATTGTTTCACATGTTTACATTCTATTAATGCTTAATGATGATTTGAAGTTTGATAAGGGTTTGAAATTTAATGAGGGGTTGAATTTTTTACTGTACAATTAGTTTCCTTACATGCATCTAACAATATACATCCACCATGAACATATGAATCCAAAAATAATCATATTGATTCTTATATTTGATAATCAAGATTTATGTATTATATTTTTGAATCTTTTTGCTATAGAGTGAACATAAAATGATATATATTGGTTAGTGGGGATATAATATACAAACCTTTTATGCATTTGGATAATTTTATTAAAATTTATTTCATCAAATTTCACTAAATTTAGAAAATCGTGAACTAATTTCTTCTAAAAGGTCATGGTTTCTTATAGAAAGTGATGTCTTATCATTACTTTGTACGTGAAATTAGAAATAAATAGATCAAAAAATTGTTGGTATAATTTTTATGACCATCTACTCAAATAGCCTATGTATATTTTTACATTTTCATTATGATTAAGAACAACCATCCTCCCATTATAATCTTATTTCATGTTGAATATATCATCATAATACATAAGGATAATTCTATCTTTAGGATCTTGTAATTTATTCTTGTTAGCTTCTCATAATTTATCAATCAATTTGAAATCCATGGTTCTTCATCATGGTAGATGTTTGTCACATTTGAGTAACACTTGTATTTTGTTAGCTACATCATAGGAAAAAATAATAGTAAGATTATACAATTTTAAATTAAGGAAATTAATTTTCCAAGTTAAATTACCCCTAGCATAGAGTAAATTATTGAAAAAATATTTGTATTGCAATATTCAAAAAAAATTTGCATGATTTATTTGAAGTCATATTATGTACAAATTCTATAAATATCTAAGACATTGTTATTCTCTTCTGATTTTGTATGATTCTATTTGTCTGTTTGGCTTTGTGACATATAAAATGGTGTATGTTGATATGCATTCATCTAAACATATAATAGAATTTTTTTAAAACCTTTATCTAATTACTCATAAAAAACCAAATATATAAATCTTGTGAAAGATCTTGTAAAAAATATAGACACATATAATTAGATTCATTATATTAACTAATATAAAGTATAAATAAAAATAAATTTTAATCCAATTGCATAAACAAAATAAAAAATACAAAAGGGTCTAAATATTAAAGTAGAAAGAAAAAAAAAACTAGAAAAACCATGGCCCCTTTTTTACAAATTACACAAATGTGTAGAGAATTGGATGAACAAATTATAGAAATTCAAAAGTTGTAAACTAATTCTTGCCCAATTTCTTTAAAATTGTTTTTCTACAAATTTTTTAACATTACTAAATTTGAAATGTTTAAATAATAAACTTAGAAAGGATAAAATTTCATTAATATGCCACACTTTTATAAACAAAATAGCTGACATAAATATATAATTTTGACCTAAATTATCTAAAAGTGACATTTATTATTTAAATTTTAAAATGGTATAAAAAAATGAAACACATTGAAATCTTAATGTAGTTTTTATTAGATTAAAACTCGAAGGGCCAATACCCATTTACAAAACAGCCATAGAGGCAAACCGGGAACTCACAAGCAGTGAGAAAGCCAAAAAATTAAACATAAACTAAAGCTTAAATATTTCGACTCGTAGTAAGATAGACAAAAAAATTCACAAAGTCATGACCAACATAGAACCACAAGGAAACTACTGGTCTGCCAGTAACTTGAGATAGTGATCGGATTCTATTCTTGAGATAGGAACTAGAGATTTTTTTTTAAATTCATAGGCCCTTGTTGAATGGCCTAGGTTTCCATTGTGGCATCATGAGCCATGGTGTCCACCTTTTTACCCTTCTTCTACATGTGACCATCTTCCACACCTTCTATAACCCACTTCCCCTAGCACTTCCTTAAATCATCCAAAAAAACCTAAAGAGGGAGGGCAGTGGTCTTTAGGTTTTCTTTGTTGTAGTCAGTGATGACCCTCAAGCACTACATGGTCTTCTCTTGGTTCTAATGGATGGCATCAATCTATGTCAATAAATTATTTTTTTCTTCCTTTGTACCAATGATAGCCCAAAGATCATCTAGCTCTTTTCCCACCTCACCCACTTCTCGAAAGACTTGGCCAAAGAAGCAATCATGTCCCAATGCACCTTATTCTCCACCTCCCCAAGCCATAGGACATGTTATTGCAGAACCTTGCCTTCCATAATTTGGATTCTCTCTTTAGTCGTGACCAGTTGACCCAAGAGGAACTTCATGATATCCTTCTAAATGTTAATTATCTCTAAAATCTCATTAAATCTTTTTCCTAGGGGGTCAGCAAGGGTATGAACCAACCAAGGTTCAGTACCAAGTTGCTCCAGGTTGATGCATAGATTGGGAGAATTTTGTGAGTTAGGGTTAAAAATGGGAGGGGTGTTAGGAACATCCGAGATATGGCCATGAGCTGAAGACTGCACATGAGAGTTGGTCGAGGCCGGACTCCAGAATTCACCATCATCATTAGAGTTATCAAACTCCCCAAAAATATAAGTAGAAATGGGAATGGGCATGGTCTCTAACTAGGGAGTTCATTTTATAGGGACGGGAGGACGGGGGTTTTATCATTCGCAAGGGCTTTACCCCAAGCTTGGGTATTACAACAAATGACAAGAGAGGTTTCCTCAATAATAACAAAGGGGTTGGGATCCCCAGGGGGATTAGTGGGGTCTAGGATAGTCAAAGTGTTCTTGCACATAGTAGCAAGGGAGGGAAGCAATGCCGAATGAAACTTGCATAAATAAAAAATAAAGCCCTAGTGAATGGGTAATTTCTTGCATTTAGCCTAAAAATTTCTCATAAATTTCTCTAGCAAAGATAAGAGACAAAAGAGGAAATTCATTTTGATATTATACATAAGATGATTGAGAATAGGGAAAATATGGGTATGGAAGTGGTGGAAACACCCTTCAAGAGTGGCATACCTCATGAGAATTTCAGCAATGGTGCTCCAAACACCAGGCAGATCCACACAGTTAAATCCATTCTGCAACCTATTTGTTGGGAAATTTATGACTCAACTTTTGGGATCCCTTTCAAACTTGCGCAATTTCTCCATGTTTATGGCCTTTACCATTTCACTGCTACAAGCTTACTTTGGTGGCACAGTTGAGCGTTTTATTACTTTACTGCAGGCCACTTTGCTTGGTCCAACGGTTGTGAAATGTTATTGCCTTATCGTAGCAGTCTCTTCCCTGCTTGGCAGTGGCATGGTGAAGGCTTGGTGGTTTGTGTTGTCCTACCTCCTTACCATAGAGGTTTCTCATCGGTGGCATGGTCAGTGGCACGGTGGTAGAGTGATTCCTTACCTCCTTACCGCAGGGTCTTTATCTGGTAGTGGAGGTAGCGCAGTGAGTAGCACAGGAGTGGTTGCTAGCAGTTGAAGGGCGGTGGTTATGTTTGGTGGTTACCACCTTATTATGGGTGGTGAGAACTCTCATTGCGATGGCCATGGTAAGACCGTTGGTGGTCTTCTACGTGATCACTGCCCTACCGTGGGGTGGCCTAGCAGCCTCCGCGGTAGTGCGGTTGATCATGGCGATGATGCCAGGCGGTCACCACCATATTGTGACTAGCAAGTCAGAGGTTGGCGGTAGCATGACGGAAGACCATGGTGAGCTTAGAGCTCGATCGACCGAGCTTGATTGAGCTTGACTAGAAGTCAAAGCAACGAACGAATGGAAGGGAAACACATGGCAAGATATTCAAGATCTGACTGGCCAAAAGCTTATTTTTTTATTGTGATAGAGTTGCATTAAATGGATGGTCTAGAGGTTGATGGTTATCTGCAACCATTTTAATGTTGAGCGGCTTGATGTGCCTGGCTAAATAAGTGGTGTACGTTATCAGAGAACTATGGAAGCTTGCAAGTGGGATAATTAATTATCCTAATGACCATTGATTTCTTAAATGAGAAGAACATGTAGCCACACGGTAAGAGATTATAAAGTAATATTGTGTGCAAGATCAAAGTTATGAGCAAAGAGAGAGAGGCTAAGAGTGTTCAAGTGGTTTTCCATATTGTTGTAACTATGAACACTTAGAATCTCAAATCAGGAAAGATGTGAACCTGTGGAGGCCTAGAGGTTGGGTTGGCCGAATGGCTAGCTGAGAGAGTCAACTATCTTGGTGAGATATATATACACTGTGTGCTATGAAGGTGCTCGAATAGTGTGAAGATTCTAATTAAGTTGTTTCCTGCATTCTCGAGATGGACAAGATGTTATTTTCTGAAGAGCATAGCTCTAAGATTGTATTGTAACTGTTTGTTATTGAATAATACAATTTGAGCTGAGTGTTTTGGAGCGTGGGGTTTTTTACCCAAAAATGTTTTCCCCACGTAAATTTGTGTGTCTACATATTTTTCTTTTCATGGTTGTTTGATTTTTCATTCTTGAATCTATGCTTGTGTTGAATCTGCTATCTTGTTCACATTTACTTTTCTTAGAGAGATCAATCGGGGATCCATTATGCCTATTTCCGCTTTATGGCATAGTTTGTGTCTTTGATGTGATTTGAAGAAATAAAAATCACAAAGGCCCTACTATCTTAAATGTTTTTTCTATGATGAAAGACCCTCCCTATCACCAGCAAGTGGTATAAGAGTTGGTTAAGGGATGTCAAGGCTTGTTCATGATACCAACAAGTGGTATCAGATCCTTCTCCTGGTTATCGAAGTTTTGGGTATTTCTCCTATGAATATTTCTTAGCCCCGCAAGCTTGAGGAAATCTGGAGGAATCTATTGCTTCTTGATCCTTCAATGAGTGGAATTTCTTGCTTCTTTGATTCAACACGCAGCATGAAAGATGTTGTAGATAGTGCAGTTGATCGTATTGTGACAATGTGGTCTAAGGCTCTTGGTTGGCAAGAAATGATCCTGATGCAATGGGCATGAGGTATGCTTATGGTTGTGTTGCAGCAAAGCGTAGTTCATACTGGGTGTCTGTGTGAGAGACTCCCTGGTGGTATGGAGTATGCTTGTGTTGTTGTTCAACCATGGATTATTGTGCTTGTGCTGGGTGTTCTGACTTAGCACTGAAGGCAGTTTCTATGTTGCTTTGATTACATTAAGGCTATGAAGTTGATCTGGGTGGTCTATAACTTCTGTATAGCCTAGCTCTCTCATATGCCTATGCAAGGTTGTTGTTTTGGAACTAGTCTAAAATGGACCTATTGTCCTTGCTTACCTGTATCTTGCACTCACATGTTTCTGATTCATATCTTTGGCTTTGAAGGTTTTTTGTAGATTTTCCTAAAATTCTATGATGCATACTCATGTTTTTTCATTATTTTGGTTAATCGTGATGGCTTTGTGAGAAATCCTAAGTCATCTAGATGAGCAGTGGATATGGGTGTGCATGGGTGTTTTATAAACACTGTGGTTTTGCAGGTTTTACAGGGTCAAGGAAAACTTGTGATTTGTGGAGTTGTTGTTTAGCTATTTTCTAGACCCTTGCTTTTGGGGTGTGACTAGATGAGATAATTGCAATTCGACATGGTTTTGAGAAGGTGTGATGTCTTCTCTGCATAGGAATGTTGGTATGTGTTTTTCATTCAACATTCTTGTGGTGTTTTCTTTGTTGGTTTCCTAGACTATGGTGCTTGAGTTGTGGACATGATTGGAAAATCGGATTTGTTGATGATCTAGTGTTTGAGTCATGATTGTCTGCTTTGGTTGTTCTCTTTGATGATCTCAGTTTTGTAGTTTCATTACGATGATAGATGTGTAGGTTTCAATGGTTGCATCCATGAATTGTGCAATGTTGTGGGCTGTCCTTACCTACATGTTTGTTGTGAGAAAACTCAAAAGTGGACTGTCAAAATCCATGAGGTTGTAAGAGTGTGGTGTAGATCTATTAGCTGGCCTTGTCTCTGGTCACTTGTGCATTGGTGTGGTTGTTTTGAGATGAGAGGATGGATGACACTAAGTACCTAAGTAGTTGACTATGGAGACTTGTAGTGTGTGTATCACGATGTCATGGAGATCTTGATACACTAGCTTGTGTAAGCTTTTGAAAGTGATGGTGTGGTCTGCATGATTTGGTGATCTTGGTGTTGTTCTGTGTTGTTGTCCGATGGACATGTTGTCGGTTGTACCTGGAGGTTGTTTGGATCAGAAAATGGTTGGTCATGGTGCTTGGAAAGCTGATTGTCACGGTTCTGTGGGAGCTTTAGCAGTGACTACGGATTCATCACTTGGTGGTGAATGATCTTCTTTGGTGTTGCAGATGTTTCTGGAAGGACTCTTAGATCATGTTGCTGCAAAAGAGCTCTTTTGCATCTGCATGGTCACTATTTGAAGATGTGTAGCATCTTGGAGCCATGGAGGACTCTTGCGAGTCTTTGGTTGAGGTGCTAGTGGTTCTTGACATGTGATTATTTGTTTAGAGTTTTTTTGCTTGATGTCATGTGTACTCTTGCTTGCATTAGAGTTTCGGCATGTTGCTTTGCCCTTGACACCATGGATAGTTCACCTGAAGCATGGTATCTCCTAAGGGGGATGGTAAGATCATGATGTCATGATAAGCTCTTGGCTCAGCTCATTTGGAGCTTTGATAGTGGCATGGGGTTTCTTTATGTTTTGAGTACTATGTTCATATGCTCAAGACTTCATGTTAAGTACAGTAATACAAATTGGAGTTAGCATGAGTTGATAGGTTGCTGGTGCTCATGGGTGCATGGAGAATAAGGTGAGGCTAGAATTATTTTGAGAATGGTGTTGTTTATAGTTGAAATTCTGAGTAGCCTACACCTTGGTTGAACGCGAGTTCAACAGAGACCAGTGAGGAGATTTCTTTTAGGTAAGTCATGGTGGCTTGTATATTTTGGAGGAGCATCACTTTCCTCTTGGTCTGCTCGGTGGTGAAGTTTATTTGAGAGGTATTTGTCCATTCTTTCTTTCAGATGTGTTATATGCTTTATCTTTCATAGATATGAATCTTGAGTTGCTATTTTGAGATTCTTGAGGATTCATTGTGAAAGGTGAACATCATATTTTATCTCCTTATGCCTTTAAGGACTAATAGGATATTTTTATATGGGTTAGTCTGATCTTCTTTGAGATGCATACATTCATGGAACCATTTGGGTTTTGTTATGGCATTTACTTTGGGATGTGAAGAAGATCATCCTTGGCACAACTGGCATTTAGAAGTGTATGTAGGAGGATGCTACATGTTATGATTTGTTGTTTTTCTCTAATCTGGTATTTTCTTCTTGTATGCTCATTTGACTTTAGATGTATGTGGATCCATGTTGGTCACTAGTTTGTGGGCATGTGTTGTCACTTTGGTGATGACACAAAGGTTCTTATGCTTCCTTCTTCAATCAAATATGGAACCTTGGAAGAATAGTGGAAGATTGTTGAGAGAAATTTTTCTTACAGCAGGTGGTTGCAGGTTGTGCATATCAATGTGGATGTTCCTTGTAACTACATGGTTACATTTTTTCTATATGATTCTATTGGTAGATTGGTTATACCATTGATCTTTTAGATCTACCATTACCCATGTAGTGGGAGTTCCTGGATGTGCTTTGTCTTCGTTGAATGCTTGGCACATGGTGCTCATATTCTACTATTGATGGGTTGGTTGTGCTACTGGCATGAGTTTACTAATGGCGGATAAATTTGAGGTATGGGTGATTGGATGAAATAGCACGAGTTGTGGGTATTAGTTTTTCAATCATGTGGGTTTGATCAGTTGGATGAGGGCAGTCGGTTTTGTGGTTGCTTTTCTAGCTGATGGTTTATCATTCTGCGTTTGTATTTGAGTGTTATGTTGCTGCTTCTTTGGTGCCTTTTTCCACCTGAAGGATTTGATGCTTGTGTTCCAGAAACTGGTGCATTTACGCCTTCGCTTGTTCCTTTTTCCTATTGTGGATTTTTGGAGTTGTTGCCTGAGATGATGGAAATTTATTGAATGTCGTTGTAGGTATCTTGGTTGGAGCATGAAAGCATGGTGTTGGTCCTTGTTTGTGTTTCCAGGAAGCCAATAAGTCTTCGTCAAGTGGGAGATTGTTGGGAAATCTATGCCTCAACTTTTGGGATCCCTTTCAGACTTGGGATATTTCTCCATGTTTATGGCCTTTACCATTGCACCGCTACAAGCTTACTTTGGTGGCGTGGTTGAGCAGTTTATCACTTTACCACAGGCCACTCTACTTGGTTCGACAGTTGGGTGATGTTATTGCCTTATCGTAGCGGTCTCTTCCCTACTTGGCAGTGGTGTGGTGAAGGCTCGATGGTCCACGTGGTCCTACCTCCTTATTGTGGAGGTTTCTCATCGATGGGGTGGTGATGCTGTGAGTGGCACGGTGGTGGAGTGATTCCTTCCTTCCTTACTGCGGGGTCTTTGTCTGGCGGTGGAGGTAGTGTGGTGAGCAGTGTGGGAGTAGCTGCTAGTGGTTGAAGGGTGGCGATTATGTTTGGCAGTTACTGCCTAATTGTGGGCGGTGAGAAGTCTCACCACGGTGGCTGTGATAAGACCGCTGGTGGTCTGCCAGGAAGTCATCGCCCTACCACAGGGTGGCCTGGAGGCCTCCACGGTAGTGCAGTTGACCGTGACGGTGAAGCCAGGCAGTTATCGGTATACTATGACTAGCATGTCAGAGGTCGGTGGTAGCGTAGTGGAAGACCGTGGTGAGCTCAGAGCTCAGCCGACCAAGCTTGACCAAAAGTCAAAGCAATGAACAAATGGAAGGGAAACACGTTGCAAGATCTTTAAGATTTGATTGGTTGAATGCTTATTTTTTGATTGCAATAGTGTTGCATTAGGTGGATGGTCTAGAGGTTGATGGGTATCTGCAACCATTTTAATGTTGAGTAGCTCAATGCGCCTAGCTGAATAAGCAGTGCACATTATCAAAGAATGATGGAAGATTGCAGGTGGGATAATTAATTATCTTGATGACCATTGATTTCTTGAACAGGCAAAACAGGTAGGCACATGGTAAGCGATTATAAATTAGTCTCATGTGCAATATCAATGTTATGAGCAAAGATAGAGAGGCTGAGAGTGTTTGAGCAGTTTTACATATTGCTGTAACCGTGAACACTTAGACTCTCAGATCAAGAAATATGTGAACCTATGGAGGCCTAGAGGTTGGGTTGGCCGTATGGCTAGCTGAGAGAGTCAACTTTCCTGGTGAGATAAATCTACACTGTGTCTTGTGAGGGTGCTGGAACAGTGTGAAGATTCTGATTAAGTTGTTTCCTACATTCTCCAGATGGACAAGATGTAATCTTCTGAAGAGCATAGCTCTGAGATTATATTGTAACTATTTGTTGTTGAATAATACAATTTGAGATGAGTGTTTTAGAGGGTGGATTTTTTTACCTGAAAAGGTATTCCCCATGTAAATTTGTGTGTCTACATGTTTGTCTTTTCATGGTTTTTTGATTCTGCATTCTTGAATCTACGCTTGTTTTGAATCTTCTATCTTGTTCGCATTTACTTTTCTTAGAGAGATCAATGGGGGATCCACTATGCCTATTTTTGCTTTCTGGCATAGCTTGTGTCTTTGATGTGATTTAAAGAAATGAAAATCACTAAGGCATTGTTTTCTTAAATGTCTATTCTATGATGACAAAGCCTCCCTATCCCCAACACTATTCACCCTCTCACCCTCTTTCAAGAACCGTTTCATGTCTTCTTGGTAATGGCTTTTCAATTTGCAAGGAATTCAAATACCTTCCAGGGATACCCCCATAACCTTCCCAATAAGCTCTGGGATCACCATAAAAGAAACTCCACCTACAATAATAGTCTCTTCTACCCAAGAATTGGTGAACTCTAGAGAAATTTTGGGGTTATTTGCCTACATCCCCTCCACATACAAAGCCAACTTGCCCCATTCCAGAATGGCCCAAACCTCCTTGTCTTTCTTCCGTCCATCATAGTTGGTAGGTTCATCCTGAACCAAATCCCATCCCATCACAAAACAAACAAGTTTTAGAGCAAGGAAACACTAGAATTTGAAATGGCTATATGAAAACTAGAGTCACAAGTAAAAGTAAATATGGATAGATAGATTAGCAGTATTTAGTTGCCATAATTGACGAGTGTGGCAACAGTTAATATGAGCTGACAACATATCCACCTCAATCTAATTTCGATAGTACTTTGACATCATTTTAAATTAATTCTACCACCTTACTTGGGAATGGAGGATATTATCCCATTTTATTATGTTTGGAGTAAAGGCTCCAAGATTTTCTAAGGCATTGAAACAACTTTATTTCCACTCCTATACATGTGATTCACATTGCAATTCCCTAGGGAAATCATGAGATTGTGAGCTAAGACCATGGGGTCCTGGAGAGTCCAACATGGAGAGGCTTGCCCAATCAGCATAAGAATCGTGTTTTTTGAGTCCCCTTCGATAACCAAGTTAGATAAAATTGCTTGTGTGGTAATTTTAATGTCATGGAAAGTCGTTGCCACCTCATCCTAACTAGAAGATTGAACCCCCAAGTTGACCACATAAGCTAAAATTAACTTCCCCTTGTGGTCACGAATGACTCGATCCCCACCCACCTGACTTGGGTTGGGTTTGGTTGAGCCGTCAAAATTGAGCTTCAGCTAGCTAGGCTCAGGGGTGACCAAAATCTTAATGTAGTTTATGTATATAGTTTTTGGTAATTTTTTAAAATTAGTTTGATATATACTTTTATAAATTTATGAAAAAACATTTTAATTGCTAAAATAAATTGAAAAGAGTGAGGGTAAGAGGATGTCAAAAAAATATAGCAAAATTAAATTTTTCCTTTGATTTTTCCCACATAGGTAACTTTGAAATCTATTGCATGGAGAAAAATAATAATTTTTGATGAATATTTATTTTTAATAATTTTTTTAAGTCAAATTTACTCAAAATGTCATAGTATATTTTCTATTTACATTATTATTTGAATATAATAACTCACTACAATACATTCTATCAAACTTATAATAAAATTAATCAAAATATTTTTAAAAAAAAATTAATTCTAGGCTTTGATCTCTACAGAAAGTTATTTTGATATTTTCAAGAAAATACCTTTTCAAAAACCAAAAGTTGAAGTTGATTTTTTATTTAATTTTCTCAAAAGAGATTTTAGACTACAAAATGGGCTACCGCATAATCAATTTTGTGTGAACAAGTTTATGTTGGAACCCTTTTCTTTGAAAAGTTCCATTGAAAATTGTATATACAAATTGGGCCTAGTTTAAATCTTAGATTTAGATTATATTGATATAATAGTTTTGAGGAAAATAGTTTCACCCAAAAATATTTGTATCACATAGATGACAACTAATTCTAGATGAAACAATGTCACTTGAAACTATTTATAGAAAAATATTGCATTGGTCCATAGTGTGACACAACTCTACACCTTAACCCCAAAATATTATATATCAATAAAATAAGTTACAATATTATATAATAATGAAAATATCAAATATTGACAAAAATATAGGGAATTCAAAAGTCTGAGCAATTTCAAAGATGTAATGTTAAAATTTTCAACAACATGAATTCTTTCATTAATATTCATTTTTTATTACCATATTCATCTTTTTGAGAAAAACCATCATAATCTTGGTGACTATTATACTCTATTTATAATAGTGATGGATCTCCATGGTCACTACATATTTCCTTCACTACATATGAAATTTTGATTCTATAGTTTGCATGTAGAAGTTTCAATGATGACATGACATCAAACACCTTAACCCTCACACTAAATCTAGATTAGAGATTACATAAAATCCATTCTCCTAAAGAGATGAAGCAATTACTATCATGTTTTTTTCCCTTTAGGAATTACATAAACAACAAATTGAGTTGATAATTCAATGTATTAATATCCATTAGAAATATGAGAAAATGGGAAATCTTCCTGAATAAAATGAGAATTATAAAGAGTATTAACATTTTAGGTATTAGAATAGTGAAGCCCTATCACATCACATCATCAAAAACAAGGACATAAATTTTATTCCTTAGGTGGGTGATAATATAATTTATAATGTTTAAGATGTGAAAGGACTAATTTTAATTCTTCATCATTCTATCCATGTTGCATTGCATAATTTTCCCATTTCTTGTGATTATATCCTCTAGTCTAAGGTTTTCTACAACAAATGAACCATTTTAGCACTCTATTTGAAAAAAAAAAAATTAAACAATGGAGTAATTGTAAAACATTACAATAATTCATGGTGATTGAATTGAACTTCTAAGGAGGATTAGATGTATTTTTAATAGGTTCACAAGGACAAACAATCACTCTTTTATTTAATGTCTAATTTCTATTTTCTTAAATAATGTCTTTCTTTCCAAGTAATTTCTATTCTAGATTGTCAAAGCAATGAACAAACAATATTCTATTTTGAATAATAAAAATTCAAGACACTTATTCGGAAAATATTTAATCCATAAAATCATCAATATGTAGAGATTTGGTTAAAAGAAAATATAAGGGATTCTAGTAAACGATGGCCTAATCATGGTTATAGGAATCCAATTCTTGCTAAAATACCATTCCTTTTAGTTGCTACTTTCCATAAACATATCAAGTATGATTCTTTTTAAACTATAAAATGTTATTTAGATTCATAAATCTTCTTATGAGAAGTCCTTCAGAGAATATAGTTCTTTGTGAACTATAAAATGATTTCTAGAGTTAGGAATCTTCTTACTATAATTAATTAGGCTAAGTTACTACAATGCAAGAATATCTCTTTTATTGTTAGTTTCATTTATGCTATAGAGGGGTTTCTTTTATATTAATTGAATGAGGCTTTTTTTCACCTAGATTTGTCTTTTGGATCAAACACACCTAGAACTAAATATGTAATTTTAACTACTAAGAACTTACATGTATACATAGATATACATATTAATATGTAGCATGCCTCTACATGATATTAAAATTGGTCTCTAATTGCAAATATCAACACATTCCATTCTATTTTTCAAGTATAATTTTTTCTAAACTTATGTATTTTCTTAATATTTTGAAATTTTTACTTAAATCATTAATTCAAAACCTCTTCCTTAATCTTTTGGTGAAGCTAAATTCCAAAATTTATGAGAAAAGAACATGAATAAACAATTTAAATTTTGGATTTATAAATAAAATTATTTTTATATAAAATTTAATTACTTTTAACAACATACTATTTCATTCAAATTTTCCTTGCAATGGATAAGAACCACTTTTATGACAATTTTAAGTTCATCATTGAAAAATTCTCTTGGACTCCAATATGCTTCGGGGATTAATTCATGGGTGGTGGAAACCGTTGAAAAACTAAATCCATAGAAGCTCTTTCGAGTTTAATAGAAAATGAATTACGAGTTTAGTTTCTTAATTCAACTAGAATATAAGAAGAACCATATTTGTCATACATGTTTATGTGTTAGTCATCAAGACTAGTATCAACATGTATTTGAAACATTGCATGCTTCACTTTGATTAGATAAGTTTAAAACATATGCTTTTCACTTGGGATATTGATTTTTTCAGATTCCAACAAAGAAAATACTACACTACCATTGAATGAACAAAGATTGGTTTGTGTATAATTGTTTCAAGTTGGAAACTAAATTATAGTTATTGTGTGACTATCACTCTTTTATTGGGTAGGATTCAATTAATACGAAAGAAGTAAAAAATACTACTACATTTCATATGAGCTATATGATAAAATGAAAAGTCTTGACGCCTTACATTCACATTTCAAGTGTTAGAATAATGAAACCATGTAACATGATATCATCATTAATAGGGGCAACCATATTTTCTATGGTGGATGATTATATAATTTATAAATATTTTTATTTAAAAGAACTAATTTCAATTTCTTAGCATTCCATCCATGTTGTCTTACATAATGTGTCCATTTCTTGTATTGATATCCTCTTGAAGGTATGCTGCAACAAATTAACCAATTTAGCAATTCTTTTCAAAATAATTAGTTTACCATAATAGAATAATTGTAAAACACTATAACAATGCATAGCCATTGAATTGACCTTCTAAGGTAAATTAGATGTATTTTTCATATGTTCACAAGGACAACCAAGCACTCTTTTTCTAATGTCTAATTTCTACTTTCTTAAGCTATGTCTTTTTTTTAAGTAATTTTTATTTTAGATTGTGAACGCAATGATAGACAATATTCTATTTCAAATATATGTATACATAGAAGATGCAATTTTTGTTTCATTTTTATCACTTGATCAAAATTTTGTTCAGCTAATTTGATCTTTTCCATTAGACACATTTAGAATTGAACTTTAGAATTGAACTTTTAAGAGCTCACATATATACATAGATGTGCAAATAACATATCCCTTTGGAAGTTTGAAATTAGTCTTCAACTTATACCATTTTTTTATCAAGTAGAAATTATTCTATGTTTTTTTTTTAATAATATTTTTAACATTTTAAAATACATTGATTTGAATTCATCTCTTCTTTAATCTTGTATTAGGGTCAACTCCCAATAATTATGAAAAAATATCAAGAATAGACAATTTAAATTTTAAATATTTAAATAAATTTAATTACTTTTATTTTCACAACATAATATGATATTTGTATTCTTACATCATCTCACCTGTTATATTATTAAAATCACTGTACATTATATTGTATCCTTTCATTCATTCTATTAATACTGTTATCTTCTACTTTAGAAGTATAATAACAATTTTCAACAATCAGATAAAACAATATTGATCTTCGAATTTATTTTCTCGTGGATTATTAAAAAGATTGAGATGTTATGTTCTTTGCTATTAACAAACCTAGAACAAAAAAAACATTTTTTTGCGATGGGCCAACAAAATACCTACATTTTCTCAAATCTGCTTTGAAAGTTTATTAATGGCCGTGTTTCTTTATTCAAGATAGAGTAATAAGGAAATTGACAAACATTTTATGCTCTTTACGCATGTCAGCCTGGGCAATCTCTGCTAAAGTCTAAGGGAGCGCTGGAATGACATATTCCTTAGCCTGCCCATCTGTCTCATCCTCCATATGTTTTGATCCTTTGGAGGCCATGTTCCGACAGCCTGGCCATTTGTGGGAGATGCATTTTCAAGACAGTTGTGACTGGGTTGTATTGCTTATTCAATTTTTGAATTGGGTTGTCTTTGTTACTGACTAGTGGGTAAGAATGGCCTGCACACTTCACCTTGCATCACGCCTACATTAGCAGTGCATAAGCCATAGATTGCAAGATTTGTTACTTAATCTGCTGTTAAAAGTCTTCTTCTATCAGTCAAACTTCTCTTATCCATTTTGTAGCTACACGAAGTATGCAATTTGAGGTTAAATAACTGCATTGATTCCTACTGCTTTATACTAGGTGGAAGGAGAGACAGAGTAATAGCAATGCCCACTACTGATCCTATGAAACCAGTCAGAATAATGCTAAAACCCATACATTTTTCATTTGAGTGCAGATAGTAAAATAATGGTAAAACCCCAGAGTTCTTTTATTCGGGTATAGAGAGTTAAACAATGCTAATGCCCATAGAATTGTCTAAGTTACACTGAGAACATGGGCCCTAATTTCAAACTTATTTCTCTGACGATGGTTTGTATCTCCATGACGGCTTTGGGGTACTTCTGATTTTCCTTCTAGTTTGATATATTTATGCTATTTGTTAATTGTTGCTTTTCTTCTATCTGACCAAATTCTTAGTGATTGAAACAATGTAGACGATGATTTTTTGCAATTCCAGTGCTGAAGTTCTTTATGTCGTTCTTTTAGGTGTTAAATCCATCACAAGTATGTACTTCCAGTGCTGAAGTAACATGCATCACGTTGAAATGTCGTTCCAAATCAGAGGTAATTGCATGAATTAAGTATGCATTAAGTTACACTATAATGTGTTAGAATAAATTAATTGATGATTTGTCAGCACCAACCATTTCCAACACGGTTGCCTACAGCCTAACTGTTTCAACTTACCACTGTGCTACGGAGACTGTAAATTAATAATGTATTTTGCTTATAAAATGAAGATGTGCGCTCCAATTTGTAGCCATGAGTAACAAGAATTGAAACAGCGAAACAACTGACAACTCACACAATGATATATTGATCAACAGACTACATATTGACAGTTACAAATTAAGATGATAGCTAGTTGTAGTTGATGGATAGAAAGCCAAAGATTATTGATAATGAATTGACAAAAAAATCAAATTGAAGATACCTTGACAGTTTCTTATTGACACATTTACAGTTATGTTGGAGCGTATATTCCAACACCCCTCTTAATATTACAACATTAAACAAACGAATAAGATAAAATTACACAATATATTATGCAAAGCTATTCTTTGAACACAAATTTCGGACTGATAGAATTAAATAGGTACAAATCAAAACAAGAATCATATTATATCAAACAGTTAAATACAGACAGATAGAAACACAATGATTTGAATATGCTACTGCACAAAATGTATTTATTGCTTCATAAAATTCATTACATCGTATTTCTTTTATAGAGGAGTTTACAATATACAAGATAATTTTTTGGAAACATACTAAATCAATTTTCTCACTGCTGTGAACTAACATGTAAACTGAAACTTCTTAAATACTTCTTATACGCACATTTCATGCAAATCACTTACTACTGTTGTACGCCTAATTAACTGCACAATATATGGAGAAACTATATGCCAACACTCCTTAATTTTGACCATAAATTTGTTTCAGCTCTCCAGCCAAGTCTTTAGACTCACTCATTTTGTTTACTTGTATAATTAATTCAAACCATCTTCAAAATCTTCTTACTATCAACTCTCACCAATTCTTTCCAACTGTTGCGGCAGTCTTTCAAACTTTAACTTCAATTTGGAAGTCCTCTAGCTATCCATAGCTTTCCACCTTGGCTGACTCTCTTGCAAGACCATGAAACATCTTTTGATTGCTATCCTCTTTTTCATATGAACATTTTTATTTGAACAATTTTTTTAACATACCTGTAAACTTTTGCCAATTTGGCCCATAATTCCATCCACGATTTATTTTCATACAACCTATCAAAAATTCACTTTTACACTTCCTTTTCCAACACATTTTTTCTGAATGATTTTTCAAACCACAAATAGCACACAAATTTAGATCCCAAGATGTATCTTTCATACGACCTTCCCTTTTACAACTTGAACATTGATGCATTTCTCGAACAAATTTTCTTGATCCTGTAAAATTTCTCTTACCTGTAATATATACGAGACCTTCATACTTTGGTCTCATTACCGACTCAATCAGTTCTTTCATTCCTTGTTCATTCTTTCTTAATCCTTCACCTTTATCCCATTCTTTTCTTTATTTTCAAACCAACATTCTTTTTATGACAACTAGCATGATTTATAGACACATTATCATTTTCATTATTGAAATCTTTATCAAAAACACCTTCCCATCAAACAAATCATCTGATTTATCAACATAACAAACCAAGTCTTCTATACTGCAAGCAACATCACTTACTAATGGCTTTGTCCTTAAACATTTATTTTCTTTTTGCAACTTTGATAATTCTTCTTTCTATAGACAATTTTCTTCTTCTAACAATTTTAGTTTTTCTTCGGAATCTTCTTTCTTTTTCTTGATTTCATCAAACAATTTTATTTTTTCTTCTAGCTATTCATTCTTTCTTTTAACATTACCCAATTCCTTTTCAAGATTCTCAATTTCACATAAAGATTCATATTTTTTTTATCAACTCCTTTATTCTTTTTATAAATTCAAAATTATCATTTTTAGTTTTCATCAATTCCTCCTCAAAAACTTCATTTTCTTTCTTAACACGTTTACCAACTTTACCTATTAAAACAAATTATTCAAACTCACCTTTTATACTTTCACCTTGACTCTACTACAACGATTTCTCTATTTTTCTTCGACAGAGCCTCCACTCTTCTTACCACAATTTATCCTTTACCACTGATCCGCCTAACAGCTGCAACTGTATATTTGAAACCCTTGTTGCAATCTACCTTGGCTCTTAATTAAATCTTCAATTGACATTTGCAATGAACAAAACTGTGATTCTGCAATCCCTTAACCAAACAATAACTGCAATCTACCAAACCATACCTCAGCCGATCTCCTTTAATCTCCTTCCTTTAGGTCTTCTTTACTCTTCTCAAACAATTTTGGCTTCTTGATTTTCTTTGGCTGCAATTTGTAATAATAGACTTAGATCTGTGAATAAAAACGACATTATTTCTTAGGAATCACCTTCAAATCTTTTGTCTCCTTTTACAGCTGACTGCTTTAAATCTGCCTTATGCCTTCCACATACTCCTAGTGATCTCTTCTTTCATGATTTCCTTTCTAGCAATTAAAACAACCTCGGCTTGTCTTTTTCTATGATCTTGTCTATGACACCTTCCATGATGGCTGGCAGATTTAATCCACTTGAATAATGGCAGCTTCTCTTTCTTCTTGACTGGCGACTCTTCTCAGCGAAAACAAAATAGCGATAGAAAACTCCTCCTGCAATCGACGCTTCTTCCTAGCTCTGATACCAATTTGATAGAATTAAATAGGTACAGATCAAAACAAGAATCATATTATATCAAACAGTTAAACACAGACAGATAGAAACACAATGATTTGAATGTGCTGTTGCACACAAAATGTATTTATTGCTTCATCAAATTCATTGCATCATACCTCTTTTATGGAGGAGTTTACAATATACAAGATAATTCTCGAAACATATTAAATCAATTCTCTTACTGTTGTGAACTAACATGCAAACTCAAAATTTCTAAATACTTCCTACATTCACATTTCATGCAAAACACTTACTATTACTGTACGCTTAATTAACTGCAAAATATATGGAAGAAATTATATACCAACATGGACTAGAAAGAATTCTTCAAGCTTCTCTGAGATATAGTCACCTAACTATAATGCAATTTCCCAACATCATTGTACACCATTTACATATGAAGTGTCTCATCACTCTTGTAAGAGTATGATGTCGAACTTTCAAATCTCCGATTTCCACTGAACTATTGAACATTAATCCTCAAATGTATGTCTCATAATTCCAATAAAACATAGTTTCTCCAATCCACAAACACTTTAGACTATTGAACATCTATCTATTTTTTATTGCATCAATCACTATCTTCAAGATATTGGTCTCTGCTACACATATAAATATGTAATATACTGATGAATATATCATTGTGTGAGTTGTCAGTTGTTCGACTGTTTCAATTCTTATTATGGTATTAGAGACGCATCCAGATATGTTCCTTTGTTTCTCTGTTTGAACAGCTCTAATACCATATTAAGA
Organism: Sequoiadendron giganteum; assembly: GCA_007115665.2. NCBI lineage: Eukaryota > Viridiplantae > Streptophyta > Pinopsida > Cupressales > Cupressaceae > Sequoiadendron > Sequoiadendron giganteum. The sequence continues at coordinate 211,062,024 of CM021109.1, forward strand.
ATTGAAAGAAAGGAACAACTGACAACTCACACAATGATATACATCAACAGATTACATATTTGTAGTTACAAATGACTTCAACAGCATCTTCTAAATCCGACGAGTAAGATGACAGCTAGTCATAGTTGATGGACAGTGAACTGAAGATCATTGACAATGAATTGACAATAAACTGAAGCTGAAGACACCGAGCTATAGCTCCTTATTGGCACATCGACAGTTATGTTGGACCGTACATTCCAACAATGAGATCTCTGTGCGCTCTTTATTTCATAGTAACCGAGTTGCAAGCTAATATTGGGCTGTAGGTTTTGTGACTGAAAATAATTTTGTGCTGGTTATGCATGGGTCTGTGCATCAACCTGTTCTTGGCATTGTGTTTATTATTTGTCTCTGCTCTCGTCTAAGGAGGAGATCAGCGGCTTGCTAGCCTATTTAAAGCACGAAACCCAAGTGTTGTTCTGAAGCTGGCCCTACGCAGCCCTTTTGCAGTATACATTTCAACCAGGAGTTTCTCCGTGCTGTTAAGTAGATCTAAAGGAGTAGTACAACTCTTTCCTTCGAGAGGATCGATGCAGCAATTTACCTTCTTTCTCTTTTGCCGTTCATTTTCTCTTCTCATTGTGTTCAATTTGGTCGTGCTGACTGTCTTTATGAAAGGCTTCGGGGAAATTTCATTTCGTAGTATGCATGAATTTGTGTGTCATGGATTGAATCGGCATCATCTAAGTCTCTGTTTGACTCTAACTTAGAGATCAGTATTTTATTTTTCTAATTTGATCTGGCAGTGTCTGCAATGAAATAACTGTGGTTAGTGCGATCTATTTGCTGAGTGGCTTGTTGTACTTTCACATAGGCACAATAGTTGGTGTCCATTTGCAGAGCCTGAATATTGAATATGCCTTACCAAAAAAAAAAGGGAACCCTTAAGTCAAAATCTTTGTTTCTTTTGTTCATCAGAAGGTTCGTATCAGGAAATTATAGTAATACAAAATTTCATTGTTTAGTCGCGGCTTCATTTTTAAAGCCTTCATGTTTGTGTTTGGGGAGTAATTTTTTTTTTTTATGGCTTCACCAGAAAGCTCTAATGTTGTGGATAGTGGTGTTTATTTTTTACTCTTTTTGCCTCATCTGAAAGCTTTAATGTTGTGGATAGTGCAAAATTAGTTGATTTTATGTATGCAAACTGAAAATGTGAGATGCTATTAATTTTACAAATGAAAGGTTTATGACAGCTAGCAATAGAAGAAAATCTACATATAAAAGGAAACATGAAAAATGGGATAAAATGAATATGAATTAATAGACTATTGTTAGATAGAAAACTCAGTCTAAGTATTAGGCTTCGTGTTTAGGATCTAAAAACAAAAATGAAAATATAGGAAACTGTGCAATCAATGTAAGAAATAATCAGCTAATTAAAAGATAGATATTAAAAGACAGTTAACTCATTTGAAGTGAAGGGATGAGACAGCATGAGTGATCACATTGCAAAGTTGAATTATTTGAGAAATCAGCTTCCAATGATGAAAGTAGACTATGAATACTCTAAAAGTGTATCATAAAAGTATCATAACTTCGTAAACATTGGAGCTAACTAGCAAATTTGGCAATATCAAAATAGAAGAAGTTAATGAGATTTGTTGAATGAGGATAGTCTTAAGAAGTTCACAAGCGAGTCTAGCAAGAGTTCTCAAGCATTTATGACTAGATGCAAGTAAAAGAATTACAATTGAGGCATATCGCATCAAAATCAAGTAAAATATCAAAGGAAACAATACAAAAATAATCGAAGGGAATGGAATCAACCAAGGGACAATCAACAAAGGAATATTTTTCACAAAAGAAAAAAATTGAATGGAGAAATCATAAAGACAATTCTAAAGGAGAAAAATATATTTCTTGTTACAATTATGAAGGACATAAAAGTGATCAATGTCCTAAGTAATCACATGTAAGGAAAAATAAAATTTTGTCAAAGACCTTGGAAATGAAAATTCTCTCGAGAAGAGGGTGATCGTAATATATTAATAGTCTCTTTAGTTGCTCAATATTAATTCAAGAACTAGCCAACATATGACTTACAATAGAAACTTATTTAGTTCTCTAGATGATTTTTTATTAGATAAGTGTATTCAAGAACATTAATGATGGATTCAAAATTGTGGCTACAAGAGTTGAGAGTGATGACATCTACAAATTTAAAAATTCTATTGAAAATACAACTTATATTGTTAAAATTTCTTCTATGTAAGTGAGTTATGGAATCAACTATTTGGTCACTTAGATTAATAAAGTTTTGACACGCTTTATAATATGAATATGGTTGGTGAGATTCCTTGGATAAGGCTATACAAAAATGTGTGTATAGGATGCATGGCTAGAAAACAACATAGATACAAGTTTGAAAGGTCCACATGGAAGATAAGTAGATCTCTTGAACTTTTCCATGGTGATTTATGCATACCTAAGAATCCCCCATGAAGGGGGGGGGGAGTTAGATACATCTTAACATTCGTTGATGATTTTTCAAAGAAAGTTTAGGTTTACTTGGACTTAAGAAAAAAAATGAAGTGTAACAAATTTGAAATGTTTAAACAATTTCAGGAAATCAATGTGGGAATAAGATCCAATCAATAAAAATAGATAATGATGGAGAATATGTCAATCGAAATTTCACATATTTTTGTGAATATCATGGGATCAAGAGAGAAATGGCTAACACATATACTCCTAACAAAAAAAATGGTGTTGCAAACCTTAATGGAAAAGATATGGCGTGTTCTACAATCCCATGATCTTCATTTATTTATTGGACTGAGGATATCAATATTGTGTCTCATGTCTTGAATAAATCTCCTATAACTTGTTTGTAGAAAATCACTCCTAAGGAAACATGGAGTGGTAAGAAATCAAGTTTTTTATATTAGAGTATTTGGGTGTGAAGCATTTGCCCACATACCTAATGAGATTAGAAAAAATATATTTGATATAAAGGGTGTTAAGTGCATCTTTGTTGGCGATGATGATAGAAATAAATGATATGGGTTATATAATCCTAGTGTGTAGGATGTGTTCACTAGAAGGGATGCAAATTTTAATGAAGAGTTTTGGGATATGATAAAATCCTCTCCCATTCTACAATTGGACATATACAATGATGAATACTATAAATTATTTGAAACCATTACAAGTTTTAAGGTAACTTCCAATATAATTGAATAATATAGTCATTCTCAAAATACAAAGAGTCTTCAAGAACTTTATCAAAAGAATCAAAAAATTACCCATGCCCTTATGACCACAATAATGAAGATGAATGATCCTCAAATGTGTAACGAGGTCAAAGAAAAAAATGAATGTGTACAAAAATTGCATAATGAATATGACTCTTTGATATAAAATTAGACATGGGAATTGGCGGACATGGCCAAGGGAAAGAATATGGTAAAACATAAGTGGGTGTAGAAGACTAAGTTCAAGTTTGATGTAAGAATTAAAAAACACAAGGTAAGACTGAAAACCAAAGGGTATTCACAAACTTGGATGAAATTGACAGCAAAGAATTTTTTCTCTAGTAGGTAAGATCAACACCATCAAGACTATTATAGAATTGGTAGCTCATTCCATTTTCTCTTCACCAATGGATGTTAAGAATGTATTTTTAATGGTAAAATTGATGATATTTATATGACTCAACCACATGGATTTGAAAGTTTAGCAGAGAAACAATAATTTTTCAAGTTAATGAAGTCTCTCTATGGCTTCAAGCAAGCTTTAAGGGCTTGGTATGCTAATATTGATGACTATATCAAGAATCGAGCCTTTCATAGTAGTCCTCATGGTCCAAACATGTATGTGAAGGAATTTAAAGAATGTGGAACATTATTATTGTAATTTATGTTGATGATCTTATCATCACAAGAAATAACATGAACAAAATTAGTGACATGAAGTTAAATTTGAAAGATAGATTTGAGACGACAAATATTGAATTTGTCCACTACTTTCTTAGGATCTAGGTATTGGAAAAAGATGATGGAACTTATCCCTCTCAAACCAAGTAGGCTTTAGACTTGTTGAGCAAGTTTAGGATGGAAGATTGTATGAGTGTTTCTACCACACTTACTCTAGGATTGAAGTTGACTAATGATATGGAGGGTGATGATGTTGATGCTAGCTTGTACACACAACTTTTTGGTAGCCTTGTTTACTTGACTCATACTCAACCACATATTTCTTTTTAGTAGGTGTGGTTTCAAGGTTTTTGAGTTCTCCTAACATTCAACATTGGATGCAAGCAAATAGAATAGTTAGATATGTACAAAGGAATTTGGCAATAGGTGTTTATTATTATTCTCTTGGAGATCTACAACTTGTTAGATTTCTTCATTCAGATTGGATAGCTGTGCAGTGACCAAAAATTCACCATAGATTATGTTCTCTCTCCTCTCTTTGGCCCCATTTCATGGTGTAGTAAGAATCAATGTAATATTGTTTTATAGACCGCAAAGGATGGGTATATAGTACCAAATGAGGAAACTAAAGAAATAACTTGGCTATGGACTATTCTTTAAGTTATTAAATAATATCAAGTAGGGCCTTATCTTCTTCACTATGAAAATCAAAGTGTAATTTCATTGTCTAAGAAACCAATGTTTCATGCTAGAACAAAATATATATTATAGGTATATATCACTATTACATTAATCATATCATCCATCAATAGGTGATTCATCTTCAATATTGTAGGGCAAAGGATGAAATAGCTGATCTTTTCACCAAGGCTTTCTATTTGTATATCTTAGAAGTCTTTTGGGATTACAAGAAGTCATGAATATTTGATGATTGTCATTCAGGGTGGATTATTGTGAATTTCTACCATTTTATTAGTGAATAAATGATTGTAAATGAATATCTAACAAAACATTGTACTAAAACCCTTTTTTTTAACCAATGGAGGGGATTTAAAATTGATTAATAATATAAATTTATGAAGGATTTTAGAATAAATTGATTCAATATTTATCAGTATAGACCAATGCTGACACAGTAGTCTACAGCTGCTTAATATCACTCACCTCACCATCATTATAACTATTTCAATCAATTGCTGTGCTGTGTAGATTGTAAATTAGTGATTTAATTTTCTTATAAAATAAATGCATTCACCAAGAAAGTTGTGTGCTCCAATTCGCAGCCATGAGATCTGTGTTTGGTGTTATTCAATGAAATATAGATTGTTGTCATGGATCACAAAATGTCATCCAAAACGTCAATAGAAGAGTTCCTATCACAACTTTTCGAGAAGGATTATTTTTATCCACAATGCACTATAGAAGCTTCAATAATACTAATATATTACCATCGGTTTCCTTGGCAGCTGGCTAGGCTTTGTTCTTTCGTGGGGAGATGGGTGGTAGATCCAGCCATCCCCTGATATCCCTGCCTAATTCTTCTCTAGATCTTGCAGGAGGTTCAAACGATTTGGGTGGCCTCCATTCACCTTCATTTCCTTCTATCGGTCAATTAATAAGAGGTTGATGAATGGTACTGTTGAGCATTGAAACATCTAAAGCTGCAAAGCTTGCTTATTCTGCCATGGATAAGCTAATGAAAATAGGTCAAATTTGCAGCCATGGATAAGCTAATGAAAATAGGTCAAATGGCAGAACCTCTGTGGGTGAGAAGCCAAGAAATGGGAGTGGAAACATTGAACCACGAAGAATATTCAAGAGAATTCACAAGGCTTATTGGACCAAAACTTATTGGCCATAAGGCAAAAGCCACCAGAGAAACCAACAGGTGTCATGGAGAGCTCCACCATAATTGAAACTCTCATTAATGTAAGTAAATATGATAGCACCCCCATCTATTTTATCGCTCGTTATTCACTAAATGAAAATATCTGGTGACTATCAGAATAATAGAAAACAGTAAACCTCGTGTGTACATAAATAATACATTATAGTTTTGTACCATTGCAACAGCTTAGCTTCCAATTACATCAAAAACAGAAAACAGAAAACATTAAACCTCGTGTGTTCATAAATAATACATTATAATATTGTATCATTGCTACAGCTTAGCTTCCAATTACATCAAATCTACCTATAAAAAGAAAACTATTAGAAAATCTTCTTTTACGTTTCATAATTGTGACATACCCAGACACTTGTTTAGAGAGCAGGATTTAACGGGTCAACAGGCTATGCCAACTATATAAAAAAATTCTCTTTATTAAATGCTTTGGTGAAATCTGCAAACCAGAACAGTTTTGTAAGTAATCTAAAATTTAGTGTGTTTATTCCTGAGTCTGTAGATTTTTTTTGGTCTGCAAAGCACTATGTTTTCTGCATTGAGCTGATTGTGTTTTCATCTGTTTGTCTCTCTTGGAGCTGGAAATAAAATAAGAATTCATTACAATTGTATTAAACAGTTATGTGGAGAAATAACTGGGTGGCAGACCTGCTGCCAGATCAGTGGTTTCAAAAGGAACATGTATATTTGGAGGACAGAACAGAGGCCAAAACAGTATAGATATTAAAGAAATAGGCTGGAAGAACTGAGAATTTGTGCACAGAGATTGATACTCCATACCTTTGGAGCGGAACAGCTAAGCACGTAGATCCTAGAGTAGCTCGGCTTCCGAACAGACGACAATTACCAGAACGATAATGAATTCTATAACATCATTGTCAAATAGTTCCAAGCATAAAGAACCCCAAATAAAGTTGAGGGTTTTCGATGGAATAAATGCATTGAATTAATAGTGTTTGTCTTGTTGAGATGGCATTCACCTTTAATTATCGTCGAATGCATGTTGATCTGTGACAAGTCTCGGTGGAGGACTGGACAAGCAGAATTCATCATAAAGATTCATTCCAAAAGGATATTCAAGAGTAGCTTCATTACCTAACTTGTTGCTTCAGAGTCCTTTCGCGTCCCAATGCTACAGCAACAAAATGGATAAGACTGACTGTTTGGCCCGCAAATGTCAATTCAGTGATTTTTTATTCATTTTGTCAACAAATCTTTTCAAAAAGGAGATTGCCTATATCTTTTTATGCATGTTGAATGAATGAATGAAAGATTTTAATGACGTCCACAAGGCTAAACAGTTTATGGGACCGACACAAAACAGGTCTAATTTGTCTTCATGATATTTTTCTAATTGGATCTCCTACTATTAATTTTGACTAGAAGGTTAGCCATCTGATTAATCTTATCTTCCTCAAATAGCTGGTGCATATTATCAACTTTAAAACTATTTTCATGTTGAACATAATTATTGTCATGTCAATAAAACTACAAAATTTATTATAAGTGTCATCCCTTAATTTTATTAATTGATAATAAATAAATGAGAGAATATAATTAAGATATTTGATATTTGATATTTGATTTTTTATTTTTTTTAATTATTTTAAAATATCAAAATCATCTTTTTTTGAATAATTTAATTAATTTATTAATTTAATGTAAGTTATTGGATTCAAAATTAATTGTATTATTATAATCTTGTTTTACTTTCTATAAAATATTTAATATTGAAATTAATAATTAATAAAACTTTGAATATTTAGTACTTAGTTTTATTTTCTTTATTTTTCCTTTAATAATAATGTTGTTCTCGTGCTTATTCTCTCTACTCTAACATGACTAGAGTTCATGTTATTGTTAAGTTTAGAATAGATTTTTATTTATTTATTTTGTATATTAAACATTTAATGGTGTATTTGGAAGGAGGCATGGTGTAGTTAATTCGTATTGGATTTGAAGTCATATTTTTTGTGATTTGATATAAAAAACATATCAGATGATTTGTGTCGATTTTGCATATATCATTATTGTGAGTAATAAAAAAAAGGGCATTTAGCAACATTCTTTGAAAATCAAGATTGTTCACATGGCTTTTAGGAGATAATATTCTCTATTTATTTGGGGTTGGTGCGAAATCTTCCAATTCAAGGATAGAAAGTACCATAGTGGTGTTTTTTTAAAATGAAAATCAAACATTTTTATTTGCAATCATTTATGGAATACTTTGACTTATTTATTTATTTCAGTCTCTAATTGTATTGTGAAAAATCTATTGTAGAAAGTATTAGAGGTACCATATATGCTCAAAATGATCTTGTTTGTAGGATGAAAGTAGTGTCAAATTGCTTATTTGCAAAATTGCATTTTTTTTATATGTTATTTATTGAACTACCATATTTTACACAAATAATAATTGTTTGGTACAACACTAGGAATTCCTTAATTTTACCTTGATCATAAGAAATAAGTGCCCACATGATATTTATTATTTGTTTAGAATCTTGAAATTTAGATAAACTTCTTTTTATTAGAAAAATTATTCTTTAAATTTTTTCTCAAACATTAACTTCTCTTATTTTGACTCTTTTACCTTAGTTTTATTAATAAATCATATTTTATCGTTTGAAAGCCTAACATTTCTATTTGAGAGAATCCATGCTATAATTTAATAGGGAATAAAAAAATAACCTCACCCTATCACATCCCTCATAGGAGAATATATTCATGTAGGGCCTACACATAAAATTATAAAAGACAATTAAAATGATATCTTTCAAAATAAGAATAGTGCAAGGATAGAGAAGTGGAGAATCATATGGATATCTATAAATTCATTTAATGAAAAGTTATAGAATCAAGAGGGAGGACTACAACTCCTAACGAAGTCACCCTCTTATAAATTATGAAGTTTGTAGGTTGGTAAAAAAGGGAGGAGATAATTATGGTCTCATGAACTACAACAGCTACAAGATATCCATGAAATGGATTTGTTGTAAAAGGATTTTTAAAATTCAACATCCTCCTTTATGGGTGCCAAAATAAGAGTTTTGAATAGACATAAAAGCATAATCAATAGATGAAATTTGAATGAGAAGAAATACGAAGACGAAGTTCATGGCTCTTTTTGGGCTTGATTTATTGTTTGGGGATCACAATTTTAGGTTAAGACATGGAGAAGAATAGTAGAGGGGTGTACAAACAATAAAGGGTATTATGTGTGAGTTTGATAGGGGTGACACAATGGAGCTCAATGAGAAAAAGAAAGAGGCAAGAGATGGGTTGACTTGAAAATTTATTTAGTGACCACATCATTTGTTGCCATACCTACCCAATGATTGAAAAAATAATTTAACCTGTATAATATTATTTTATGATTAAAAACCATAATACTTAGTAAGATTTTTCCTAGTGTAGGAGTTACCATTCCAAGTTAGCTATGGAATATGTAGGGAGAGTTTTAAACAAAGACAACTAAAATATAAAATCATTGTATGCCTCTCTCCACTAACACATATGGTAAATTTGTATGCAAAATGTGGAAGCTTAAACAATGCATGTGAGCTATTTGACAAAATGCCTCCAAGAAATGTAGCCTAAAATAGTGCTCGGAGGAAAAGTTATGTTAAAAATAGATTGTTGAAATGTTGTAGAAAATTTTAATTAGATGAAAACTAACCTCCTTCTTGCTTGGCTCAAACTAGAGCTTGAGAAGATGGTGTGGATACCTATAAAGCATGACTTAAAATTGATTTATATCAAATTTAAATTAAAATAATCACTTCCTTCCATCACCACCTTACCAAAACTTATGAGCATAATCTAATAAAGAATTTTTTTAAGGAAAAAGTCTCTCTTGAACAAGTTTAAATTGTGATAAATTTTAATACAGGGTAAAATCACAAAGTTGTGTCACACTTTTAGTAGCCAAAATATCAGCACAACTGAATTAAGTATTTCTAACTAAAAATCAGTTTTGGTCAAACATATGATCTAGTAAGATTCATTCTAGCTAAGTTAGATACTTCCAAAACATTTTCAACTAAAATTGTTGGCTAAAAATATATGGAACACCACTTTGAGTCCAATTTATAAAATAAAAAGCAATTATTTGAAAAATACCCTTTTGTAGACCGATAGGTATTGTTTGATACATTAATTTATAGAACCTTATTTTAATGGGACTTCACTTGAACCCATGTCAAGGTTTTTGAATAAATGGTGCATGGTAAAGATATTTTAATTATTACTTTATAGGGTTGTACACTCTTTATTGATATTGTATTCTTAGATATAGTCTATATTGCCTAGCAAATTTATGCCTAGGTATGTTTGGATCTCTATGCCTAGAAGCATACATCTTCCATAATATTATTGTTGATAAAAACTATTTAATCATTATTCTCTTGTCACAGAGAATATTAATGTATATATAACCTTGGTGTGTTTGGAAGGTAAAATTAAATATTAGTGTTTTAAGGTTTAAGTAACTCCCTAGGGTGGAAAATTGTATTACCTTTTATTTATTGATTAGATGAGATATTTTTTGTGTAGGAATTTAAAGTGCATGCTCCTTGAGAGATACCTTCTGAGGATAACTACATGTGACTTTGATCTCATATGGAAGTATGTATGTAGGTAGTGCTTGGGGAAAGGATTCCCTTGTGACCTCAAGTTTATAGGGAAGGGTTTTAGAGATAAATCTTAGGTTTGGGGTTCCTAACCTTCTTGACCTTCCATCTTTAGTATACTTTAGTTTGAGGATAAAATTTATATTAGATGGATATGGATGATTTAAGGAAATTTGAAAACTCATATCAAATATTGATGTAAAATTAGGCTAATATGATCTAATGGGGTGAACAATGGGTATTCATTTTTCTCTATGGATGGTTAATGGTTTGTAGCTATAGCTAAATTCTGAGCTAATATTGGGATGGAATTAATTTAGATGGGACTTAGGCAATATGTAAAAAAAACTATAAGTATTATTTAGTAAGGTTGGATATTTTTCTCTTGTATCATTTTAAGAAATATTATAGTTTTTAATGGAGTTTTTAGTTAAAAATTGAATGAAGTGAGTGGGTTTGATTACTTTATAAGTTTTTATTTTTAAGTGTATGTGTTTAGTAGAGGCAAACTCTTGTGGGTTCAATGTGATTCTTATGTGTTTGTAAAATTAAACTCAAAACTTATAGGACTCTAAGTATAGATTATTAAATCATTTAATTGTGATATACATATTTAGGTCCACAATTATTACTTGTGAATCACTATGATGTAAATATTATGTGTATATGGCTATAAGACCCCCACATGTAAAAATTGAGTTTAATATTATATAATTTTTTTGGTTATCATTGGACCATGCTAATGGTGGATGTCTCTAGCTACAATTGTATATTACAAACTAGTTGGTATTCAATTGCATCATGGTGGTCAAATATTGTTAGGGGATATCCTAGATGTGGCATTAGAGTAATTGAGCTAGTTTTTACCCTTATCATATAGGTAATGAAAACTAGTGCTAACTATTTTATTGAGAGGGTCATCATGCAGTGACTTATAATATAAAGTTGATCAATGTTAGGTGCTACCCAAATTGTGACGAGGTTAGTTGACATTATCACCAAGGCCATGAGATTGTATTTTTTAGATGCTACTTGTTCTTCGATGGATAGAATTGTGTTCAATGGCCTAGGGTCAATAGATATTAAAATTCATTGACTCAATGGTTTAGTGGGTTGTGGTAATCTTGTTAATGGCCTTATGTGAAGTGATTGTTACACTTACTTATTATCTAATGATGATTGTAATTAGTATTAGATTCTTCCATCATAATGACTAGTAGAAAGAACCATGGAAAAAGATAGGACCCACAGTATATTATGAGATACATCAACACTCATTTTCTAGTTGGGATGCACTAAAAGGATATGTTCTATCCACTTGTTATGTATGTGTCAGTCACTCAATATATATAGAGAGATATATATTAGTCACTCACTATGTACTTGTGTATATTACCTCACATACATTATGAATATTATTATTCTTATGCCCTTCCTAGTGATGACATCAAGTTGTATGGTGTGCTTGAGTATCATTATAGATGTCAATGGATTGGGAGAAGGATGAGATCCATGGTAAGGTATGCGATACACTGTTATTCCTTTTATAAATGAGAACTAATTATAGGCTTATGTGTTAGTACACCAAGTAGTGGGATGATCCATATAGTAGGTTGGATCATTTATATTAGATATTGTGATGTAAAGAGCGAGATCCTAGATATAAATAGTAGATTAACCTAAATCAATATTTTCTTGCACCAACATTAGAAATAAAACCACAAAGGTATTAATATTGGCTAATAAAAGAACAAATAATCTACCACAAGCTTAGTTCTTTTGTTGCAAAGAAAATTGATTATTGATATGAATTTATTGACCTAATTTACTATGAAAAAATAATGTGAAAAAATAAATTATTCACACAGGCCAAACTAAAAATAGGTATCATAACCCAATTTTTATTGCACTTAAATTAAAATATGATAAATTGAATTATTGAGGAAATTCAATATGTTGAATGAAAATTTGATATTTTTGAAATATTTGAAAGTAGTTGATCATCTTTTGACCAAGTGATATTTTGAACTATCTTAGACTTTATCATGATTAAACGTTACTGATGAACTGTGTAAGTGCAAGTGTGTGCAAATGTAGGAAAATAGGTTGAAGGATGAGAAAACGATTGAGGTAGGATCATTTAGCCAGATTGAATGGTAAGCTTGATGGAATCTGGGTACGCACACCAAAAAATGACATGACATCTGCATTTGAAATTTCATATAGGAGGTTATATTAGTTTGATTTGAAATGATTCAATGATAAAAAAAAAAGTAGGCTTGTGGAGTGATCTACATGTGATTTCTTATTTAATTGTCTATTTTGATCTTTTATTTTTGAAAAATTAAAAGAAAACGATAGCATGGTTAAACACATATATGTATGTATGTATTTAAAAAGGCTTACTTAAAGGATAAGAAAACAACTTCATTTAGAAGCCATTAATTGAGTAAATAAAACTTGACTCCTTATTTGAATGTGAATAAATATTATATATTGTTATAAAAATAAAATAGAGATAAATATATATATATATATATACATATATATACATACACACACACACACACACACACACACACACACACACACACACATATATATATATATTATTAGAATTAGGAAGATCTAAGAGATATGAGACAAGCACATGAATAATGCATAATATTATATTCAGTTTTCTTGTCTAGATTGATTGAATGTGCAACCTTTAATAGGAAATTACAAGAAGATCAAGATCCACAAGATGTGGAGATCAAGATCAAGATCCAAATGAAGTGGAAAGGAGTGGAGTGAATAACTCAACTTCCTGGACAACTAACTAGGCTTAAATAAGCTAGGTGTAAAGCTATGAGTACACCAACACCTCCCCACTCTTAAGCATAGCTTAGGTGGGAATTATAAAGATGGGTCCTGGCTACAAGGCCATTTTTAGGTACCCATGCACAATGCAAAACTCTCAGAAATAGAGAAAGATAAAAAACCCAATGGGAAAAAACTATCCTCCAAAAAGAGAGAAAGCAAAATATGTACAAGTGAAAGAAGAAGAAAGATAGAAAGAGGACTCAAGACCCCCCAAGAACTACTTCTATCACAAATGTACAAGAGATATTCCCCCCATAGGAGAGAAAGAGAGAGACTTGGAAGCTCCCCATAAGATATGTTATAGTGCGCATAGATGCTTGATGAAGTATGCCAAAGAGAAGATCCATGAAGGTTGAACCACATTTCTCCCCTTAGGAAGAAGGTGAACTACAAAAGTGTGCAAATAATATTCCCATTATTGATAGGAACATGCAGAAAGAATCATAAAGGTCTCTAAATTATGCACAAGATCCAAAGATGTAGATGATGCCCACAATGTCTTTGTACAATGCTCAATGATCTCCAAGCCAAAACTGATTTGTCACAAAGATTCAAGAATAGGGATCACAGGGATCATAGATGTATGATGATAACTGGAACCATAAGAATCCATTTTTGTCACTATAGAAGTTGTAATAGGCAAGGCATGAGAAAGAATATCTGAAGAAGACAAGGATGATGTAACTTCAATGAAGTTGTCATAAAAAAGAAGAAGAATTTCCTCGATGTTGTCATCATGATCAATAAGGAGAGACTTTTCAAACAAATGATGAATGTCTGAAAGGATGACATCTCATTGATCAAGAGGACAAGAGTGAACCTATAGAAGAGAATCTGAAGTAGCCTTCAGAGAAGCCAAAGTCTCTATTGAAATAGCAAGTGGAGGAGGCTGAATAGCTGCCAATATAGGAGGTGTAGAAAGAGGAGAAACAAAAAGGGATGTCTTTGTGTCATCAGGATAACCAAGACTATTCCAATAATCAAGTTCCTCTTTAGTATCATTGTCATACAAAGGATCATCTTCATTATCATGGGAGAGAAGCATGTCTATAGTGGGATTATCTAGGAATGGAGGTTTAGTGGGATCTCCATATATTTCCCATAGAGTGGTCTAGAGAGTGTGAGGGAACTCAATGTGTGATAGAGATGATGATGTGTGGTCCCAAACACTTAAATTGATTAATCCTAAGACATGATCATTTCTACTTTCCCATAGAGATTTTTGCCAACATGTAGTAGGTTCAGGAATAAGTCCAAACAAATGCGACAATAAATGAATCCATTAGCAGTGCTTTAGGATTCCATCGGGCCAGGAATTATAGTTTCCTTCTCCCAAATTGATGATAGATGGATGATTTCTAATTCCCATTTTCAGACTAGATAATTACCCCCTTTGGAACTTTATTTTAGTTCATTAATTATAAAATGCCTTGCATAATCCGCCCAAAGAAAATTACAGAAAAATGACACTTTATAAATTGAGTGCATGTAAGGAATCCAAAACAAGCATAGAGTGTTATTGTAACTAAAGTCATAGGCAGTTTACAAAGTGTGTAATTTAAAATGTTACCATGAAATTATACATCACATAAAGCCTGCAAAGTAGCCGAATTTGATGTGTAGTGGGTCGAATGTGGACTGAGAAGACTGCAACATTTTGAATCATGCCTCAGCACACAGATAATGCCCCTAACTCAGGTATTAACGCTCACAAATTTCCCAGAAATAGCGCCTGCACTAAGGCAAAAATCCTACGCGTATGCAAAGGCTCACAGCTTGCAAAAAAAACTCCTCACGACTTGCAAGAATACTCCTGAATTGCTCAAGGAAGCCCTTAGCCAGCATGTGTAAGCCCACGCCTCTGAATGTTTCCATCTGATGGCTGGGTGAGTGCAGATCCCACGTAAATGGCAGATCTTGTTATTGCAAATGCAACCCTAGCAGAGATCTTTGATTTGTGGCGATAGAATGAGGCCTACAATCAAACAAATCGCAACTTCCAACAAAACACCAAACCAACGTTCAAGCCAAGTAGGATATCAGCCTACGAAAACAAAGGTCAAAAATAAAGGGAATCAACCTGGCCTTCAAAGATCCACTTCGTTTCTGCTTAAAAACGCTGCCACGAGGAGAATTTGTGGAAGATATGACAAGATAGGTCCAACCGCTGCCAAAGATATCAATGTTCTGCACACAAAAAAAAATTCAAACACCATTGCAAGTTCCATGCAGCTGAGAAGAATCGCATGCCTAAGAATAAGGATCAGCTTCTTAAAATCACAGCTCCGAGTAGCAACAAATCGCACATCCAAACCTTTACACAAAAAATTGTGAAAAGAGAAGTGTAGGCCACAGGTCTGGAGTGATGCACGGCCTAAAATTATTCGCTTGAGAAAAATCGGCGATGGTGTGAAGGAGAGCCACGAAGGGTGGCCTGCATATCCAACCAGCCTTGAGTAATCGCTAGTTCATAGAGATATGGAGGGCGCTGAAACTTTCCTCTAACCCACCGACCGCATAGGTCGATTAGCCTATTAGAGATGCACCAACACACAGAGTTCGGGCCTGTCAACCAATGACAATAAAAAATTCCTTTTTTCTGCAAAATGAGCCAAAGATCTATTACGTGAAATAAAAAAAACATAAATATGTAATTGCATATACAAGAATAGAGAACAAATATTGACTATAAGTGTGAAATAATTTGCTCAGATCTTCAATGCATATTACAAATGTGTTTCCATTCATTACAACTTTGCTTTGATACCATATGAACCGCAAAATATGTGGTGCTTTGTGTGAGGGTAAAATACTAGATCCTCTACAACTTTATAGGGTTTCACCTAGAATGAAGAGGGTTTTCTTTCACCTCCAGAGGCACCTAATCTTATGATTCAGTTAAATGTTGAGGGATTTAAACCCTAAAGGATTGGGGTATGAAAATTGTTGAAATATGTTATGGAAATGAAACTACTTAATCTAAACCAATCAAACTTATGTTGTTGGAAAACACATGATGTAATACAATAGAAATGAAAGAAATAAGAGTAAATTAACCTAATAGATCAAAGAAGTGTACTTGGAAACCGAAGAGGGCTGAAACTGGGATTGTAGAAGTCACTGGAAAACTTGAAAATTAAGGTTTTGAGCCACCTAGGAAACTTACGCCCAGTGGGGCGACCTAGTACCTTTTTCACAAAATTTATTCTGCAGGTCATTTTTGCCAACTAGGTCCCCGAATCTCAAAATTTTAGTGTCAGAAAGCTTCAGTAGGACTAGGTCACCATTATTGGCAACCTAGTCCCTTTCTTTTGTTTCGAGAAACCAAAAGTGGACTCGGGTGCCTTAGGTCTGTGTTCTGCTTCTCCACAGGAATCTTGTTCAAAACCTATAAAATAACCTGCAAAACAAAATGTATTTGTGTTTCTAATGTGGGGTTTTCCTTGGTTCAACCCCTAGTTTGTATTTAAACTTGAAATGAAATGGAAATCTGCATAAACCCTAGCCCTAAGTGTGTCTAGAACTAGAAAAACCTGAACCAAAGTAAAACCCTATTCTATTGTCTTAGAATAAGATGTATCTAAGACATTTGAAATGAAGCAAGACTCTAAACCCTAGACATCCTACAACATTGCAAATGAAAAACAACAAGGAATGCTAATGAAATGCAAACCTCAAATGTGTAAATGGGTTGAAGGTAGAAGATGGAGGCACTTTGAAATCAGTCTTTAGGAATGCTTTGGTGGCTAGTTGCACCTCCTCAACCTAGATTTCTCTGTGAATATCCATAGGAATCTATCTCCAACCTTATCAATGTGTGATCTTGGATGTCAAGTGAGCTTCAAGACCTGCCAAAAGCCCTAGTTTGTTGTTTAAAAGCTTCCACTTTTTTTGTGTGAAAGATGAATCTTCTTGAGGAAGATGTTTTGCACTTGATAGTTGGAGTTGAGTGTGAAAAATGAGCAAGGGAGAGTTGCAAAATGACCTAATTGTCAATAATTTTAACCTAAGAAGCCGACACCCATTAGGGATTTTTGATTAATTATTCCTTTTCCCACTTGAAACTTGAAAAATCTTCAAAAATGACTAGGTCACCAACTTAGATGACCTAGTCCCACTAAGGGATTTTTAAGTGGGAACGATACTTTTTGAATGGTTTTTATATGCTTTGTCAGAATTTGAATGATCCTTTGGGTATAACAGGCCTCCAAGTCAAAATTAACAACCATAGGGGCCTATAAATGTTGTTTTAGGGTGAAAATTAGTGAAATAGGACCTAAAGTAGAACCAAAACAGGCACAAAATTGTCCTTTTCTTAAAAAATATACAATTTTTGGCCACACATTTAGCCCCCACTTTAGCGTCCATATGAATCTATGTGCATATGTAAGCTAAAGGACTCTAAAACAAGTAATGCACCTTAATGTTCATCAAATGATACTCATTTAAAAGGTGGGAGAATGAAGCCCCCAGTGTAGTTATCTACAAAACCACAATGTTAGGAACCACATCCTGCAACACCAAATTTGTTAAAAGTCCTATAAATTTGAGGGTAGATGTATGCCCCCCTTGATTCCACTTGCTTTACGAAGGTGGAATCAAAGTAGCCATCTAACCACATCGAATGAGGGCACGCATATCAGCATTTCCAAGTACCATTCCTCATAGAGATAGGTGATTGAAGATGTAGGGCATCGAAACATGATTTTGATGCAACAAATGACATAAGAAATGGAGTTCAGTAGCACCCAGAATGTTGAATGTAATGAAAAAGCACACTAAAAAGGTATAATTGTGCACATGTGTGTAAAAGTGAGTTACTTAAACAAGAAAATGAAAAAGATTAAACATGCACTTACTTTATCATTTACCTTTTGCAACATTGAAGAGTGATAGGAGTAGCATCAGGTGCTAGCACTCATTGCCTCGAGAGGAGGGGAGCATATCTTCTATGCCCCCTACATAGGATGAGGTGGACATTCCACCCTCTATCAGAGATATAGGTGATGATATTTGATTTTGATGAATGTATTGTATTTTTTATTTAATGCATATATATTTATATGATGATGTGTTATTGATGAGATTCTTGTTTGATTTTTTCAAGGCTTACAGACGGTTGGCGAGAGCTCCTACATTAGATAGCCACAGAGATAGTGCCAGTGACCTTCGACAAAGAGGATATGGTAACTGACTATGTGCCCTCACCTATCATGGAGGAGGTAGGTTCGCTGAGTGAGAGCTGCACCACAGGCACAACCATCATGGCCTCCAGCAGAGGTGGAGAGATTAGCGAGAGAGTTGACATAGGTACAAGAAGAGAGGGACCAGATAGCGCATGAGCACCGATTAGCACTCACGTAGATGGGAGGATTAGAGTATGCACTCAGAGTCAGCGGATCACAGTCACAATCACGCATGACTATCTCTCGATGCCCTACTACTAATGTAACATGAGTAGCAGATCTTGAGGAATAAGGTAATCACAATCCACAGTGACATTATGTATTATGATGATATTTATAAAAGAATTTTGATATATATATGCATTTGTATTTTGTATGATGTAATTTTATTGTGTGGATGTTAAATTATAATGTGATAAATTAAATAGTTTAGTATTTAATTAATGGCGACATGATTTAATAATATGTGATGAAATTACAATATTTAGAATGTATGGTTAGATTCGACATTAAGATTAAATATGTTATGCACTTATGATTTTAAAGAAACATAACACACAAAAGGGGATGGAGGTTGAATAGTATGAAATCCAAAGTGACTATATAAAAAAAATGAATTAAATAATCACTTTAGTGTTTGGGACACAAACATGATGATTTGTCAAGAATGAAGCAATGAGACAACCCATAGGATAGAATCCAATAGCTTCAACAACAGTTGTCTATAAATAATACCATTCAAGAGGGAATTAGACATAATACCGACACAAATGTGTAGAATTAATGGGATCTCGAAGGGGAGTTCTATCACACTCAGTTAAGGTATAGGCATCAAATCCATAATTGCAGTTGATCACATAGGGACCAAGCCAATTAGGACTAAATTTACCTTTGTCGACGTAATCTACGGTGGTGTTGCATTGGTTTTCATATAAAACCAAATCACCCAAATGTTAAAGGTTCGAGGGATGACACCAACATCGTGTTTGTGTTGCAACTATTTAGCGTAAGCTTGAAGGTTTTCGAGAGCATTAATGTGTTTCTCATCAATCATTTCTGTGTATGTTAGAATGTGTAAATCAAAATGAATCTAAACTAATACACCAATGAAATATTAGATTAAAGAAACTAAATTAAAGAAAGCAAAACGCAAACTCTAAACATAGGCAGCTTCTTTGTATTCATCCCATTGTCCTCTATCTCCAAGGATTCATTTCAAGATGCTAGCTCTTAGTTGTTTTAAACAATAGCTTGAGAGAATGAGATTAATGAAAATGCATATGCATGACTAAAAGATTAAGCTATGAAATTGAAATGATATGATGCTAGAATGTAACTATACTAACTGTGTATGAAATCTAAGATTCGAGCTCTTTTCAACTCATAAGAGGGCTATATTTATAGATTTTTTAAGGCAAGAATTCAATTGGCCAAAATCGACGGTTGAGTTCAAACCTGTTAAAATGAACGGTGAGAGATCGAGAATTTGAAAAGAAGATGGAATTTTAAGAAATAGATGGAAAGTGAAGAGACAAATGAAATATGTGTCCATAATTAAAATAGATAATATTTAATTATGTGTGAGAGAAATATGAAAATCTTTTAATTAAATATTGAAAATATTTAATTATGTGAGAAGAGGAAAAACTTTTAATTAAATATTGAAAATATTTAATTATGTGAGAAGAGTGAAGAATTTAGAAAGTGTTTTAATTAAATATTTGAAAATATTTAATTATATGTGAAATGAAGAATATCATTTAAATTTAGAATTTAAATTTGTGATAATTAATGTAAATAAATTATGAAATATATTTAATTAATTAAGAGGAAGATAGCATTAATTAAATAAACTTTATTTATTTAATTAAATTAGAAGAATTGGATAAATGAACAATATGAATAAATAATTAAATTTATTTATATGTAGATGACTTAAGAATATTAATTAAATAGTTCATATTTAATTAATTAACAGGTTTGGTTAACCGAGACCATTTTTAGATGTGTACATTTTTCCCCTCTTTGAAGTGATGTGTTTTACACATTGCTTCAAAGAATTTTGCCCCTGATTTTTAGAAATTACTAATGCTATATGCCCCCTCGGGTGATGAATCAGATAAAGATGAATTTTGGAAATTTTTACTTATTTTCTATCTGATTTATTGATTGATAAAGATGATTTGATGAAAACCCCTATTGAAAGATTGATATGAAGATGAAGAACTTTGATTTTTCCCCAATTGATGATGCTTTTTGATTGATAAATTTGCTTCCATGCGATATGAAAAACAAATAGTATATTTGGTTGATAAATTTACTTCCATGCGATATGAAAAACAAATAGTAGATTTGATTTGATAAATTTGCTTCCATGCGATATGAAAAACAAATAGTAGATTTGATTTGATAAATTTTCTTCCATGCAATATGAAAAACAAATAGTAGATTTGATTGATAATTTTGCTTCCATGCAATATGAAAAACAAATAGTAGGTGATTTGATTGATTTGATGGAAGAGGATTGATACAAGAATTTGATGAAGATGATTGATTTGATTCGAAGAAGTGATGTGGTTAAAATAAATGATTGGATGCATTGATGCAAAATGATGAACAAGAGAGGATGATAAGTGATAGGATATTAGTAAGAGAAAATGAGAAGAAAGAAACACAAATAGATTCAAAAAATGAGTATGATGTTGCCCCAATCAAACTATAGGCCGAGATGGATTGATGATGATGATGATAGTGTTGTTGATTAGGGAAGGATACATCCTAGAACAACACAAGGATAGGGAAGGATACATCCCGATGATGATGATGATGATCGAGGCTTGCAGTAAGGCTAGGAACAAGACCAAAGGTATGATTAAATTATTTGTGCTAGATTGAATTGATTGATAAGATGAGATTGGAAGAAATGAATGGATGAATTGATTGAGATGATGCAGATGAGATGTGATGGATATGATAATGATCATGATGAATAAAATGACATCATAATGAATATGATAATGAAATGATGATGTAAGTATGCAAGTGCAATGATAATGATAATCGAAAATGATGTGAAATGAATGTGAATGATAATGAAAATGAGATGTACCAAATGTCCAGTCATACTCAATCGTTGTCTGAAAAAGATATTCAAGAATGTGGCCAAACCTCAAAAATCTATTAAAAAGTCCCTCGAAATGCAAATGAATTATGCAGTCCTAATAATGAATTATGCAATCCTAAATGAAATAATGAACCATTCTCCTTGTTGCCATTTCCTGCTATGTTTAGTTGTCATCATTGAGCCTTTTGATATGTTGAAAGTTAGTACAAGCATCAAAGGGTATGTTAGCACCAATGATGACCTGAGTACTGCTTTCATAATGTTTGATGTAGCAAGTTAATAAAAGCATCGAGGTATAATTGAACCAAGATGACCTGAGTATTGCTTGCATAAATAGACAAAAGTTAACCATTTTCCTATGCAAATTCCGAAATGTCATCAATGATACATTGTAGAGCATGTCCTATGACCAATTTGCACAATACTAATGATTAACTTACAGACAGCAAGCAAAGAAAAATCATACTTCTTCCTTGTGATTCTAGTTCAGTACATCATTGAACCACTCTAAAGACATGATGTCATCAAATATCAAAACAACAATTGCAACTTATTGCTTTAAGTTTTCCATTCATTGAATTCAGATTAAGATCATCTAGTTTGTTTTAGTTTCAATGTATGACATGTCTCAAAGTTGTTTTGACCAGACTTGATTGGATATTCGATTGTTGATTTGATACTTGATAATTGACACATGCTGCTTGTTTGCCCAAAAAAAAGTTTATTTCCCCCAACGAGTTCAGGGTTTTGCCCCTAGTCTAGGGCGAGACATGACCATTTTATTGATGAAAGCATATGATTTATTGATTTTTCTTTGGATTTCAGGAATATTTAGATTTTTTTGAATTTTGATGTTTTTTGATTTTTTTGGATTTTGATGATTTGGATATGGACATGCATGAGGATATCAGTGCTTTGTTTTGAGATCTTGTTGAAAACCAAGTTAAGGTTGATTGATCAGATTGATGGATTGATAGTTTGACTAAGTGTGTTAAGTCAAACGAGGTGATAATGGATTTGTTAATTTGGCTAAGTGTGTTAAGCCAAACAAAGATAATAATGAATTTGTAAACCCAAGGAAGTTGTGTTATCCTAGAGTAAACTCGTTCACAAGATGATAGTTTGACTAAGTGTGTTAAGTCAAACAAGGTGATAATTGATTGGATTCAATTGATCAAGATTGATGAAGCTTGATTTGGAACAAAATTATTTTGATGATTTGATGTGACACTGACACGCAAGTTAGATGTGACTGATATGAATTGTTCAGATTGATATTCAACAAAAGATAAAGCTTGATAAGGAGCATCTTCTTGTCAAAATATACCATGGGCTAGTGATTTGGATCTTTTGGCTCGCAAATGCTTGACCAATTTGATTTAACGTCTTCCAATGTTCAGATCACCACATAAGTTGGAGGATATAGATCAAGGTTTATTCCTGAAGCAAGATGTAAACATTTTCCCCTAGTCTCTAGCAATGTTTGAATGACCATGGGTGGATTCTTGAATAGGTGTATGGATAGATACTATAAGCATGCAAAGGATGCCAAAGATTATCTTGTGACAAGATAAGGTGTTCGAATAGAGGAATGCTCATTCGGATAATTCTTCAAGGCTCAGATAACGTTTGGATTGGGTAGGATCAATGAAAATGACCCATGTTAAGATGTTTACCATAAACAAGTGTAAAGTGTTTAGCAAACATTTTTGAGATCAAGATAATGTAAATAGATGGTAATGGGCTGGATAAACAGTTCATGGATGAACAAATGATATGGCTGGAATGTTGGCTTTATTATGGATGCGATAAGATGCGTTCTCTTGAATTGGTGCATGTAGATGCTCGATTCTACACATGATGCCTATTTGCTAGGTTTTCATCATGGTACTTGTCCAAAGTGCCACCAAAGTGGTTTTCGCTAGAGGATGATTTTTTTCTTTACTGTTTTCAATCCTTTTTCTGATTTTTTTGGATTTTTGTATTTTTTTGATTTTTTTTTTTTGTTGTCGCCAAGATGCCGATTTGCTAGGTTTTCATTAAGGTGACCATTTTTCAGGATATTTTTTTGATTTTTGGTATTTTCTAAGAGATTTTAAATTGATGTTGATGCTTTTGTCATAATGTGCCATCGATATCCTGCTTGAAGAAGCTACTTTGCCAAGATACATGCACTTGAATGCAAATTTTGAAATCCCTGATCTGCTTTGTTGATACTGGAGTTAACTTCATCTTTGTGTGCACATCATGATAGAGTGCCTTTTGAATCCTTATGATGAATGGTTTTTTCCAACACATGGTTAATGAAAGAATTGGATATCATGCGTGGAGGCATGGATGGAGTGCATTTAGGAATAAAAGGTGGATTAGTTGAAAGTTTGGAACCTTTGACTCTCCAAACTTGGGAAGATGAGCAGTGATGAGTGGATATGGAAGTGTTCATGGAATTAGGACCAACTGCTTGATACACTTTGTATGTTGCTTGAGAAGCTTGCTTTTGACTTTATGGACATCTTTGATGGATATTTGCCCCTTTTTTATTTTTCCCCATAGTTTCTTTGACTAATGGAGTTTGATAGGGATAATATTTCTTTGATTTTTTTGGTATCCAAGTGTATTTGATTTGCCTGATCTGATTCTTAGCTTCTTTTTCTTTGATAATGTTCTTCATTTCTTGATTCAAGTCTTTCTTTTGACGTTGGTCCCAATTTGTGGATGGGCTGATGGGTGGATGAAGATTTATGACGTGGCTGGTTGTAGTATTGGCATTGGTTTCATCATAAAGATTCTTCGTTCCCCCTATGTTGACATTTGCTTGAGACAAAGTTGCCCCCAATTTTATGAAAGTATTACTGATATGTTGAGATCCCTTGATTGTCGAATAACCAAGGCCTTGATTCTTAAGATTTCCAATAATTTGCACTAGTTCTAGAATTCCTTGTTCATGTAGGCCTAATCCTCTTCCTTGATAATTCATTTGCTAAAAAATCCTATTTGCAATAGGATATGATTTACCTTGGAAACAAGGTGCTAATCGTTCTCTGCTCTATGGTGGATCTTCAAAAGTGACAACTTCCTTATTGATAAGATAATTTTCCCTTACAAAGGTGAGTGATCAAAGTTTATAAGTGATAGGATCTTCCATAAGTGGGATGAATGCCTAATTGGTATGTTTATCTCGATCTTGTGAGATATCAGATTGTAGTGCTCCTTCAAGAGGTGTTGATGCTTCATTGTCCTTGCAAAATTGTTCCTCGTGATTCATTCCTGATATGCTTTCACATCATGTTTTTGATTCACAACTTTTGTAGAAGCCTTCTTCATGACCCATTTCTGACATGTCTCTAGATTTCTCTGTATTTTGACCATGTGTATAAATTTTAAGAGTAAGAGACTCTTGTTCCTTGGTAAGAGTATGAGACTCTTGTTTTGAATGACGATCATCTATGTGTCCATCTAAAGAAAGAATATTATGGGTAGATGGAGGAGTATGTGCTATATGGATATGATCATCATTTGCAATATCTTGTATAGATAGGAGAGTGCCCATTAGATCATTGTAGTATCTCAGAGATATGAATCCTTGATCTTGACTAATTCTGGAATTACTTTTGACATGTTTTAGATCAAGTTCTTGACATGGGTTGATTTAAAGGGATGAATTGCTTTCAAAGGGTTTTTGGACATCGGCATAAGGCATGGGAAGTGGCTCAATATCCTCTTGATCTTTAAGTGGACTTGGATCAAATGGTGAGTTGATGACTCTTTCACTATTCACAACCATGAGATCAAAGGATGTCAATATTCCTTGGGAGGGACCATTGCTAGACCTTGGTGATAGCTGTTGATCATGCTTTGAAATATATTCTTGAGATATGTCCTCTAACTTATTAGGCATTGTAGAGACATTTTCAATACAATCATAGGTTAATGGATCATAGATTATGTCAATAGGATCAAATATCGTCAACACTCCTTGAAATAGATCTTTGTAGGAGGGGTCTTGATCATAACTTAAAAATGGCTCTTGATGAATGTTGATTTGATCACTAGATGAGATAAACATATCTTCAGAGTTCTCATTAATGGATTGATTTTGATCATTGTCTCCAACAGTTATGGTGGAGAAATTTCCAATGTTTTCAACCATATGATCAAATGATGTTGGCATTTCTTGAAGAGGTGTGATGAGCCCTTGACATGAGGATAATGGGATACTTTGATCTTGACTTGGAAAATAATCATTAGATGAAGGAGATGGAGTAGCTTGATCATTAGATGGAAAGGAAGCTTTGGATAGGATGGAAAAAATTTCATGCTCTTGGGATGTGATTGATTCATAAAAGGGTATGGATTCATAAGATGGGGTGGAGGGAGGACTTGGAAGAATATTTTGTTCTTGAGATGGAAGAGGATTATCATGGGTGAATAATGAAAGGAGGGGATCATCATATGATTCTTGAGATATGGGATCTTGATCAAATATTGGAAGGGTTTGTAGAATTTTGGTATCATGGGATGGAGTGGAGAGAATTTTTTGATCGAGATGTGTGGATTGAAATGAATCATTGGATGTAGAGAATATGATAGAAGAAGGAAATTGAATGGGATCATTCAATTGGGTGGAAGAACCATGAGGTTCATTTTGAATTATGGGGGATGAAGATAAATGCATGGCATGATAGGATTGGTCAATGTTATTTGATGGCTTAGATTTGGGCTTCCCCTTCAACCTTTGCAAAAATTCAGAAACATTGAATTTGGTTGATGTTGTTTTTGGAGGAGAAAAGGTCACATTCATATTTTTGTCAAAGGAATTTTTAGTTGTGCCCCCTTTTATTTCCTTGATTTTCCTTTGGAGTGCTCTTACTTGTTGGGTAAGAGTGCTAAGATCGTTTAAGGGAGTTTCATTCTTTTCGAGATTCTCTTTAATTTTCTCCATATTGTAGTCAGAGGGCAATTTGGCACCTTGGTTTGCCAATAAAAGAAAGTATCCTTCTTTATTTTGCTCTAAGATCTTTTCCATAGTTAAGAGAAACTGTGTATCTTGTTCAACTTCTTGAAGCATTTCTTCTATTATCTCTTCATTTGAACTATTTCCATAAAGCCTATGAACAAGATTTTTTCCCTATCACCCATGTTTTAAAGTTTTTGGATGATCTTATCTGAATTAATGTCTTAAAAACACGTCATGCAATAGGAAGACAATTTTTTTTTAAGACACATAATCTAAAACATTGAGTGTATGTTCTTGATATTTTCACAGGCTTTGAACAAAATAAGCATTCAAATCAGACTCACTCTTAGTTGTCAAATAGGTCATCATAGAAATCATAGCCCACAGCTTGAAATCACGTCGACTCACACAACCATGTCACCCCCTAGAGGGCACCCGTGTTTTTGTCTTTTCCAAGTGTGTACTCAAGGTGACGGAAGTGGATACTGAATCCCCTGAGCAAACAATCAATGGCAATTATACGGTAAGTGTCTTGGGGGTAGATTCTTCCCTCCCCTTGCACCGTGATTAAGATGATGTTTGGATACTGACACCGCTAGCTTTCTACACTATGGTTCATAGTCAAGGTTTCCATTCGGCGCGACAAAAAATAAACTCCCTTAGGAGACCTCCCAAACTTTAGAACAAAGGTTTTGGGGATGGTTATACTACACACTGTCGTCGAATTGCGAACTTTCCCCGAATTCACTTTTGATTATAGTGGGTTGGAAAACTTGGCTTTGGTTGTTCCCACTTAGGTTGTTCCCATAGGGTGAGTACTTTTTTCCACTATGACAGACCCTCTAAAGGATGTAATAAAGCATAAACATTGCATGAAAATGAAAAGGCAGTCTGGTATTTTGGTCACCCAGTTAAGGGGAGAGCATAGACCTATTGCCACAAACAAAGCAAACAATGTTATTTTTATAGCACTAAATGATAATGAATTAATCTAAGTGAAGATTTTGCTTCACAATAGGCATGGAATTCATTTTAATTGCAAAAACGTAGCGTGTGGTGACTATCTTAGGATTGGTAAATTCCAAATTTTAAATTTCTATCCTAGGGTTGCTTCATTTTATTCCCCATATATCAATAAAACCTCTCGTCGTGGTCGCGTCGGATCCGGACAACAATTTAAGAATGAGATTATAATTGCTCCCAAAAAGTTTTAAAACACTTGTTACAATCATGTGATAATGCTTTTTCTTTCAATTTCATGCTCCATGGTCCTTTAAAATCTTCAATACAAGCTCTAAATGTTAGATGGAATCAAGAAACAAGAATATATGAGGGTTAGATAAATGATTAAACATAACAACCCTAAAATTTAGACCAAGTTTCATTGTGGTTTGACATTAAGTGAGAATTTGAAAATTTAAACTCTTTCAAAGTTGATAAATACTTGCACCATTAGATATCTTATGAAATTCTACCCCATTTCAAAAAAAAAAGCTCCAAAAAAGACCAAAATATGACCAAGATATGACCATTTTAAGATTGACTAAAAAAAAAAAGAAATTGTATGCGCTAAAACAGTCCATGGATGCGCCAAAAGATGTCATGTATGCATTAAAACAGAGCCTGGATGCACCAAAAGATGCCATGTATGCGCTAAAATGGAACTTGGATGCGCCGAAATAGTCTCTGGATACGACGAAACAGTCTGTGGATGCGCTGAAACAGTTTGTGGATGCACTGAAATAGTTTGTGGATGTGCCGAAAGAAATATCATATGTGCCAAAGCGTGATTTTAGTCCGTCACCTGCCAAAAAAATCTGCAAAATGAAATATTAAATGCGGGGCTTGGCCCCACGATGGGTGCCAAAAATTTCTACATTAGAATGTGTAAATCAAAATGAATCTAAACTAGTACACAAATGAAACATTAGATTAAA
This sequence comes from Sequoiadendron giganteum, assembly GCA_007115665.2. Classification (NCBI taxonomy): domain Eukaryota; kingdom Viridiplantae; phylum Streptophyta; class Pinopsida; order Cupressales; family Cupressaceae; genus Sequoiadendron; species Sequoiadendron giganteum. The sequence goes on from CM021109.1 coordinate 211,090,544, forward strand.
GAAACTAAATTAAAGAAAGCAAAACACAAACTCTAAACACAGGTAGCTTCTTCAAATTCATCCCATTGTCCTTTATCTCCAAGGATTCGTTTCAAGATGCTGGCTCTCAGTTGTTTTAAACAGCAGCTTGTAGAATGGCAGCTTGAGAGAATGAGATTAATGACAATGCATATGGATGACTAAAAGATTAAGCTATGAAATTGAAATTCTATGATGCTAGAATGTAACTATAGTAACTACGTATGAAATCGAAGATTCGAGCTCTTTTCAACTCATAAGAGGGCTATATTTATAGATTTTTGAAGGCAAGAATTCAATTGGCCAAGATCGACGGTTGAGTTCAAACCTATTAAAATGAACGGTGAGAGATCGAGAATTTGAAAAGAAGATGGAATTTTAAGAGATAGATGGAAATTGAAGAGACAAATGAAATATGTGTCCATAATTAAAATAGATAATATTTAATTATGTGTGAGAGAAATATGAAAAACTTTTAATTAAATATTGAAAATATTTAATTATGTGAGAAGAGTGAAGAATTTAGAAAGTGTTTTAATTAAATATTTGAAAATATTTAATTAAATGTGAAATGAAGAATATCATTTAAATTTAGAATTTAAATTTGTGATAATTAATGTAAATAAATTGTGAAATCTATTTAATTAATTAAGAGGAAGATAGCATTAATTAAATAAACTTTATTTATTTAATTAAATTAGAAGAATTGGAAAAATGAACAATACAAATAAAAAATTAAATTTATTTATATGTAGATGACTTAAGAATATTAATTAAATAATTCATATTTAATTAATTAATAGGTTTGGTTAACCGTGACTATTTTTAGATGTGTACAATTTCAATTTGGTGCAGACGTTGTTCCGCATAAGTGTCATTATCAACGAGACTTTGGAGAGAAATTCACAACGTGGGGATTTCTAGCTCTAAAGGGAGAATAGCTTTAGTACCGTAAACAAGGTTAAAATGAGTATTTCTCGTAGAAGAACAGACACTTGTGCGATATGCCCATAGTGCATATTGCAATTGTGTATGCCAATATTTTTGGTTTTGATTGATAGTCTTCTTAAGGATTTTCTCCATGATCTTATTAGTACTTTCGACTTGACCATTATACGGAGGTTAGTAAGGTGTGGAGAATCGATGTTGGATATGGAAGGTCTCAAGGAACTTCTTCACCTCATTGTTCTTAAAGGGAGTACCATTATCTGAGGCTAATGCAAAAGGGAGACCAAAGTGAGCGATGATGTGTTCCAATAAGAAATGACATATCACCTCAGCGGTGGTGGATCAAAGGGCAATAGCTTCAACCCATTTGGTGAAATAATCGGTAGCAGTGATAATGAACGTATGGCCAGTAGAAGAATGTGGGGATATTTTTCCAATTAGATCTAGACCCCACATAGAGAATGAACAGATAGGTATTTGGGAACGAAGCTCCGAAGCATGAGCGTGGATCAAATGACTATGTTCCTGGCACTGATGGAATCACTTAACATATGGATACCAATATTTTTCCACGTTTTTCCAATAATATCCCATATGTAGGAGCTTTTACACTAAGGTCTTTCCTCCAAAATGTCCTCCACAAGTATTGGAATGTGCTTGTTCAAGGGCAATATGAGTTTCAGCATCCTTGAGGTATCGTAGAAGGATTCCATCGAAGGATCTTTGGTACAATGTGTCTGCAAGGATGATATACTCAGTGGATAACGTTTTTAGGCACTTACACGTATTTTTAGTGGTGGGTTCTGGAATGGTGCCATATTTTAGATAATTGTAGATGGCATCATACCATTCACATGGATTATCAAAAAAAATAGGATAGATATCAGGAGGTTGATCGCTGATGGAGGGTTTCATGATAGGATGAATGGTGAAGATAATTTTCTCAGAAGGGTCAACAAGAGAGACAAGAGAGGCTATACTAGCTATTGCATCCACGTGGTGATTATCTTTGTGAGGGATGTTATCAATGGTAAAGGAGTCAAAATGGTCTAATAGATTAAGAACAAGATCCTTATATTTTGAGAGTTTATGTTTAGTTTGATAGAGACCGTTGATTTGTTTAATGACTAATTGTGAATCACCATAGATCTTAATATTTTTAAGTCTCATGACAAGAGCAGCGTGTAACCCAATGATTAATGCTTCATAGTCAACTTTATTATTCGTACATAGGAAATTGAGATGATAGGATAAGGGAATAGGCTTACCAACAAGTGGAATTAAAATAGCTCCAGCATCGGAGCCTGTTCAACACTTGGATCCATCAAAGTACAATTCCCATGTAGGAATGTGTATAGTAAACATATTTTCATTATGGAGAGATTCATTGGTGGGTAATGCTAACGGTGAAGGAGCATCAGCTAAATGGTTGGTTAAGGCTTGACCTTTGATTGGTTTTTGAGCAATGAACTTAGGGTCAAACTCAGTTAACAATATGACCCATTTAGCAAGACATCCCAATAGATTTATTTTAGTGAAAATATATCGTTAAGGGCCAAACTTTGTCATCACGTGTACTTCAACATTCAATAAGTAATGTCACAACTTACTAGTAGCGAATACAAGAGTGAGACATTGTTTTTCAATTGTGGAGTAATGAGACACATAATCGAGGAGCATTTGACTAAAATAATAGACAGGATTCTCTTTTTCGTTAGAATCCTTTTGAGCCAACAAGGCAGCGAGAGCATGGGGAGAAGTAGCGATATAAAGGATGAAAGGTTGATTGGGTATATTGGGCTATAAAACAAGGGGAGTTATAAGGTACTCTTTCAAATTCTTAAAGGATTGTTTACAGTCATCATTTCAATCAAAATTGGCATCCTTTTAAGGAGGTGAGTAAAGGGTAATGTGTGATCAGCTAAGCAAGCAACAAAAAGACGAATGGCTTGCATCCGTCCTTGTAATGTACATAATTGGGAAATGTTACAAGGGGGTGGTATATTGATGATACCATCAATTTTATTTGTATCCATCTCGATGCCTCTGAAAGATATGATAAACTCCAAAAATTTACCACTATCCATGCCAAAGACACACTTTTAGGATTTAAGCACATGTTATACTTGCACATACACTCAAAGTTTTGACAGAGGACATTCACATTATCTTGACGGGTTAAGGATTTGGAAAGAATATCACCAACATAGTCTTCTAAGATTTTGTGAATTTAATCATGGAATATTAAGGTCATTTCTCACTGATAAGTAGCACCAATGTTATTTAAACCAAAAGGCATCATAACCCAAAAAAAAGTGCCCCAAGAAGATCTAAAATTCATCTTGTATTGATCTTGTGGGTTAATGAATATCTGGTTATACCCTGAAAATCCATCCATAAAGGATAGAAAAGCATGTCGATTAGTGGAATCCACAATCATATCGATGTTAGGAAGAGAAAAGTCATCTTTTAAAGAGGCCTTATTCAGGTCTCTAAAATCCGTACATATCCTAACATGATTGTCAGGTTTGGCCACCACGACAATGTCTGAAATCCAGGGAAAATAATCAATGGAGTGAATAAAACGTGAGTCAAGGATTTTTTCAAGTTCTCCTTTAACATGCAAGGATACCTTAGGATTCCTTTTTCCAAATCTTCTAGTGAACAGGTTTAGTGCTTTCAGCAAGGAAAATGTTATGGGTAAATATTTGGGTATCTATTCCTGGCATGTCAGAATATTTCCAAGCAAATAGTTCAAGAACGGTATGAAGCAAGGTTGCAAGATCCTCTTGTTCTTCATCATCTAGGCACTTCTTGATTTTAATAATTTTGTCCTTGTCATTGATATCCATGCAAATGTCAAGGGTATCTCCCAAAGGGAGTGCATTAGATTTGGGAGCTTCAAGATCATACGGTTCCAAGTTGGGATGAGTTTCGTTAAAATTACCAATGATAGACTCAAAACTCAATGTAGCACAAGAGGCATGCCTCTTCGAGTGAGAAGGAGTATCTGAAGCACCTAAGAAATATTTTAAATCATCCTTGTCATGAACATAGGTGAAAATGAGAGAATCCACATCAAAAAATTTAGGGTGCTTAAGCGTAAGGGTGGTTCTTGATGTGCACGATATAGTATTGATGTTGAGAGAGGGTCATTGATTAGATTTTGTAGCTTTAGAAAAGGAAAACCATAAACCGGTTTTAGTTCCTTGTGTGGTAGGTTCAATGGGGACATGGATTCCTTTTTCATTCTTGCCACATGCTTACCCTTGTAACCCAATTGTTTCACAAGGTCATAACCACGTCCATAAAGTCTTTCCATTTCTTGTGGGTTAGGGGACTGTTGATAATCTATCTCATCAAATTTTGTTGTATATATGGAATTTTATTCCACAAGAGATGAGGTAGATATGGGGGAATGGTTTTCCTCTTATTGGGTAGAGAGGATAATGGATTGATCATTTTGAGTGTCCTCTTTGCATGTTACACTACACTCACCCATAAAGGAAGGAGTAAACTCTAAAGAGCCCCGATCATCACCAAGTAAATTAAACTTGGTTTTATTTTCAGGTTGGTCCTTCTCAGGAGGGGCAATGCTAGATGTATGAATTAAGGTATGGAGAGGACTTGATGTGCTCTTTTCAAGTTGCAAGCAACTCTTAGGTTCAGGATTGATGTCAATTTGATAAACTTTATTGTTATAGACATATTTCATTTTGCGATGAAGGGTCGAGGGTACTGCATGCATCTCATGAATCCATGGTCATCCTAGGAGGAGATTATAAGAAAGATCATAGAGCATGATGTGGATAGGAGTCTGTAGCGTAACCATTCTGACATTAATGGGTAAGGTGACAACACCAAGAGATTGTTTGGTAACATTATCAAATAATCTAATGGATAAGGAATCGGGTTGGATTTTTGATCAGTTCCTATGTAACCTATCAAAAAGCTTCACACTACACACATTTAGCGCAGAGCCATTATCAACAAGGGTCATTTTGATACCTATCTGATCATACTAGGCTATGATCATAAAGGCTTCATTTTGTTGGCATAATTCTAATGGCAGTAGCTCATGTTGATAAAAATTAATATCCACATTAGTTGTGCTCATTTCATTTAGGAGATCTACCACATTAGTAGTATTCATACTAGGAGGGACCACTATCTTTTGTAAGGCTATTTGAAGCATGAAGTGATAGTTAGGGGAATTTTGAAGAAAATCCCAAAGGGATATTTTGGCAGGAGTATTTTTAGGTTGTTCAACCAAATCATACTCTTGGAGTTGTGAGTTGAAACGAGGAGCTGTAGGTAAGATAGGGTTAGGTAAGGGTAGGGAAGTGGAGTTGGATGGTTGTTGGGGATGGGGTTTATTATGAGTATAATGAGTGTGAGCAATGTATCATTCTTAGGAGGGTAAAGGGTCAACTCAGGTTGGGTTGGGGTTGGAGGTTTAGGACAAGGTGGGTAAAGAAAAAATTGGGGTGGGATGGCATTGGCATCTTTTTTGTTAGTTTGATCATCACAAAAAAACATAGTGGATGAAGTAGGGGAGATGAAATCTTGGAGGACATCATCTAACATACTCATATCATTGCAACTAAAAGGTTTGGAAAACAAGGGTGGGGAAGTTGTAATTGCATCATCACCAATCTTAGTGGATGAAGTGAGTGAGGAAACTTTGATGAGCTTCATCTAACTTATCAAAATCATCACTACTGAAAGATTTAGATGATATCGTGTTGCTATAGTGAACAAGTTTATGCATTGTATTATGTGAGTTATCAATGTTTTCAGGCACGCATGTTTCATGGAATCTACTTTGAAAGAACTAGGAACTAAAATAGAAAGGGAAAGATGTAATGCTTTAATACTACTTAGAAATGCCATTTTAAAGTAACAATAAGCATATAACAGAGAAAATAAAAACTAAAACCTAGCATTAACAGAAAGAAATAAAGAGTGCCGAAGATGGAAAGAAAATTTAGAGAATACTAAAGCAAAATGCCTATTGGGACTAGGTCACCCATGTTGGCGACTTAGTCTTGGTATGATTTTTTTTCAGTTTTTAATTTATTTTCTGATGAAAAATGCAAGTGTCTAGAAGCTAACATGCAGAGGTATAGTATATATGTCAAATTTTTGCACATCATGCAAAGAAATGAATGGAAACTATAATGATTTTTCACTAATGCAAGATGAAAAAACCTAGGATTCTTGTTTACACAATGCAACATTCAATGCAATGTTGAATAAAGAGCTCCTAGTATGCAAATGCAATGAAAATCGGAAGTATGAAATGTGTTAAAATGCAGGTTCACCAAAATGAACTGTAAAATATGTGGTGCTTTGTGTGAGGGTAAAAGACTAGATCCTCTACAAGTTTCTATGGTTTCACCTAGAAGGAAGAGGGTTTTATTTCACCTCCAGGGGCACCTAATCTTGCAATTCAGTCAAATGTTTAGGGATTAAAACCCTAAAGGAGTGGGGTATGCAAATGTGTTGAAATATGCTATGGAAATGTAACTACTTAATTTAAACTAGTAGAACTTATGTTGTGGAAGTGATTAGAAAAATGGAAAATCAAGGTTTTGAGCCACCTGAGACACTTATGCGTAGTGAGGCGACCTAGTCCCTTTAAGAGAAATATGTTTCAGAAGTTATTTATGCCAACTACATCCCCAAATCTCCAACTTTTAGTGTCGAAAAGATTCAATGGGACTACGTCACCATTATGGGCGACCTAGTCCCTTTCTGCTTTTTCAAGAAACCAAAAGTGGACTTGGGTGCCTTAGGTCTGTGTTCTTCTTCTCCATGGGAATCTTATTCAAAACATCTAAAATAACCTAGAAAACAGATTGTATTTATGTTTCTAATGTGGGGTTTTCCTTGGTCAAACCCCTAGTTTTTATTTAAACTTCAAATGAAATGGAAATTTGCATAAACCCTAGCGCTAAGTGTGTCCAGAACTAGGAAAATCTGAAAAAAAGTAAAACCTTATTCTATTGTGCTAGAATAAGATGTATGTAGGAGATTTGAAATGATGCAAGACTCTAACCCCTAGAAATCCTACAACATTGCAAATGAAAACAACAAGGAATGCTAATGAAATGCAAACCTTAAATCTATAAATGGGTTGAAGGTAGAAGATGGAGGTAGTTTGAAATGAATCTTTAGGAATGATTTGTTGGCTAGTTGCACCTCCTTAGCCTAGATTTCTCCATGAATCTCCATAGGCATCTATCTCCAACCTTTTCAATGTGTGATCTTGGATGTGAAGTGAGCTTCAAGACCTACCAAAATCCTTAGTTTGGTGTCTCAAAGCTTCCATTTTTTTTGTGTGAAAGATGAATCTTCTTGAGGAAGATATTTTTCACTTGATTTTTGGAGTTGAGTTTGAAAAATGAGCAAGAGAGAGTTGCAAAATGACCTAAAAAAAAGTATATATAAGAAAAATGACATAATTATCAGGAATTTTGACCTAAGAAGCTGACACCCATTAGGTATTTTTGATTAGTTATTTATTTTCCCGCTTGAAACTTGAAAAATCCTCAAAAAGGACTAGGTCGCGAACTTGGGCGACCTAGTCCCACTAAGGGATTTTTAAGTGGGAACGATAATTTTTGAATGTTTTTGATATGCTTTATCAGAATTTGAATGATCCCTTGGGTATAACAAGCCTCCAAGTCAAAATTAACAACCTTAGGGGCCTATAAATGTTGTTTTAGGGTGAAAATTGGTAAAATATGACCTAAAGTAGGACCAAAATGGGCACAAAATTGTCCTTTTCTTCAAAGGTATATTTTTTTTGGTGACACACCATATTAGAATTAGGAAGATCTAAGAGATATGAGACAAATACATGAACAATGCATAATATTGTATTCAACTTCGCTGTCTAGATTGATTGAATGTGCAACCTTTAATGGGAAATTACAAGAAAATCAAGATCCACAAGATGTGGAGATCAAGATCAAGATCCACATGAAGTGGAAAGGAGTGGAGTGAATAACTTAACTTCTTGGACAACTAACTAGGCTTAAGTAAGCCAGGTGTAAAGCTATGAGTACACAAACATATATACATGCACACATATATATAAATATTTATATACATATTCCTTAGGAAATAAAAAAATCAGATTGAATTCATCAAATATTATTGTTAATTTATGATAGCATATGAAAAGGGAATAAAATTTGTAATAATATCATAAGGAAGATATAATGAAATTGTGGCTTACATTCAAATTTAAGGCAAGATATTCAAATTTCAGTAGTGGGGTGGCCAAATTAAGGTTAATTACGAAATGAAATGGCCCATAATGGAGCAAATAGGTAAGGAAAACATGTATTTCCATTTTGGTAGAATGAAATACTGGGAAGGAATTAGTAGGGGCCTAGTAGTGGCGACGAGGAATTAGGAAGATGAAAAGAAAGTGAATCTACTCATCTAGAAGAGTAGGAAAAAGTTGAGAAAAAGCCACAAAAAAAAGGTAAAAATCGAAGTAAATGATGTTGTATATGCTTGATTTTTCAGTACAAGCTATTCAAAAATTTAATATTCCCTTTCATTATGTCAATTTCATTTGAGTTGATGGTAAAACATTGGATGTCCATTTACAACAACTGTATTTTTCTTTAGCACCAGGAAATTCTGATTTAAGATCGATCATTTCTTGAATTTTTTATAAGGGCCTTATCGGCCATCCTTTGCATGCACTAAATCTATGCACATAATCTTCTACCAGCATGATAGACGAGTTTGGTTAAGCTCTATATGCTTATTTTCTATCATCTCTAATCAATATTTCTTGCATGTAAGTTTTATTAACCATTTCATGGTTAATCGAATGATTTTGATAGCTATTAGTATTGTTCTATTTTAAACTATTTTTAATCATTTATTATCTCCCTCTAAGGAATTGATTGTTCTCTAATGTTATCCTTCACTATTTGTTGTCCTTCCTACCAGCTAGGCCGAGCAAGTATGTCGCACCCAAATGGCTGTGAAGGCTTCAATAATCTTTCATAAAATTCAGAAAATGATGTATAATGTCACTACATTGTAATAGCATGTCACCTCGTTCACCAATAACGATGGTCAACCGATTATATTCTCCCACTTTATTTTTAATATGTTGGCACAATCTTAGTTATCGATTAATAGTACACTATTTATATATAGATTTATTTGTTCATCAGAACGATTCCCATTATCGTTGTGTTCATGTGATGCTCAATTTTTTTTTTTCACCAGTCCTTATTCCATGCACAATATGATTCCTTAAGAACGATACTTAGATTGTTTCATTCTGTGAATGCCACAGAGGCTGATGATTGGCAAGAATAGGTTATGGCCTTAGATGATGCTAAATACAAAACAAATCAACTCTTCGATTGTTAGTCGTTCTTAGAATGATAGTGGCTTAAATATATATATATATCTTATAACTATCACCATTAGCAGCACGGGTTCCTCCATAACCTGAACAATAATAAAATTGTTCCATATTCTTATGTTGTTTTAGTTCTGAAATGACAAGAATGTCGTTCGATTCTTTTATTTGCAGAAAAAATCTTAATGTTGTATAAATAATTGTATATCCAGGATGATAGAAATATAGATCATTTACATGTTGTATTGGTTAACCCGAACTGTTAATGAGACACCTTAGCACAATAGCTTGTAAAATTCTACAAATAGCATGGATTTGAAACGAATAGTGTACCAGTATGTGGTAACTATTTCAAACAAAATTATTCTTCTTTCTTTGAAAAGGGAATTTTAAATCTTATGTAATAGTCAAATGATATGGCAATCTGTAGCATTATTTTGAATGAAACAAACTTTTATAATGGTTTTTATTTCAAAATGTATGCACAAATTTAATAGCTTAAGTTGGCACATAGACCTTTGTCAACGTGCATACACATACTTGTGATATCCCTTCTTTTGTTACTTATTTAATTCATTTTTAATGAATACTAAATTACGTTGAATGAAATCATGTGATATGTGTATGAATTGAATGGATAATGTATTGAACAAATTCATTTGAATTATTTTTTTGATTTATTTAAGTTGAGGAATTAATTAGACTAAATTACTTTTCTGTAGATATGTGTGTACAAAATATTCTCTTTGTTTAGTATAACAACAACATCTAAGTAGACTAGATCACCTTAGGGTAGATGTTGATAGAGGGTAGATAGTTGCTAAGGAATAAACTGTGTTGTTGAAAGTTACCTTTCGAGATGGGTGAAAAAATGGAGTACAAAGAGTATAGGTTTTTGCTTTATACAAAGCCTATCTTTTGTTGTTGCAAATAATTTTTTATGCTTGTCCAAGAAATTAGCCCATTATGTATGCAAGGACTTATATGTGATAACACTCTTTTCCATTCCTAGCATAGATCTTGCATTTTCTTTATCACAGATAGAGATGCATGTTGATGTTTGGGCACACGCTAGTTTCCACCTTGTAGATTGTTCTCTTGCTAAAATTTCCATGCAGGGTAAGGCATTCTTCGAGTAGGAAGAATTATGTGGAAGCGTAAGCTTTGTGGTTGGGTGGTAAAGCACCTCAGCCATGTTCTCGTCCACCAAAGGAAAATTTGGATGTTTTCAAGTTATCAGAGGATTATGATGTAACATTAATGTAAATTATATATTGTATTGAACTTGTGGCCCTATGAGTCAATCAACTTGGATATTGTAATTGACATTTGGAGATTAATATATATATATATATATATTGACTCATATTTTAATTATACATGTGTTGCTATGATTGAAAATAGTTGTTTAAGTTCTACCTTTTTAAAAATAATATTCATAATGTCATTTGCTATAATATATTAAAGTAATAATTAGAATGGGTTCTTACAATAAGTGAATTGTGGTAGATTTGATAAGGATAGATATTTATGCACCTTCCATCAAAATCGTGAAGGGCACACAATCTACTGAGAGGGCGGGATGAATTAGGAGATGAAATCTATTTAAAAATCTTTAACTTCAACACATGTATCTAAAACCACTGTGAGAATAACTGCTTGGATCTACTATCCAAACCTAGCCTCACAAAACAAGAATATAAAAAGTGAATTTTACAATATGAAGTAGGCACCAACCTACTAGAGACACCAGCCTACTAGAGACACCAATCCCCTATACAATGATCTTAGAACCAACTCTATAAGTAGAACACGAGCCCTAAATATTTACAATGATAAAGTTTATATAACTTCAATGCTAATTACACAACTTACAACAATCTAAATTTGATTCAAACACTCTACCACACTTCTAAAGATATTTTGATAATGACGAATTCTAATTGAGATGCTCGCATAATCATCTCCTTGTATATTTACTCCCCACCTTCTCTTCAATTATATTTCACATTTTGTATTTGTGCAACTTATTATTATATATACAATAAATTATATTACTTCTCCTCCATGTTGGCTATGGATCCACAATTAACTAGGATGACATAAGGTGGACCTAAATTCAAATTACATGAAATGTGTAAAAGGTTGGTCCTAAGCCAAATTTGTTTCTGTTAAAAAAGCATGATATCACACACTTCCACATGAACCTTAACTTGGTCTTATCTTAACACCACACACTAACTTTGAATACCGCCTGCTACTAGCCATTACTACACAACTCTCGAACACCAACTAGCTGATAGACAAGCACAAAGAGTCTTTTTTCACTTCAAACTTTTTGTATGCTAAACATATCTTCCATAAACTTTGGAATATGATAGAATATGTGTACGCATACTCTCCATTCAAACCACAGAGCCAAATTCACCTTCAAAAAGATATACTAAACATAATTGTATTGCCAAAGAAATCTCTATGCCATGAGAAACTGAACCGAAATATTTCAGATCAAACTTATGAATATAATGAATAGATGTATGCATGATATTGCAATTTGTATTTCATATTAATAGTTTAGTATTTAACTATTGGTCCATTTTTGTTGGATATAAGTTGTACTTTAAATAATAATGTTTTGTTTTTATAACAACAAATAGTTGTTTGTGTTCAACTATTGGTTCTTTTGTTAGATAAAAAGAATAGAGATAACAAAGATTTATGGTTACCAATAGGTATTTGGTCCATTTAGATTGTATATAAGTTATATTTAAAATAAAAATATGGCATTCTACTAACAACAAATGATATTTTTTTCTTCAACTAGTAGGGATACCATGATTAAGTTTCGATCAAAACTTTAAAAAGTCAATTTTTGGACACTTCTCACTTGACATGCTGATGTGGCAAGTTATGTGATGAGTCATACCTCCAAAGCTCAATTGTAGATAGATAAGATGTTAATTCACATTTCAAAAAAAATACGAAGGTTCTATGATATTCCATGCAACCACACGTTGACAAAATTAAAAAAAGAGTTTTCATATTTTAAAATAATTTTTAAAAATACATATTTAAAAAATTAATTTATCTTAATTCTAGTCTCTCATTGATTTATTTGTTATGGGAATAAAAGTTTTTCTTTTATTCAGATGACAGTAATTAAGTGTATAAGAAGATATAGGCAATCTTTTCTCTGGAAAGATTACTGGACAAAATTAAGCGAAAATCACTGAATTGACATTTTGAGGCCAAATAGTCAAATCATATCGAGTTTGTTGCTGTAGCAGAAAGACACGAGAAGACTCTTTTGAGCATCTTTATAATGAATTCTGGTTGTCCCGTCCTCCACCGAGCCTTGTCACAGGTCAACAAGCACTCGATGATAATTAGAGATGAATGTCATCTCAACAAGACAAACACTTTTATTCCATCGAATGCCCTCAATAATGAATTCTTGTTGTCCCGTCACAGGTCAGCTTTGCGACCCCCTTCATGCATGCGATGATAATTAAAGTTGAATGTCATCTCAACCTGACAAACCATCAAAACCCTCGACTGTATTTGGGGTTCGTTACGTTTGGGAGCCCAGCTACGCTAAGATCTGCGCACTCAGATGTGCCGCTGCAAAAATAAGGTATGGAGTATCAATCTCTGTGCACAAATTCTCAGTTGTTCATTGGTTTGGCTTCTGTTCTGCATCTGTCAGCCACTTATTTCTCCACATGACCGTTTAATACAACTGTAACGAGTTCTTATATAATTGCCAGCTCCAAGAGAGGCAAGCAGATGCAAACACAAATAGCCGATTGCAGAAAACTTAGTGCTTTGCAGACCATCAATACATTTACTACAAAGTCTCATAGACTCACTAATAAACACACTAACTAAGCATATTCGCAGAATACAATTAGGATCTTAGACACTTCTTCAAGTTATTGAAGAAGTTTTAAATTTAGATTCTGATGAGGACAAACAATGTATTCAGATAATTAACTACAGTCCACATGCAAGTGGGCTCATAGATATGGGGTATGAGTAGAACAGCTCCATAGGTGGCTAAAAGACTAAAGTAGACTAGTTGATGGTTGAACGGCTGTGAAGGAGAGAAATAAATTAAAAGATGCATGCATTGGTGGAACAATCAAAAAATGTAGACAACAATTAAACTAAGGAATATTAATTTGGAGTTTCAGAATTTCATCATTTAAATGTTTTTCTTTCGAAGTTTTAGATTATAATCTATAATCCATCATCGTGATGAAGATAATCAAAGAAGAGAAATAAGGAAGAATAGTTGGTCTAAGGAAGAAGAAAAATAATGGAGAATAGCTAAAAGGTTAGATATTCTTCAATATTTCTCTTCTCTGGTCAACTTTATCTTAATGATGGATCACGGAGTATGATCCAAACCATGTTTACTATTCTTCATTATTTCTCTTCTTTTGACTAACTTCATCCTAATGACGGATCATGGAGAGTCTGAAATAGCTCTGCCATTCTTCTTTATTTCTTTTCTTTTGGCTATACTACTCTTTCTTATTTATTTTATTTTCTCTATCTTCCTCTTGATGATATATCATGGAGTAAAAGGAGGAGGGAATGATGTTGAACATCTTCCATAAAAGGTCATTGACTCTCTCTAACAATTTGCTTTTCTGCTCAATAATTTTTAGGAGTTTCTTTTGCTAAAAATACTGAATTTTTCTAACCACTTTAAATTAGTCTAATTTAATAGCACAATTTCCACTAGTTGTGGACATGTTGGAATCAATAAAAGATTTAGGAAGGCAATTGAAGGCAACATTTCAGAAGTATTTTGGTTGATTTAGGAGTTTGGACTAATTTGAGTCTTAAAGGTTGTATTTAGGAATGCATAGATCTAGATTGGAGTAGAGGAATAACTTTGAGCTTTGTAAATACTTTCTTTGTTAATCCTTTTATAATTTTATCTATCTTCTATGTTTTGAGAAGTGTATGCAATCCTTCTAAATTATTAGTTGTAATCCCTTTATTTTAAGTTCAAGTACTATATTAGTTTGTTATCAAAGCAATAAGGTCCTATTAGATATTTTACCCAATGAGTTCTATTCTCTATCATTCTTTGGTAGTTGAAGTGGTGAGTCCATTGTGAAGCAAAACATAAAAAGGTGACTCAAGGCATCCTCAACAATGTTCAAGTATCTTGCATAGATGCTCTAGGCATAGGTAAGTCAAAGTATCTAAATACACACATGCAACTTGGAATCCACAAAGAAGAGGGAATTCATTTTATAGATATCTTTGAGTCTTGAGGTAATCAACTCATTAAAGTAGGGAGTGATTCTTTTTATAGTTGAGGGTAGAAGATCTCACCACTAGTGTTGAATCCTTCCAAGCCTTGAGAAGAAGACAAAAGAGGATATTTTGATAATGTATGTTGTAAGAATATGAAGAGAGGTAGCACATAATAGAAGTATCTATAAATACAGAAAAAATGAAAGGGAAAGGACAATAAATAGGTTATGTGTATGAGGAAAGAGATGACCAACATACCACATAAAGGGAGAAAACATGGAAGAAGTCTATATCCCATACTGTGTGGGAATTTTTGTTTCATGATATAATTGAATGATTATACTTTATGCTCCATGGAGGTGTTTAAGAGAGAGATTTACGAAGTGAAGGACAAAGGAGTTGTTAGATCTCAATCTTAGATATGTAGACACTAGATTAAAAAAGAAATTGGATAATGAGGAAGAACTATCCATCAACAAGAAGCATGTGTAAATGGAGAGAGAGAGATAGATAGAGATCCCATGTGAAATGTACCTTCATTTGTTGTTGAGAGTGAGCCCAAGAAGATTTAATCTCTTTCATCTTGTTCTTTTTTGTTATATGTGAATGTGTGAATATTGTAATCTATTTCAATTTTAAGGAAGATAATTTATTAGGAGCCCAAAAAAATGTCATGATAGCTAGTTTGACATGTAGAGTTGGCTGAATAGTGAATGACCATATTGACATGGTTTGTTACCTTCTACCTTATATGGAGAGAACATCTTATTTCTAGGTAGGAGTACTATGGCGAATACTACTATCATGCATGAAATATCTCAAGTTCTAGTAGAAAAATTGTGAGAATATTTTGAGTAGTTTAGAGTTACAACTATGTATTTGGGTTTTGGCTATGCATTAAAATAAGGATTGGTCTCACAGTGTAAAATAGATGATGACTAAGTTGGAAGAAAGAATAAGGAAACTTAGACAAAAACACAAGAATATAGAGGACCACAAAAGGAATGGAAAAACTTATAGCATGAGTTTGACGATTTTTTATATATTTATTATAGAGTAAACAACAAAAGGCACATAGTTTTTACAAGTGTATGTTGTCTTTCTAGCCCTACTACAGTTATACTCTATATCTATAAACTATACTATCTATGAACTTGTCACCATTAACCATTTACAGGTTATATACAATCTTGCATATTATTTATATATTTACAAGAGGATTTTCATCAAATTTAAAACTATTTTATATTGAAAAGGATGTACATTGTAGGCTTTTTTTATCAATGTGTAAGTTCTCCAATTGGTTTGGGAGAAGTTATATTCTACATAGGGAGTTTTATGCTAAGGAGATCACATAAGGAAAGAGATTTCCAAGACTTTTCCTATTTTTTGGATGACATTTTTTATATTTTTTGTTATGAGAACCTTTCAAGGTTCATCACCTTCCATTTCCTTGATTATCCATTTGGAGGCTAGGGCCATACCATGTAACTTTAATTCTTTAAACCAAGACCATGTTTTGCTTTATCAACACAAAACCATCCCCACTTGACTGCATGCTTCTTCCTTTTTCCCTTACCATTAGACCAAAGAAACTTCTTAATTCTTATTTGGATTTCACTAACCTGGTAGCTACTGTATAGCCAAACTGAGGAAAATTAAAGGCTATATGGTGATAACATCTTTTGGCATACTTGTATACTTCCAACTAAGGATAGATATTGCTTGTTCCATCTTACAATTTTTTTCTCTATTTTTTCTTTAATCCACAACCACATTTCTTTTAGGTTGGGGTTGATAGAAAATTGTATACTTAGATATCTGACCTGCTTTTGAGGGCCTCCCCACTACAGGTTGTACTTTTTTAGCCATTCATAGAGGCTTTCTTCCTAACCCAAAATGATGGATTTGGTAAGAAAAATATTAGCTCTTGATGCTTTACAAAAGATGCTAAGCTTATCCATTAAGTTATCCATATTATCTTTAGTTGACCTGGTAAAAATTACAATATCATCTACAAATTGGATAATCAGTTCTTTATTATCAGGTAGGGTTATGCCTTTGAAATTTGGGGAAGTGTTATTATCTCTTAGGAGATAGCAAAGAGCATTAGATGAAATCAAAAATAACACAAGGGCTATTAATGAAAGATGGTAGGTATTAATATTTCTATGATTAACTATATATAGTCCATAGTGATTAAATTTTTCAAAATATTTATCCCTTTGATGAATCTAGTTTGGTTGCTATTAATGAAAGATGGTAGGATGTCTACTAGCCTTCTTGCTATGAATTTTTCCAAAATCTTGTATGAGACATTCAAGAATGTGATTGGTCTCTAGTTCTTAATATAGGTTTCCCCCCCCTCCTTTGGCAGTAATTTGATGATTCCTTTATTGATGTTGCTACCTAGTGATCCCCTTTCAAGGGCCTCATTATGGACTATATATAGTTAATCATAGACCTATCCTATGATTTTTTTATAAAATTCTATTGGTAGACCATTGATCCCTAGGGTTTTATCATTTTGCAAGGACATTATAGCCTTCCTTATTTCTTTCTTCAATATTTTCTTGCTAAGTTCAATTGCTTCCTTTTCCAAAATTTTCTTAGGTATGAGTTGCTTGATATAGTTCCTATAATTAGTGTTAGCCTCATTGTCTCCCTCTGAAGAAAAAAGATCCTTGTAAAACTAGTAAAATTTCCTATTTATATCCTCTTGCTTGGTTAGGGGTGTTCCTTCAACCCATATTTGATCAATTTTCTCTTTAATATTTTTATCTCTAAGGTATTTGAAAAATAATTTAGTGCCCTTTTCACCACTATTTAGCCAATTAAATTTGGCCCTTTTTTTAATTTCTTGTATCCTATTTTCCTAAAGCCTCCTTAAGGAATTTTTAGCAAGTGAGAGTTCATTGCAGAGGTTTTAATTTCCTAGATCTTCTTACAAATTTGATTATTCTTTTAAAAGTATTTCTTGAAGGACTCTCTCCTTCTATCCATGGCTCTTTTCTTTCAAATTGTTTGGAATTGAGTCTTCCATTCCCTCACAATGAGATCCCATTTATCAATTTCCCATTTTTCTCTATGCATCGATTTGTTAATCCCCCTTAGGGTAATTATGCCAAATCTATGGTCTTCATCTTTTGAGAGCTTAGTGTTGAGAGAAATTTCTTCCCTTTTTTTCTTTCCTTTACTAGATATACTTTTTTATGATGGTCCTTATCATTATGGGATCATGGTCAAACAAGGTGTAGGGGTGGACTTCCACCTTGCATCCCTCCTTTATAGGATCAATGGTGAAGTGGTCCCTTTTCACATAGAACCTATCAAGTTGATAATAGATCCTAATTCCCCCCTTTTGTGTATTGTACCGTGTGTACCAGATACTGGTACAATCCTCTTTCTGCCCTTCAATAGGGTCCACCATGTTTAGCTTTGCTTTCATCCTCTATGAGAAATATATTTCATTTCCTTTCCATTCCATATTAATACTCCCACTTTTTCCTTCATCTTGCTCTATCATATTAAAGTCACCACCAAAGATCTAAGGTATATCTTGCAGGTTGAGTAACCAATTCCACAAATTTATTCTATCCATGTATACATTTGTAGCATAAATTGAACAAATTTCAAAGATAGAGTCCTTTTTTATGGTTACCCAAATGGCCATGTTGTAGGGAGAGACACCAGATCTGGTGACATATTGATCCCATTCCATAGATATTAATATAGTAGCCCCTCCTCTTCATTTTTGTGTTCAATGACATATTTTGCCGCATTATTCCAAATTCATTTCAAATTGGTTTCAAAGGTGAAGCCTACTTCCTTTACCTCCTAGCTAAGAACCACATCCTTTTCTTTATTTAGGTTGAGAGAACTTCTTACTACATGTTTACTATCAAGGAATTCCAATCCAATGACATTCCAGGATACATAGTTAAGATTGATCAACACTAGATTTTTGGAAGGACTCCTTTTCATTTCTAAAGCTTTCAAAAAAAAATTGGCAATCTATTCTCAGTTTCTACTCTTTTTGTAGAGGGCATAGATATGATCCCACTATTCTCTTTCCTTTTCTCCATCATAATATAGAAGTCCCCCGTCCCCATAGCAATAATATTTTCTTTTTTCTCGGATTTTTAGAATTTTTCAGAGGTTCATCCTTAGAACCAACCTATCTTCCAATGGTCTCCTTGGCAGCTAGGGTCCCTCTATCTCAGAGTCTCTTTATTTGCATGTGTTGCTACTTCACCAAGAATTTCCATATTGTCTAGATCATTGCTCAGGTAAATTGACATTATTTTTGGCTCCAATTTATTTATCTCTTTATTTGTATGAATTCCATTGTCATCTTCCACTTTTTTTCCATATTCAGTTCACTGTAATTCCATAGGTTATCAACATAAGATTGCATTAATAAATTTTCAAAAAAAAAATTATGCTAGAACTTCCAATCATTTCATCTTGATGCTCATCCAAATTTCTGTTGACATTATGTAGAATAGTAGTGTTCTGATTTTTGGTTTCAATTTCACTTACCATATTTTTAACCATAGATGGTGACTTAATTTCCAAATTTTGATGGTTATTCCCTTTTTCCTTTTCTCGATTTGTAGAACTCCCAATACAACATTCCTCAAACTCTTGGTTTTTATATTTAATTTCATAATCTTCAACTTCAGACGAGGTTTTGTTTCTATTATTATTTTTTCTTGCACTGATTTTTTAATATTTTGGTTTATATTTTTCATTACCAATTACTGCGCATTCCTCCTCTCAACAAATTTATTTTGATCCACTTCCTCATAAGGAAAGTAGTTATTATTAGTCATTTGCCCATCCGATTGTAGGTTCTACAATTGTGTGTTCCATTTCTTTTATTAGTCTTTCAAACTGATTTGAAATTTTAACTGCAGTGACTTTTTTTTAGGCTTGCATTATCGTTCTCCAAGGATGGTTCCCGAGGAGTCGAATCACTAAATCTGCTAGGGTTTGTTTGCCCCACCTCCATGTTGTCCATCTTCCCAAGAGCTTTGAGACCTTGCAACTCTAAAACCCTATTACTAATAGCTAAGTCAAGATTATCATTTCTAATTTCCTAGTTTTTAGAAGATTTTCCTGAAGAATCAGCTTCTACCAGGCCATTTGTTGAGGTGTGATTGACAATTTGTTTCTAGATTAAAGGGAAATTCCTTCTTAAATGCCCCTCCCTTCTATAGAGGTAACAAGCGTTAACGCCACCTAGTAATTCAATTTTACAATTGACAGTTCTCGTGTCTAATTTAACCTCTTGCCATTTTGGGATGTCTACACCAGAAAATAAGGACACCAGAACGCTAACATTCGAATGCAGCAGAGAGGTTTTTGTATCCTTCACGTTAATGATGCTTCCATAGGGTTCCATTGATAGAGGAACAAATTTCCAAAACTAGGGTGGAAAATTCTTTATTACCACCATCCTAGGGCTCGACAGAGCCAATACTTCACCATTTAAAGCCTCGGGCAACCATGCTCCAAAATTTCTTGCATTTTCTAATTTCGTAGAAAAATAATGAATAGCCCGTGTTGGACCATTCTGCAATATGTCTATTGAATCCCAAATGTTTCCCCCGGATGCTACCCAACCACTCATCCATGTACTTTCTAACTGGTACCTTAGAAATTTCCACAACCACAAGAAAAATTGTGGTATTTTTTAACCTATTATCTTCGTCTATAATGGATTTATTCAACTCAAAATTCAGAACCAAGACATCTTTTTTAGGGGAGGCCGAAGGATACTTACCTTGTCTTTCACTTCCCCCAACTTCACCACTGTCACAGGCTTGCACCAGAAGCTTTGCGCTAGACAGTAGGTTATTCCTTTCTTCGACAATAATGTATCTAAAAGACCTAATTTGCAAATTTCCTGTGATATCCCCATTTGGCCGTTTTGAAAAGCCATTGGGGGGATTTGTATCCCCTTCCATTATTATTTTAGCACCCTTGAGTTATTCCCACATGTAGAAGGACCGAAAACCAGAGAGAATACACAAACCACACATGCAAATAAATATACTTGGAGGGAAAAATGAATAAAAGCTAAGGACATTGATAGGTCCATACCATTGATTCAAAAATGGGTGGAGGAGGGTCGAGCCTCCTCCACATTCCTATGTGAAACACTCGCTAAGGACATTGATAGGCCCATACCACTGATTCAAAAATGGGTGGAGGGTCGAGCCTCCTCTACACTCCTATGTGAAACACTCGCTAAGGACATTGATAGGCCCATACCACTGATTCAAAAATGGGAGGAGGGTCGAGCCTCCTCCACACTCCTATGTGAAACACTCACTAAGGACATTGATAGGCCCATACCACTAGATTCAAAAATTTGTGGAGGAGGGTCAAGCCTCCTCTTCACTCCTATGTTAAGAGCTATTAAAAGGTTAAAAAAAATACTGAGGATAAATACTCACCTTGTTAGCAAGAGCTATTCTCAAAGAGGAAAGTCATAGACAAAAAAATCAAGGATTGGATTTAAGGAATAGAACTATCAAAACAATGAAATATTAAGTCCGTTGAAGAGTTGGTAGAAGTATTAGCTGATAGAGGACCGTTATATGTGATTTTCCAATATTTTCATGAAGTAGAGGTAGATGATTCAGATGAAGATGAAGAGGATGAGTGAGATGGAGCTATTTTCTTGTGTTATCCCAAAGATGGGCAAGGTACAAAAGATTACAATGCAAGAGGAGAAGATTTTGAAGACTACAATGAAGAGGCATGCTCCCTATCTCAAGAAGAGGCCCAAGATGTAGTAGTAGTAGAAGTAGTTTGCATTAGAGATGAAGCTACAATAGTGATGGAGTTTTTTGGGATCTCCATATGTGATGAAGTTTTATTATTTTTAGAGAACACAGCCAACTAGAATTAACTAGAGGAATGCCTATATAACTATCTTATTAATGAAAGGGGATAAATAATAATCACTTTATTGGAGAAACAATGAGAGTGATAGAGGGAAGAAACATAATCACATACATTTATTTTGTAGCAAAGGAAAACAAGGAAAAATGGGACTTTTCCTATGAATGACATGATGTAGAGCTAGGAAATAAAGACCACATAAAAGAAGAATTAGAGGGCATGTATGAATGGAATAATGCAAAGGAGGAAGCACCTATGGAATTTTTTTTTTTCTCTCAACTTAATTCTTATTTCTAATAATTTGTGTGTAGGTGCAATAGAAGGTGGTGCAATTGATGCAAAGAGTCGTGATGATTTTCGATGGAGAAGGACCACTAAGCCTTCATGAAGCAAAGAAAAGAGAAAGAAGATTAATGGGTTGAGGATCATTTATGGTTCACCAAGTAGATGGAAGAAAAAAAAAATGTGAAGAAATATAGAGCTATTTAATTTGGTGGAATGGCCAACTATGGCCTTATTCTTTGGGTCAAAAACATATTTCTACTCGCTAGCTCAAACTCTTACCTAGATGTTGTTAGGAAAAATACAAGTGTAGAATATTGCAGAGAAGAACAAAGTCGCATAACACTTAGATTTACATGGGAAAACCTGGTAAAAATATAGCAATAAAAAACCGTTGGCAAAATATCTTTCGTATTGATTCTCAAGAATTATAAAGTTACAACAACCTCAAATGATTTCTAGCCCCTTCTTCCAAAGGAGGGAAATAATACCTTTCAAATCTATTCTAGCCTTTAGCCTTCTTATTACAAATGAGGGAAAACTCCTCTATTTATATATAAATTTGAGAAACTTAATGCCATAATTAAGTTCTCAAATTTGCCACCTCTAACCCTTCCAATGCCACCACTATAGTCATATTATTGACTAAGCCTATATGTGGCTCCCAATCATCTACAAGGTTGACACATATAGAGTCCAACTTGATTCTACTATGAATCACTTAATAATTTACTAAGTCAACACAATATGACTCACTCAATAATTTACTAAGTCAACACAATATGATTCACTCAACTAAATGTATGACACATACAGGAGTAGAGTCTTAATTGAAGACAACTTGTATGACACATACATAATCAGAGTCCTAATTGACTTCACATTCCAACATTCTCCCACTTGAAGTCAAATTTCAAACTCATGAATAATTCCTCTACTGAAAGACCATTGCCAATGATGCCTATCATCACATAATTTGTAGACCAAGAGAATTTTTTCACCAAATTAAATTCTCTCTACCAATAGGTTTCATCATAATATCTACAGGGTTTACATCAGTGTGAATCTTGGCCAAAGAGATATGTCCTTCTTCCACCACTTCACGAACAAAGTGATGTTGAATATCAATATGCTTTGTTCTGGAATGGTATGTTGAGTTCTATGCTAAGTGTAAAGAACTTTGACTGTCACAATGCAGTACCATGTTATCTTGCTTCACTTGCAATTCACGCAAAAGTCTATGAATCCAAATTGCCTCCTTGCTAGCTTGTGTTGCTTTAGTATATTTTGCTTCAATAGTAGACAATGTCACCACTATCTACAACTTTGACACCCAACTAACAACACCTCCAGCTAAAGAGAAAACATAACATGTTGTAGACTTTCTCTTATCTCTGTCTCCACAAAAATATACATCCACATACCCATTAACTTGAAGACTACTCCCACTGTAACAGATAGCAGCATCTGAAGTGCCTCTCAAATATCTGAGAATCCACTTCATAGTTGTCCAATGATCAATACCAGGATTCACCATGTGCCTACTGAAAAATCCCACTACTTGTGCAATGTTTGGTCTAGTGCACACCATGGCAAACATAAGGCTTCCAACAATTGATGAGTACGGTACATGAGGAATCTGTGTCTTCTTTTCTTCTATGCTAGGGCACTGTTCTGAAGATAATTTAATATGAATAGGAAATGGAGTACAAACTGCTTCTGCATTTTGTACATTGAAGCACTACAGAACCTTCTCCGCATAAGTTTTATGTGACAACCATAATTTCCTATTATTTCTATCTCTATGTATCCTCATTCCAAGAATATAATTTGCACTGCCTAAGCCCTTCATCTCAAACTCCCTAGCAAGTTGAGTTTTCAAATGGATGATTTTATACATGTTGAGACCTGCTACCAACATTTCATCAACATATAGTAGTAAAATAATAAAACTCACCATCATCATACCTTTGAATATAGGCACAATGATCAGCCTCACATCTACTAAAACGTAAACTCATCATGAAGGACCGCTTGTACCAACACCTTGATGCCTATTTCAAACCATACAACAATTTTCTCAACCTACAAACTAGATTCTCCTTGCATCTTTCCTCAAAACCTTCTGGCTGTTGCATATAAATCTCCTCAGAGAGATCACCATGCAGGAAGGTTGTTTTAACATATAACTATTCTAACTCCAAATCAATACTAGCAACAAGAGCTAAAACAACTCTAGGAGTACTTAATTGTACAACATGTGAAAAGAATTCATCAATATCAATACCAGACTTCTATGTGTACCCCTTTGCCACCAACCGAGCTTTGTATCTCTCCAAATTTTCATTTATATCCCTCTTCAATTTTAAGAGCCACTTGTTCCCAATAGCTTTTCTCCCCTTAGGCAATGGCACAAGCTCCCATGTCTTGTTCTTATGCAGAATTTCCATCTCCTCTTCCTTAGCAACTCTCCATTTGCTTGCACATTCAACTTCACAATCCTACTGATATGAACTAGGTTCACCAACATCAATTAGTAATGCATAAGCATAATTACAAGTAAGAGAGTACTTTATATGTGGTTTTATTACTTTACTGGATCTCCTTAAAAAAATTGATGATTCACCATGTGGCTCAACTGGTTGTTGTTCTTCTAGTTGATCTTCATCTAGTTGCTCTTCATCAAGCATATCTAGATAATCATTGTGCATTTTTCCACCTCTACTGGAATAACTTCCATACCTTGTTGTTCTTCACCTCTTTGCATTGATTTTTCATTAAAATAAACATCTTGACTAACAATAATCTTGTGGGAAGGAGTATCCCACAATTTGTACCCCTTTGTACCTTCTACATAGCCAAGAAAATACATTTTGTGGACTTCTTGTCCAACTTATTTCTATTTTATTTAGGAATATGTGCATAAGCATCAGAACCAAAAACACAGGGAAATGAATAATCAACTTGTTTATCTTTCCATATCTCTTCAAGAATTTTATTATCAAGAGCACTAGTAGTGGGAGATCTATTGATCAAGAAACAAGTCGTATTCATAGCCTCACCCCAAAATTTCTGCTCCAAACCAACAGTGCTCAACATGCATCTGGCTCACTCCATAATTGTATGGTTCATGCACTCAACAACACCATTTTGTTGTGGTTTCCTCACAACCATCAGTTGCTTTTCAATTCCATGCTCACTACAAAACTAGTTAAATTTTGCTGAACAAAACTCACCTCTGTTATCAATTCTCATAGATTTTATTGTCTTACCTTTATGATTCTCTACCAGAGCCCTAAACCTCTTGAAACAAGAAAACACTTCATATTTCTTCTTGAGAAGATAAATCCATACCTTATGGGAATAATTATCTATAAATGAAACAAAATATGATGAACCTCCAATAGATGTTACATGAGCTTCCCAAGTATCTGAATGAATTAAATCTAATGCATATTTGCTTTTGGTAGTACTTCTAGAAAAAAGCTCAGTCTATTTTGTTTCCCAAACAAATAATGTTCACAAAAACTTAAATCTTTAGATTTTTCTCCAGGGAGAAGATTTCTATCTATTAGTACCTTGAGACCTCGTTCACTCATGTGGCCTAGCCTTTGATTTCAAGTTGATAATGATTCCATCTCTCCATCAGATACCACATCAGCCTCTCCAATGTCAGTTTGTCCAACCAACCTATAGAGATTTCCCACTTTTTATCCCTTTAGCACAACCTAAACTCCCTTTGTTACCTTGAGACAACTATTTTCACCACTGAATCGATAACCTTGTTCATCAAAAACTCCAAGTGAAAGTATTGTTTTATTTAAACTAGGTACATGCCTAACATGTCAAACAGTTCTAACTACTCCAACAAACATCTTGATTCTTATCTCTCCTTCACCAATAGCTTCACATGGGTTGTCATTTCCCATGTAATTCATACCACCAACACAAGACCAATAACTAGAAAACTAGTCTCTGTGTGGTGTCATATGAAAGGAAGCACCAGAGTCAAGAATACAAACATGAAGTAAAGAGCTTCTCAGATTAGCAATTAATACCTCTCCATCTTCCAATGGTGTCTGAACTTCAGCAATGTTTGCCTCAAATGTTGGTTTACTAGGATTCTCCTTCGTTGCTTTTGGCAACTTGCAATCCTTCTTGACATGCCCATTTTTTCCACAGTTACAAAACTTTACCTTTTTCCACCCCTTGGATTTGGACCTGATTTGTCCACGCTCAGTATTTTCTCTTTCTTGAGTTCGACCTCTTGCAAAAAGGGCTTCATTTGAAGAGGATCCTTGAGATGTCTTTTGCCTTGAATCTTTAGAGATAAGCTGCCACCACATCTTCAAAGACCAGCTTCCCACTAAGTGCAGAATTACTCAAAGCCATAACCAACTGATCCCAACTATCTGGCAAGGAGCATAGTAATATTGTTGCCTTATCTTCTTCATCAATTTTTACACCCATTGAAGTCAACTTGCTTGTTAGTATGTTGAAATCATTGATATGATCTATGGTAGATGAATTGTCACACATCCTCAAATTATACAACTGTCTTCGTAGAAGAATTTTGTTTGCCAATGACCTTATCTCATACAACTTTACAAGCTTACTCCACAAGTCATGAGGAGATTTCTCTTCTGCAACATTGAATAGAACTGAATCTGCTAGAGATAACTGGATTGTTGCTCTAGCCATGCTATCCATGGTATTCCAATCTTACGTGCTCATATTTGCAAGTTTAGATGCTACTCCTTTAAGAGCTCTATCACATCCATCCTTCATGAGCAAAGCTTGAATCTTAAGCTTCCATAGAGAAAAATTAGAACCATCAAACGTATGCACCTCAAACCTAGTAACAGTAGTTACTGCCATTGCTCACCTCTCAAATTAGATAACTTCTACACAAATAAGATATGCTTCAAGATACCAATTGTTAAAGTGTAGAAAATTGAAAAGAAGAACAAAGTCGCATATAACTCAAATTTACTTGGAAAAACCAGATAAAAATATACTAGTAAAAAACCATGGGCAAAATATCTTTCGTATTGATTCTCAAGAATTTCAGAGTTACAATAACCTCAAATGAGTTATAGCCCCTTCAAAAGGAAGGAAAAAATACCTCTCAAATCTATTCTAGCCTTTAGCCTTCTTATTACAAATGAGGGAAAGCTCCTCTATTTATATACAATTTTGAGAAACTTAATGCTATAATTAAGTTCTCAAATTTTCCTCCTCTAACCCTTCCAATGCCACCACTATAGTCATATTATTGACTAAACCTATATGTGGCTCTCAATCATCTATAAGGTTAACACATATAGAGTCCAACTTGATTTTACTATGAATCACTTAATAATTTACTAAGTCAACACAATATGACTCACTTAATAATTTACTAAGTCAACACAATATGACTCACTCAACTACATGTATGACACATACAGGAGCAGAGTACTAATTGAAGACAACTTGTATGAGACATACAGAAGCAAAGTCCTAATTGACTTCACATTCCAACAATTTTTTTATATAATAGCATCTTGAAGTAATTTAAAAGGAAAGGAGGTTGACACGGAGCATCTTCTATGAAAGGTCATTTACTCTCTTGGTAATTTGGTTTGTTGGTTAGTAATTTTAAGAGTTTATTTTTCTAAAAAGAATTAAGTGATTTTGTTCAACTTCAAAATAGTCCAGCTTAATAGCCTAGTTGTAACTTTTGGTTGTGGGCGTGTTGGAGTGGGTCAGAGATTTAGGAAGGCAATTGAAGGCTACATTTCAGCAGTATGGTTGATTTAGGAGTTTGGACTCATATTTGAGTTCTAGAGGTTGTATTTAGAAATGCATTGATCTAGATTGGAGTATAGGAATGATTTTGAGCTTTGTAAATAGTTTTTCTTTGAATAGAATTATTTTTTCTATATTTTTATTTGGCTTTAAATTTTATCAACTGCCTTTTATTATTCCTTATAATTTTATCTATCTGTTTTGTTTTGGGAAGAATAAGTATTTTTTTATGTTTTATTTTCAACTGAAAACATGAAGATGGATGGTGATCTAAAAATACTAATGAAAAATACTTAGATAATCAAATTCAGAAACGCCAAACTAATAATATAAACTGTTAAAACTTTTTTGTCTCTAATTAAAAATAGACGAGCAGCTGAAACAATTAAAAAGTGTATATATATAATGCAGGTAGACAGCTACCACCACTGAATTTCGTCTAAGATTGCTTTCTTATATCTGAAATCTTCTGCATGGTTTCAAATTTCACCAAACTCAAAATTTGATATACTCATGTAGATTTTGTACACAGCTTAATGCTTAGGCTTTCCCATACGTGAAATTTTCTGTGTGCTTTCAAATCTGACTGTAAGATAAGATACACGTCATAGCTATTTACCAAATTCTAAATTACTGATAAAACTATTCTTGGTTGCAGATTTCACCAAAGCATATAATAAAGAGAGATGATTTATATAGATGAAATAGCCCGTTGACCCATTAAATCTTGCCCTCTATACAATTTTATGGATATGTCCCAATTATGAAACATAGTCAAAATTGTTCTAATAATTTGCTTAATTTTCTGTGTAGGTAGATTTGAAGTATTTCTTTTGTTTCGTTTAGTCAGTGATCGATCCACTATATTATCTAGTGACAAAATTGATGGGAGTGTCGACTATGGCTTCTCTGATAGGAATTTTGTTGAATATTCTTTGTGGCCCAAAGTTTCCACTCCCATTTCTTGGCTTCTTATCCACAGAGATTAATCCAAGCTCTATAACTTTAGATGTTTCAATGTTGAACACTATCATTGAAGGAAACAACAGAGATAAAATAAAAAATACATACATTGCAAATTATTTGACACAGAACAAACTTTTACCACCTTTGCTACTTGAGAGCAAAAATTTAATTATATTATTCTCATCTCACAATTACAAAGATATATCAGTATATAAAGATTTTCGATCCAGTCAAGAATTTAATACAACTTTAATGTCATAAACACGCTAGTAGATAATAGTCCTAAACAAGGTGCAATTGGTTTAATTATAGTCCTTATGCATTACAAAATATCCAATCAAAATCCTCCTTTTATCCCACCGTGGAGACCACTTACAAACTACACCGGAAAAGACAAAAATTCAATCGTCATTGACTACCGCTGCGGTTTATGAGGAGACCGCGGTGGCTGCGGTAACTACGAGAGCTGCCAGGTAGGGACTTACCGTGCTACCACCGCAGTTAAGAAACAAACCACGGTGACCGCGATAACCATGAGCACTGCGAGGAAAGGGGTTTACCGTGCTACCGCCACGGTTAAGAAATAGACCATGGTAACCGTCCACCGACGGACTACTAACTGCCAGAGAAGGACACCGCGCTATTGTCAGTGACAAAAGAGCAGACCGCGGTAGAGCGGTAATGGTACAAACTGACAGTGAGCGACACTTGCTGGCGGTTAACTGCATTACCATGGTGAGAGAGATAAGAGGCCGTGGTAGTTCGGTAACCACCGCGTTACCGTGAGTTGTTGATTGAGTCGGCGTGGTATGATGGTAAGTGTTGACTGCGACTGCTAGTGTTGACTTGTCTATTGACTCGCAAGTTGGAAAAATTTCCAACACTCCCCCTTGAGCACAACTTGCGCCATTTTTGATTCCCATCCAGTCTCATTGAAAGTTGAAGCTCTCCGTGCTCAGTGCCTTGGTAAATATATCTGTCTACTATTCATCTGACCTGTAAAAAATTAATGAAATCTCCCCACTAGAAATCAGTTCCCTGCTAAAATGAAACTGTGTATCAATGTGTTTGCTTCGTTTGTGAAATACAGGGTTCTTCGACAAAACTATGGCTGCATGGTTATCACAAAAAATCTTGGTTGCCTCTGTCTACTCATTTTGGATTTCCTGTAGTACTCTTCTCATCCACACTACTTGGCAAGATGCACTTGTAGCTGCGACATATTCAGCTTCAGTTGAAGATAAAGTGACAATAGGCTATTTCTTTGAAGCCCATGCAACAACACCACTTCCAAAATGAAAAACGTAGCTAGAGGTACTTTTCCTATCATCAAAACTTCAAGCACAATCACTATCTGTATAACCTGTTAATCTGAAATCATCTGTTCTGGAATATTGGATTCCAAAATTTCTTGTTCCATTGATATACCTCAAAATTCGCTTTCCAGTTATTCAGTGATTCTCCTTTGGTGCTTCCATGAATCTGGAAATCAAACTGACTATATACATGATGTCAGGCCTTGTGGTTGTTAAATACATTAAGCTCCCTACTAACTGTTTGTACAAAGTTGGATTAACATCTGAGTCTTTATCTTCTCTACTCAATTTCAGTCCAGTCACCATTGGAGTAGGTGCTGACTTACAGTTTGACATATTGAATCTCTTTAAAACATCCTTTGCATATTTAGATTGTGAAATAAAAATATAAATCTATTTGACACCTATTACATCTTTTTCTTTTGGAAGACTTTGCAACTCCCATGTTTGATTGTTTTCTATTGAATCTATCTCATCATCCATTGTTGTTAACCACTTTTCTTCCTTGATTGCATCCTCATAGTGAATTGGATCTTCAACTTGTGAATAAAAGGCAAATAGTGCAAATTGTTGAGAATTCTTCTCACCTTCATTTTGATTATAGATATCAGTCATGCTTCTGATTTTTTGCCTCCTCATGCTAGCCAAAGTTGGATTTGATAACTCACTTGAATCTGCAGAGTGTGGACTTGAAGGTCCTATGCTAGAAATTCTTGTTGTGGTTGGTGTCTGCACACCTCTTGTTGCTGCTCTTGTATTACTAGCTGGTGTCAGTTGTTGACCACTTGCTTGAGGTTGATTAGGAACAACAGGTACACTAGTTTGTACTATATTTTCATTCTCACCTTGAGGGATATTAATAGTAACATTGACTATATTTTCTTTGCTTCCATCCCATGCTTCATCTTCAATAAATTGGACATCCCTGCTGATTATTACTTTCTTGGTTGAGGGATTAAATAGTTTGTATGCTTTGGATTCTTCACTATATCCAATAAAGATGCATTTTTTTCCTTTGTTATCATGTTTTCTTCTCAACTGTTCAGGAACATGTGCATATGAAACACAACCAAAGACTCTCATGTGAGACACACTATGCTTTTTACCAGACTATGCTTCCTCAGGAATTATATTCATCACACTTTTTGTGGGGTATCTATTCATAATATATGTTGCACAAGATACAGCTTCAACCCAAAATTCATTTGTTAAGTGCTTGGCTTTTAACATACTTCTAGCCATCTCCATTATGGTTCTGTTTTTCCTTTCAGCTACTCCATTCTGTTGAGGTGTGTATCTTGTTGTGAACTGTTTGTGTATTCCATGTTCTTTGCAGAAATTTAAGAACTCTCTTGAAATGTATTCACCTCCTCTATCTGTTCACAACACTTTGATGAAACAACCTCTTTGCTTTTCAGCTAAAGATTTAAATTGACAAAAGTAACTAAACGCTTCACTTTTTTGTTTCAGAAAATACACCCATGTCTTCCTTGAATAATCATCTACAAAAGTCAGAAAATAGAAACTACCACCTATTGAAGGTGTTTGCATTGGACCACATAAATCTGAATGAACTATTTCTAATGGGGCTTTTGCTCTAGTGGACTTCCCTACTGGGAAAGACTCTCTATGTTGCTTTCCAAGTATGCAACCTTCACAAACTCTTTTTGGTTTCTAAATTAATGGAATTCCCTTTACCATGTTCTTCCTATGAAGTAAATTCAAACCACCAAAGTTTAAATGACCGAATCTTAAATGCCAAAGCCAGTTCTCATCCTTTATCTCTACCTGAAAGACAGTTTGAATATCAGTTGATTCCTCTTGTACTTGTGCAAAGTTTGTACTTAAAGCTGGCTGAATTCTCAAAGGAAACATTCTAGTGTTTGTCATGTGAATTTTTGCAATCAACTGGCCACTTGGGTATTTGTCTAAAATAGTGCATAACCCATTCTTGAAAGACACTCTATAACCCTTTTGAATTAACTGTCCTACACTCATCAAATTGTGTTTAAGGCCAGGCACAAAATAGACATCAGAAATATATTTTTGCTCCCCCTGCTTGATTAGAATATTAACATTTCCTTTTCCTTTAACTGATGCTTTGTTGTCATTACCCAGGGTGACATATGACTTAATATTATCATCTGAACTTGTGAACAACTCTAAATTTCCTGTCATATGATTACTATAGCTTGAATCTAAAAACCAAACTTCTTTCTCACTAGCTTGAGCTACATTACAGGCTAAAAACATAGTACTTTTATCAGGTTTGTTTTCTTGACTCTCTCTAGAAAAGTTTGCATTTTGTCTACCCATTTCATACTGTTTCTTTCTACACTCATTCATGTAATGACCAAAATTTTTACAATAATGACATTGGACCTGAGATTTATCATACCTTTGTCCTTGAGGAAAGTTTTGAGATGGTTTTTGGCTGCTGCCTCTTCCACTTGAACTTGATTGGTTATTTCTTCCACCTATGTTGAAACCTCTTCCTCTTGCTCTGAAATTTGATCTACCTCTGCTTCTTCCTTGGTTAATTGAAGCTTGTGACTTGAATGCATGCTCCAATGACATATTTGCTATTTTGCTGAGTCTGTGCTCATGAGAGATTAGTGAAGCATATAGCTCATCAACTGAATACTGGGTGAGATCCTTTGTCTCTTCTATTGTGACTGCAATTAGCTCAAATCTTGTGGGTAAGCTCCTCAGAATCTTTTCTATAACTTTGACATCTTCTAGTGTCTGACCATGTGTTCTCATCTGGTTTACCAGTCCCATTATCTATGTAAAATATGAATCTACAGACTCATTTTATTTCATAAACAGAGTGTCAAACTCTCTTCTCAGTATTTGTAACTTTGCAGTTTTGATTTTGTCCATACCTTCATATTCTATTTGTAATATGTCCCATGCTTGCTTAGACTTGGTAGTGGCTGATATTCTAGGAAAAATACTTTTATGTACACCTTGTAGAATAAAGAAGTGAACCTTTGAATCCTTCTTCTTATTATCCTTCAA
Source organism: Sequoiadendron giganteum (assembly GCA_007115665.2). Classification (NCBI taxonomy): domain Eukaryota; kingdom Viridiplantae; phylum Streptophyta; class Pinopsida; order Cupressales; family Cupressaceae; genus Sequoiadendron; species Sequoiadendron giganteum. The sequence continues at coordinate 211,123,475 of CM021109.1, forward strand.
CAAATCTTTCTCTGCTTGTGTTAGGGCATTGTATGCTGCTGCATCTGCTGGTTCTTGAAACCCATTCTCTACATACTCCCATAAATCTTGTGAACAGAATAAAGTTCTCATTGTTATAGACTAGTAGTCATAATTCTTTCCATTCAACTGTGGAATTTGAGGATTACTCAAGCTTGTGCTTGCTGCCATGATTTACAAACTCTCTACAACTAACTTTACAGTTTTGATACCATGCGAAGGAAACAATAGAGATAAAATAAAAAATATATACACTGCAAATTATTTGACATAGAACAAAATTTTACCACCTTTGCTACTTGAAAGAAAAAATTTAATTATATTATTCTCATCTCACAATTACAAAGATATACCAGTATATAAAGATTCTCGATCCAGTCAAGAATTTAATACAACTTTATTGTTATAAACACGCTAGAAGATAATAGTCCTAAACAAGGTCTAATTGGTTTAATTATAGTCCTTATGCATTAAAAAATATCCAATCAAAATTGTCCTTTTATGCGACCATGGAGACCACTTACAAACTACACTAAAAAAGACAAAAAGTCAACCATCGTTGACTACCGTGCTACCGCTACGGTTTACAAGGAGACCGTGGTGGTTGCGGTAACTACTAGAGCTACCAAGAAGGGAATTACGACGGTACCACCATAGTTAAGAAATAGACTGTGGTGGCCGCGGTAACCGTGAGCGCTACGAGGAAAGGGGTTTACCGCGCTACTATTGTGGTTAAGAAACAGACCGCGGCAATCGTCCACCGACGGACTACTAATTGTCGGTGACAAAAGAGTAGACCACGGTAGAGTGGTAATAGTACAGACTGACGGTGAGCGACACTTGTTGGTGGTTAACCGTGTTACCGCAATGAGAGAGATAAGAGGCTGCGGTAGTGCGGTGGTCACCGCGAGCTATTGACTGAGTTGGCGCGGTATGGCAGTAAGGATTGACTATGACTGTCAGTGTTTATTGGTCTGTTGACTCGTGAGTTGGGCGAATTTCAAACAACCATTGCGCTCTTCTTAATTCATTGATAGAAGGAAATGAAGGTGAATAGAGTCCACCCAAATCTTTTGAACCCCCAAAACTATCTACAAGAGTTGAAATAGTAAAGGTAAAACTAGGCATTGTTTATGAAAGATAAAAAATAAAAATAACAACAAAGAAGTTGATAAGTAGGACTCAAAAACTACACAGTTGAATCTTGATAGCAATATCACAACAAAGAAGTTAGTCAATACCTCTGGTGACAAAGACACATTGGTTGGTTTTAAAAAAACCCTCGACTCGCAAGGTTTGAAAAGAATTAGACATGGATATCAGGAGAGGGCTGGATATACTATACATCTAATAGTAAATATACCAAGAGAGACACAGTGAACTCACGCATTATATTTTATTCATTGATATTGTTATAAATAATTTCATCAACATCTTATAATAATGTTAAATATTTTGACAGTAAATGATAGTTAAATGATAGTTAATTGGAGATGTTTGAACAACTAACTAATGATTATTGAAAATTAATTGAGAGAATTGTTAGAATATTTATTAATTTCCTCCACATTGCATGAAGAGAAAGTTGAGGATAACTACAATCTTGCATGATGATAAAAATATGATTTATAAATATAGAATTTACATGTTAATTTTAGAGTTTGTAATTTGCATGGAATTGCATGATAAGTTTTTAGAAGTATTTAGATTTTTCTAAGACCTTTATATAAAGAGGTGATTTAAATTCATTCATTATCTCTGATCTTTGATTAGCTAATCAAAGTAGTAGAATCATGAGTTTTATCTCATATCGTATTTTCCAAACAATTGTAATGTTTGAGATTGAATAAAAGAATCCTCTGCATGTGTTGAAAAATAATCTCTATTTGCTGCAATAATTTTGTCTCTTTTATAATTTCCTTCAATCAGTATCAGAGTAGGTTGTGAAATTTATTTGGGTTAAAGAATTTGAAGAAGAAGGAGATTTTGAGAGAAGGTTGAAGAGCCCGTCATAGCACTGAAGAAATTGTTAGATCCACCTATAGATGAAGACAAGACAAAAAGAAAAAAATAAATTGCAGCTGAGAAAAGGTAGATCATGGCAAAGAGGAAGCCTCAAGTGTAGCCTTGTGATGTAGAAAGGTAGGCGGTTGCAACCCTATCTGAAAATCAAGAGTCAAATAGAAGATTTTGGATTTTGTAGATGTAGGTAATAAAGTTGGAAGAAATCACTATCAATAAGTTAAATTGCATATTGCATTGCATATTTCAAAAAAAAGTTCGTAGTCCATCCAAAAAAACAAGTCATCGAGGAAGCCGACCATTTTATTGGAGGTCGATGAGATCAGAAAGATCATTGTTTGCAAGAAATTAATCTAAGACACCAATGTGAAGATGTGTGAGGAAGTTATATACCAACCTTGAGAAAATCCATAGTGTTGTTTTGTCAATAGAAATTGAAGCCCTCTATAGGAGGAGAGAAAGAATGGACACTTGAAGGAGTCATTACTAAGTAAAAAATAGTTCAAAAATAAATCACCACACACCATGGTAGGAGAGAAGCCTACAAAATTCAAAAGAAGAAATGAAGTCAACTGCAAATGATGTTAAGAGAAGATCTGAAAACTAGTCATAATTGGTTTGGTGTTGAAGCTACTAGTGGTTGAGATTAAGGGGGGGTGTTAGAATATTTAGTAATTTCCCCCACATTGCATGAAGAGAAAGTTAAGGATAACTACAGTCTTGCATGATGATAAAAATAGGATTTCTAAATATATAATTTACATGTTAATTTTAGAGTTTGTAATTTTCATGGAGTTGCATGATAATTTTTTAGAAGTTTGTAGATGTTTCTAAGACCTTTATATAAAGAGGTGATTGTAATGCATTCATTATCTCTAATCAATTGATGAAAATAGTAGAATCATGAGTTTTATCTTGTATGGTATTTTCTGAACAATTGTAATGTTTGAGATTGAATAAAAGAATCCTCTGCATGTGTCGAAAAACAATCTCTGTTTGTTGCAATAATTTTGTGTCTTTTGTAATTTCCTTCAAGAATACAGTCATGTCTATAATTATGTTGAAGCATATATTCCAGCAACACTTCTTAATGCTACAACATTAAACAAACTAATAACATAAAACACTAGGAAATACATTATGTAGAATATGTTCTTTGAAAACAATTCTTGGACTAGTAAGACTTGTTCAAGCTGCTCCCCAAATGTAGGTATACTCATCTAGCTATCATCTATGTTCCCAACATCATTGGACATAACTTGTGGATGAATTATCTCATCACCCTCATAAAGGTATGATATTGAACTTCCTGATTTTGGATCTCCCTTGAACTATTAGACACCAATACTTGTTAGAGTAATAGTTCATTTGCCTTTATAATTAAATCACTTTGGTTTAATTATTAATGCTAACTATTATTCTATTCACTTAAGCTTGTCATTTGTAGGTGCATTATAATTAATATGTTTATTAATTATTAAATGCACAAACCTAGCTTTCTCCGGCTTTAGGGTTTCTCACCTTATATGCCGCTTTTGTAATTATTGTAAATCATCTTTTTGGGAAATAATAATTCTGCTCTCACTCCGCTTTTTTGCTTCTCTTTTGGTCTCCATTCAGCATTAGGTATTTTGCATGCAGGTGTTCTTGGCGAGCTATGGATTTGCATTTATCAAATCCTACATGGTATCAGAGCCACCCTGTCGCTGCCTGGTTTGAAGGTGTTTGAGGCCACGATTCGAAGACGACAGCCACAACTTCTCTGGGGTTTTTCTGTCACTTTGAAGGAGGCGCTATTTTCTGGAGCCGTTTGAGCAAAAACGGACTCCACCATTGCGTTCAGAAGGTCTGGGAGAGTCAAAATTCATATAAACTTTGACTATTTTGGCCACAGTGACCACATGCAAATTTTTTTGGCCTACCAGGGCCGTACGGGCTCAAAAATCAAGAAATTTTTTTAAAAAAATCAATTTTTCTCTAAATTTTGGGCGCTGCCAGCCCGTGTCGCCACTGCGCCACCCGGTCGCTTGACCGCCACCGCCACTCCGCCCAGCCGCCACCTCCGCCGGCGTCGCCACCCACTAGCCACCGCCGACGTCCAGTGACGGCCATACGGCCGTCAAATTATTTCCCCTGACTGGTTTTTTTCTAGAGAGCTCATTTTTAGGGGGTACCTGTGGTTTTTTGGCCGTATCTTGGGCATACGGTGTCCGTTTTCGAAAAATGAAATATCGTCGAAAAGGTGTTTCCGAGCCGGATGTAACTATGCTGGTCTTGTTTGCTGATTCGGCCATTTGAGTACTATTTTTTGGTGTCAAAGTAGAGGCTTTGTTTTCCTCTCTCTTTGCATCTGGCGTTTAGGTTTTTTCCTCGTTTTTTGTACTTTCAGTATTTGTTTATTTGTTGTACGAGGGTTAGAATCATACATTGTGGGGGGGTACTTTTGCTTTCTGTCATTTCCTTTCAGAAAATGACCCTTCTACTTCTGTCTTTTTCTTCTCTCAATGTCGGACCCCTCTATGGCCCGACTGACACCGCATAATTACCACACCTGGAAAGCACACATGACCAGGCTACTCATGTCATGTGGCTTATGGTCATGCCTAGATGAACATCAACCTATCCTACAACGTCCTTTTGAGATTCTTCAGCATAGGAATAAAATGGATGAAGCCATGGGCTTGATTGCACTGAACATTTCCGACAGTCTCCTCTTTCACTTGGATGGTTTGACCACTCCTAGGGCCATTTGGGGCAAGTTTTCAGATTTGTTTGGCACTGTCAATGAATTCTGGGCACTACAGCTTGATGCAGAGCTGACTACTTTGACACCTACCGGCTTTCCCACCATTGAGGACTTCTTGATGAAGTTCAAGTCTCTGCGCTCAGTTTTGCAGGGATGTGGGAAAACCAAGATAGATGACGAGTGTATCTTCTTGATACTCTCAAAGTTGCGAGGACAGTATCAGATCTTCTCTTCCACTTTCTACTCCACCATGGATGCTTTGGGTGCTAGACACACCATGCCTTCTTTTGAGACATTCTGTGATCGGTTGACACGGGAACAGGCAAAGATCCAACAGATGGATGCTTCTGGCTCTTCTAGCCAAGCATTGGTTGCTTAGTCTTCACAGGGGAAACCAAAACAGAAAGGAAAATCGAAGAAAGATTTCGCAGGCAATGAGTCTTCCTCCAAACCTGCATAGAAAACTGATTCAAAACCTCCAGCTAACCCTTCCAAGGGTAAATCTTCTTTGAAGTCTACTAAGTCTACCTCCAAGACTAAGAAGAAATCAGTTGAGACCTGTAGCTTTTGTGGAAAGGAAGGACATCCTATTTCTCGGTGTTGGAAACGTTCGGAGGCTTTAGAGGAAGCCATGCAGGAGCATCACATTTCAGCTCCTCAGTCCACATCCTCCCCTGCAGGGAAAGGTCATGCTCTTACTGCATGAGCTATGACTTCTGGGCCCACCTGGATTCTTGATTCCGGTGCCTCTCACCACATGAATCACACTCAGCAGTTGGTCACCTCACTTGCTCCTTGTGCTCCTTCACAGATTGTTGTTGGGAACTCATCTCATCTTTCTGTTTTGGGTTCTGGTTTTGTTGCATTGGCTAGGGGTTCTCTTCAGGATGTTCTCTTTGTCCCTGACATTTTGACGAACCTACTGTCTATCTATCAGATTTGTCACTCTAGCTCTGGTAAGACAGTTGAGTTCTCACCACATGATGTGGTTATTCGGGACTTACATGATTCTGATATGATTGTGGCTACTGGGAGTGTTGACACTGCATCCCGACTATACAGATTTGATGGATTTGAGTCTTCTGCTAGCACAGGTTCCTATCTTATAGCACATGCAGATTCAGTGAGCAGACTTTGGCATGAGCATTTGGGCCATGTCAATTACAGATATCTTCAGTAGATGAGCACACAGGCACTTGTTCTTGGGCTTCCACACATTACTTGCACTGATGGGGTTTGTCAGGGTTGTGTTCTTGGCAAACAACATAGGGATCCTTTTCCTCAGGGATGAGCTACTCGTGCTTTGGCACCATTGGATTTGATTCATAGTGACCTCATGTCATTTCCTACTCCTTCTTTTTCCGGTGCCAGATATGTGCTTACTTTCATTGATGACTTCTCCAGGCGCACATGGGTGTACTTTTTAAAGTACAAGTCTGATGTCTTTGACTCATTTCGAGTCTTTAAGACATTTGTGGAGAAGCAATCTGGTATTTCTATTCGTTGAATATGCACAGATAATGGGGGGGAGTATGTGAACCAAGCTTTCAGGGATTTTTGCTTTGAACATGGTCTTCAGCATCAGTTTTCAGTTCCCTACACCCCTCAGCAGAATGGTGTGGCAGAGAGAAAGAACATAACACTTCGGGATATGGCTAATTGTATGATAGAGTCCAGGTCCATGGATTCGTCTTTTTGGGCAGAGGCAGTCAATTGTGCCAACTATATTTAGAATCGGATGCCTCACAAGGCAGTTCGACATATGACTCCTGAGGAGGCTTGGTCTCATGTCAAGCTTGATATATCTTCATTCCGAGTTTTTGGTAGTGAAGCATGGGCATTTGTGCCTGACGCTCAGAGGAGAGCAATGGAGCAGAAGAGCTGACACCTCATTTTTGTTGGCTACTGCGAGGATGTTAAGGCATACAGGTTGTTTGACCCTGATTCCAGAGAGGTCCTGTTTTGATGGGATGTCCAGTTTGATGAGCGCTTTCCTGCAATAGATACCCTGCTTCCAGAGTCCACTTCACTTACCACTACTCCCTCCTCTCTTCCAACTTTGTTTCAGGATGATGAGGATGATGATCTTAGTGATCCCCATTTACCTCCACCACAGGATCCTCCACAGATGCCTAGATGGGCTCGTGTTACAGTTGATGCTGCAAGATCTCTGGCTGGTGACCCTTCCACTTCCCGTCGCACCTGGTCTCATATTGCGGGTTCTAGTCTTCTGAGTCATGCTATTTGTGGTGATCCTCAGACATTTGGGGCAGCAACAGGACATACTGAGTGGGACAGTGCTATGGAGGAGGAGTATTCTTCTTTGATGAAGAATCATACTTGGGATCTTTGTTCTCTTCCTAAGGGAAGAAAGTTAGTGCGATGCAAGTGGTTGTATCGTACTAAGTTTGCTGCTGATGGTTCTATTGATAAGTACACGACACGTCTTGTTGCGAAGGGTTTTTCATAGGTTGAGGGTATTGATTACACTAGCACATTTGCCCCTGTCGCCAAGATGAACTCTATTCGCCTTGTCTTATCCCTCGCGGCTTCTCAGGGATGGCCCATTTTTTAGATGGATGTGAAGAGTGCTTTCTTGCATGGTGATCTTAGTGAGGAGATTTACATGGAGCAGCCTCAGGGATTTGTGCAGGATTCCTCCTTGGTCTGCAGACTTCGGCGTTCTTTGTATGGTCTCAAACAGGCCCCTCGGGCTTGGTATGAGAAGATGGACTCCTTTCTGCTTTCTACAGGATTCACATGCTGTCATTCCGATCCTACAGTCTACATTCAGCATCTTGAGGATGAGGTTTTGATCCTTGTGCTATATGTCAATGATCTTCTCATCATAGGTAGCTCATCTTCTATGATTCAGGATGTTCAGCGCGCATTGATGGAGTAGTTTGAGATGACAGACTTGGGTCTATTACACTTGTTTCTGGGTTTGCAGGTTGTTCAATCACCTACTGGGATCTTTGTTTACCAGCAGAAGTATGCTCTTGACATGCTTCAGCGCTTTGATATGCTTGCTTGCAAGCCTGCTCCCACACCTTTTCAGTCGGGTGTTACTTTGTCTACCTCTTGCACTTCGCCTTCAGTGGATCCTACATTGTATCGGCAGTTGGTTGGCAGTTTGTTGTACCTGACACACACTCGTCCTAATCTCTCCTTTGCAGTTGGTCTAGTCTCTCAGTTCTCTCACGAGCCTCATGAGAGTCATTGGCAAGCTACCAAGCACATTTTGAGATACATTCAGGGCACACTTATGTATGGCATTCATTACACATTAGGAGCTCCTCACATTGTTGGCTACACTGACTTAGATTGGGCTGGTAATGTTGATGATCGGAAGTCTACTTCTGGCTTTGTCTTTTGCCTTGGCTCTGGTCCTATCACATGGTCGTGCAAGAAGCAGAATGCTCGCGCACTTTCATCTACAGAGGCTGAGTATAGAGCGGCAGTGCATGCTAGTCAGGAGATTTTATGGCTTCGACAGTTGATGACTGAGTTTGGGTTTCCTCCTAATCGTCCCACTGTTCTGTGGTGCGATAATCAGAGTGCTATTCACATTTCCCATAACCCGGTGGAGCATCAGCGCACTAAACACATTGAGCTTCATATGCATTTCATTCGTCAGCAGATTTAGGATGGTGTTCTCTCTTTGGATTACATCCCCACTGACGCGCAGGTTGCTGACATCTTCACCAAACCTTTTGCATCTCCGTGCTATCTTCAGTTGCGTTCTATGCTTGGGTGACGGAATTTGTCCTTGGGGGGTCTTGTTGAGGCCTTCCTTCCTTCATGTTTTTTTCAGCATGTTGTTGTATCTCTTTTTGGGGTAGAGTTTTTTCCCACTGGGTTTTCTCTATTTCCCCGTTTTATAGAGATTTCTTTGTAGTTGGGTACCTGATCTGGCCTTGTTGCTGGGACCCATTTTTTCTTGCTTTCTTAGCTGTGCTAGGTTTGCTTCCTCCTGAGCTTCACTTAAGGGGGGGTGTTAGAGTAATAGTTCATTTGCCTTTATAATTAAATCACTTCGATTTAATTATTAATGCTAACTATTATTCTATTCACTTAAGCTTGTCATTTGTAGGTGCATTATAATTAATATGTTTATTAATTATTAAATGCACAAACCTAGCTTTCTCCGGCTTTAGGGTTTCTCACCTTATATGCCACTTTTGTAATTATTGTAAATCATCTTTTTGGGAAATAATAATTCTGCTCTCACTCCGCTGAGATTTTCCAAACCCTTGCTTCTGTCTCTTTGGTCTCCATTCAGCATTAGGTATTTTGCATGCAGGTGTTCTTGGCGAGCTGTGGATTTGCATTTATCAAATCCTACAATACTCACATGTATGCTTCATAACCACAATGAGGATTAGTTTCTTTGATCCACTAGCACCTCAGACTATTGATCATCTATCTAACCTCTAATTCATCCTTTTCTATCTTCAAAATTTTGGTCATTTTGAAATAGGACAAACACCTCATCTTCAATGAAGTCATCATCAGTCTCAATATCCCATGTTTCTCCAACAATGGCTGACATTCTCTCAGCTCTTATGCTTGTAGCAAGCTACATGGCATGAAGCTTCTTTTCAATAGGGTTTAGTGTTCTTTTCCATACTTTTCTTACTCTTTGAGATCTTAAAAAATTCGATGCACACTTTTGAGGAGCAAGTCACCACCTCCTCTGAGAATCCTTCACAACACCAACATCAAACTTGACACAAAGGCTCACAACAACAAGATCTCCCATTAACTTTCATACCATAATAAAGAATATAACAATAGAGAGACACAATGAACTCACACATTATATTTTATTCATTTATAAAATTATATATATATATAAAGTTACAAATAACTTCATTGACATCTAATAATAATGCTAGCTGTTTTGACAACAAATTATAACTGAATGACAACTAATTAAAATTGTTCGATAAATAATTGATGATAAAGACTACCATTCATGTCTATAATTATGTTGGATCATATATTCCAACATCATCTCCCCCATAGAAACACAATGTGTAGCAAGTTGGCAAGAAAAACTACACTAATATTTTAGTGTTTTTCAAGCTTTCTTCTAAAAAACTTGCAATACAAACTCTTTGATTGGCATTTTGGGTGACACCATGTGATCTATCATTAGAACAATCATCTATATTCCATTCAAGTATAACTTATTTATATTTAATTGATACAAAGTAGCAACACGATGCATGCTTTTGATTCAGGTAAAAAAAAGGTTTTGAAGGGACTCGAAACCCTTTACAACAAAAAACAAAGTTGCAAAAAGAACTACTTGCAGCTAGCCCCCAAACAAGACCTGTCAAAATTTACATTTAAAACTACACTTGTGGGAACAGAGAGTGATTTCAAAAGAAGGCCTAGAGAATTTAGCTTTCTTGCCCTTAATAGTAATCCAACCTTCCTCTACTTGCACTACCTTATTATGCCAAGCCAGCTCAAAAAATTCCAGAAGATGAATACCTGTAGTCACAGTCTCGGAGATTTCATCATTATTCCTTCATTCCGGCAAAAACTTATCAAAAAAAAACCAAAAATGATAGTTGGAGCATTCTCATCAGAAATGAAAACCTGAGACCCAATCTCTCACTCTTTAGGTGTTTCAACAAGATAATCTTGTACAGCATCAACAACCCCACCATTTGAGACATCTGAAGGGGAAACCTCAAGACCCCGTGATTCCGACGCAACCACCTCTGAAAAACTCCTGTGTTGTTCAGATTTCTTCTCTATCGTATAATGTAGTTGAGAGACACCTTTCCATCATGTAGCCATCATAGATTTTTTCTCAAATATGCATTGTGCAACATGACTTGTTTTAAAACATCTTCTACAATGGAAGGGAATCCCCTAATAGTCCAAAGATTGGACCAAAAACCCTTTAGAAGATTTAAGTAAAATATCAGCAGACAACCCTTTTGAAACATTCATTTCAACCAGTATATGGGCAAAGATGGAATGAAAAATTTCAAAGAATACAACATCCACCAACAAAAAATCATCAAGGGCTTCACCCACTTCCTCTAGAGGAGGATGAGTCCATAAGTGGAGGGGAATATTAAGCAACCAAACCCAAATTGGGAATTTATTAAAATTTTCAGAAGCAGAGTTGAAATCAGAATGCCAAGACTTAATTATCAACAAATATTTGTCTTCTCAGTTAAAAAAATTGTCACATAAAATTATATTTCTATTTTGAGCATTGTCAAACTTGGCAACAAAAAACCTTCTAACCATGGGAAAATATGAACTTTATCAGAAATTAGAGGCTCCTATTCATTGGATATCCGGGAATGCAGCTGAGGGAGGTTAAAACAAAAATCCCTAAACTGACAAATCACTCCATAATCGGAGATCTCAGAAACATTCTCATCTATTTCCTCTACCGTCTCAACTTTCAGAGTCACTAAAATGACATTAGCAATAGAGATAAACCCACTAATCGGCAACCTCCCATGCTGGAATCTCACAGTCGACGCCCTAGCCTTAGCCATAGGGCCGCTGCCCTTAACGCACCTCCCGCCAGACCCTGTCACGCAGGAGACTCCAGTCTCTTTCGCAACAATCTCAGGCTGCCAATCCGAAGAGCGGCCTCCGCCCTAAACGCCACAACCACTGACAACGCCCGCGCCTTCTGCATGGAACGCCTGGATAGGGTATCCATCCGCTCGAGCCATCATTTAAGGAGTTTAGTGCTATTTTTAAGACCCAATCTATTCCAACACGATGCATGTTATATAGTATATACATGTGACAAATTTAACATCTAAAAGAATGACATAAAGAACTTTAGCACCGTTTAAACAAATAGCACACAAATATCAAACTAGAAGGAAAATCAGAACAAACCCAAATTCGCCATGGACATGCATTTGGAATTTCAACAATTCTATGGGCTTTAGCATTGTTTACCAATCTATAAGCAAATGTAACAACTGTACGGGTTTCACCATTATTTTTCTGTTTGCATTCAAATGAAAAAAGTATGGGTTTTAGTATTATTTTGACTGGCTTCATATGATTTGTAGTGAGCATTGCAATTGCTTCAACTTAATTAATTTGCGGCACTTTTCCTTGATCACTCTACATTTGGTGAGGTTCAGTTATTTAATTTAAGAAAAAATATGAATCGATCTTTAATATGCAGTTTTAATCAAGGATATAATATAGTATAGATTTTAAATTCAACAATGATTAGAGACTTTTATAGTGTGATAAATAAATACATCTTATGAAAATTTATGCTGTAAGAATAAAATAGTATATTGGAAAAATATAAGTAAAAGATATATATTAAATTTATTTAAATTGACTAATCTTGTTTTATTTCATAATTATTGGGAGTTGGTTTTTTAAAAATATTAAAGAAGTGCTTTTAGTTAATGTTTTGAAAAAAAAATAAAAAATCTTAAAATAAAAGACATAAATATAAAAGAAATTCTAGTTTACAGATATAATGACATGCATTGAGCTTTACAAGTAGAAATCAACTTTAAAATCATAAAGAGACATATTACATATTAATATATATCTATTTGTACATGTGAGTTCCTAATAGTTAAACTCACCTATCTAGTTCTAGGTGTGTTCGACCCAAAAGACAAATCTAGGTGAATAAAACCTTATTTAGTTAATAGAAAAGATACGCCTCTATAGTTATAGTGAAACAAATAATAGAGAGATATTCTTGCATTGTAGTAGCTTAGCCAAAGTACTTCTAGTAAGAATATTCTTGATTGTGAAGCACAATTTCTAGTTCACAAATAGTCATATTCTTCACAAGACTTAAATCGTAAGATAAAATTTATGAATCTAAATAAATTTTTCTATTTTTCAAAGTATCATAATTGATATTTTTTTAGAAAGTAGCAACTTAAAATAATAATACTTTAACAAGAATCAAATTCTTATAACTTGGATTAGGTCATCATTTACTCATATCCCTTATGATTTCTTCTAACCAAATCTTCACAAGATTATGATTTTATGGAGAAAAGATTTTCCCAATAGATCATTAGTGTTGAAATATACTTAATGTAGAGTATTGTTTGCTCAAATCTTCCACAATTTTTTAAAAAAAAATACTTACAAATAAACATGTTATTTTAAGAAAATAAAAATTAGAAATTAAACAAAAGATTGTTCAATTGTTCTTGTGAACATATACAAACGCATCTAATTTACTTTAGAAGTTAAATTCCATGATCATGAATTATTATAGTTTTTTATAAGTACTATATTATGGTAGACTATTATTCTTTGAAAAGCATTCATAACCTAGTTCATTTGTTGCAGCATTGGAATATTATGCAAGAGAACATGGATGAAATGTTGAGTCGCAATTAGCTCTTGCACATCATATTCTTTATAAATTCTATAATAGTTCACCTTAGTGAAAAAATGGTTGTCCCTATTTATGATGATACAATGCTACAAGGATTCACTATTCTAATACTTGAAATGTTCATACTCTATGCATTGCTCATTTTCATCAAGAAGACTTCCCATTTTCTCATATTGCTCATATGCAATGTATTAATATTCTTCTATTTCTTTGGTTATCCTTAACTCCTACACAACCAAAGAATGATAGTCATGGAACAACTAGTACAAAGTTTCCAAATTGAAAGAACTATGCATATGAAACTGATTTTACATGTTGCAATGTGAAATATTCAATGTATATAAAATATAAAGCATATGTTTTGAAATTATCTAGCTAGACTGAATCATGTTATATATTAGGCACTTTTTGATAGTGATATTGACCAAAATATACATGTGTTTGATAAATATGGTTGTTCCTATATTCTAGGTGACTTAATAAAATTAAATTGTAATTCATTTTCCATTAAGTTTTAAATGGATTATATGAATTTATGTTCTCAAAGGTTTTCACCATTGAAAAATTTATTTCCAAAGCACATTGGAGTCCACAATGAGCTTCACATTTCCATGAAAGAAATTGTTAGCCATAGTAGGATCTAATGGAATCACTAGTAAGAGATTGAAAGATTTTTATTTTTTTACATGTTTGAACTTCTGGAGATTGAAAGAAAAGTAGTCTATTAATTATTATGTTTAGCTAACACCATACTAATAGTTTCAAATAATTTATTCTTTCATGCATTACTTTTTAGTTTATTATTTAATATCAAAATTTATTATATAGTATCTTGTAGAAGCCACAATCAAGACTAGAGTATTTCCTAAATAATAAATAAGAAATCTCAAATCACATAAAAGGAAATTAAGTTTTTACTACTATTATTAGAAATATTCTTTGTTGATATTTTGATCTTGCATTAGAGAAGTACGATCAATATTATAATTGTAACCTTTTGGTAAAACTATGATTTGTCTACTTCTAGTACTATTTTGACCTTCTTATAAAACTATGCAAATTTCTCTATTCTAAAATCTACTTTTAGAATTCTTGTACTAATCATTGCATAGTTCCATACTAATTTTCATCATGCTAACCCTCACTCAACCTTATTGATCAAACTTATTTTTTACCACCAAAATCACCAATACAATCCCTATTTGTAATTTTGTTACACCTACTTTGCCATCAAGGTTGGGAATTAGTATCTTTTCAATTATTCAAGAGCACTACTTTTACAAGATCATCAAATATTTCCAAAAAAAATTCATCAAACCTATTGAGATACAGAAAAAAAAAATGCTATTACAAAGAGTACTTACATAACTATAGTTTCATTGGATTAAATACTTTATAAATTCCTTCCCTTTTCAAATCCTAGTAATAATAACAAGAGAAATGGAAATAACATTAATCATGATATTAGCCTTCCATATATAAGTACTAGTATTACTTCCACATGTGTAGTACTTACATTATTAAATTTGATCTTTTAACACCTAATATATAAAAGTTGATAGACACAAATCATCAGTGCCTATACTTAAACCAGATCATTGGTATAAAATTTAAAGCATTTTTATAATGGTATCAAATCAAAGAATTTTACTGTAGCAATTTTATGAAAATAGTTTACTATGTTAGTAAATATCCAAAATTAATTAATATTGATATAATTAACAAATCATTGATGTAATAAAGGGCTAGGGTTAAAATGAATAAAATTACAATCTCATATGGGCGGGAGAAAACGGAGTTCGAAGTTCAAAACAACAGAATCGGATCCGGAAGCAAAGCAAGATCAGAAAATCGATAGTTGAATCAGGAGCTAGAACCGAGTCAGAAGCAAGGTAAGGATGACTACGGTAATATGGACTCCGGTGACAAAATACAGGTGGACCCTGGGGGAAAGTAAATTCTAGCATTTATCTCTGCTACTTCCCCCACCGAAAAAAATGAGAAAGATAGTGGGGGAGTGGGGACCACAGGCTGTTTTGGAGGCAACTGCAAAACTTAGACCTCTCTTTTTGGGGTAAAACCTAATGGGAAGTCTTCCTTCCCTCCAGTGCAAAATATCTCATCCCCTGCTAGAGGTAAGTTTTCTATTTCCATTCCATATCTGATTATAGACCATAATATAGCCCTAATAGAACGAACCCTGGTTGGAAATTTTATGGGTCCTAGACCAAATATTGAAGTGGTCAAGGAATTTGTTAAAAATAAATGGAGAACCAGTGGGAAAGTCTCAATTGTTGTTCTTCCAAAGGGTTTTTTTGCTTTTGAATTTACTTGCAAAGAGGATATTATAGCTATAAGAGGTGGAGGTCCCTGGGTGATAGGAAAATCGTCCCTGGCTCTAAAGAAGTGGTCCTCCCATTTGGATCTATCAGATTCTATCTTTGAGAATGTTCCAATCTGGGTTAGACTTCTAGGCCTACCCCTGGAATACTGGAGTGAAGACATCTTCCTGAGCATTGCAAGCTCCTTTGGTGAGCTCCTTTTGATCGACAAAATGACAGCTGCTAGAAAGAGACTGGTTTTCATGAGGATATGTGTGGGAGTTCCTCAGGAAGCAGATCTACCTTCATCGATAGAGATACAATCTAAGATGGGATCTTGGGAACAAAATATAGAATTTGAAACTATCCCGTTTGCTTGCTTCAAGTGTAGGAAATCTGGTCATTGGGCAAAAAAATGCCCTCTAAATGACGATAATGAAAAAGATAAGCCAATAGAACCTAGAAAAAAAGAATGGAAAAAAAAAAAGAATGACTCTGGAGAAGGAAGGAGGGAGAATAAAGGGCAGGAGTTGGAAAATATAGAAGCCGATAATTAGAAAATCTCCTCAAAGATCGAAGTGGTTTTGGAGTATAAAGGTGAGTCCCCTATTGAGTTTCATAACTTAAAGTCTCTCTCAAAGGAAAGAGGTATTAATGAGGGCACCCTAGCTAGAGAAGGAGATCGGATCCTGTCTCCTTCCTTATCCCAAATGACAGTCCCTTCTGATAGAAATGAAGAGATACCAGGTTTGGAGGATATCCCTAGTGAGGGCCTATCCTTGGTCCTAAAAATCCCTCCTCTCTCCCCATTTTCTAATATTCTCCCCGTTTTGGGTACGGAGCACCTAATGGAGACCAGCTCTGCTGTTGGGTTTTAGAATCCCTTGAAAAATAGGATTACTCAGCTAACCTATCTAGTAATGTCTTGTGTTGTCAAGAGAACGATAACATGGGCACATTACCTTGGGAACAAAGACTACCAAATGAAAAAGATTGGGAATCTAGTAGAGAGATGGACAGTCAAGATGAGACTGATAAAGAAGAGAATATATCAAAGAAGTCTGGAAAAAATAAACAAGGGAAGACCCCAAGTGGCATTTCTACCAAATCAAGAGGTAAGGTAGATTATGGAGCAACAAAGAATTCAAGAGGTAAAAAGTATTCGAAAAAGAAAAGAGAGTTGAATAGATTTCAGGATATAGTAGATGGATCCTAGAAAACCATTCCGAAATGTCTTAACTCCCCCGATATATAATGAAGATTATGTCCTAGAATATAAGGGGACTCAATAGCCCGCACAAGCAAGATGTTCTTCGCAACTTTGTTAGAGATCACAAATCTGATATTCTACTAATTCAAGAAACTAAAATGTCTAAGGGGAAAATTGAAAAGATGAAACTCTTAGAGTACTATAGTAACCAGGGCAATAACTTGAATGGTGCTTCGGGTGGCATTGTTACTTTTTGGAATAGCCACAATATCAAAGGAGATCTGATACTGGAAGGTATGAATCACATAGTTACTAGATTCACTCATATAAGAGATAAATTCAGTTGGATTCAAATAAACATTTATGCTCCTAATGGAAAAGGTATGAGGAAATATTTTTGGTTGGAATTAGCCTCCATTAGGAGGATTTTTGATAAAGAAGTTTGGATTGTTATGGGGGACTTTAATACTCCCCTAATGAATGGTGAAAAATTTGGGGGATCTCAGATTAACTTAGAAAGTAAAGAGGATCTTCATAATTTTATAGATACTCAAGGGCTGATTGATCTGGATCTTCTTGGAGCCTCCTTCACTTGGTCCAATCGCAGAAAGGGGGCATAACTCATTCAGGTCAGATTAGATAGATCTTTGATTTCCAATCATTGGTATTTTGATTACTATTGTTCCCTTAAAGCCCTCACTAGAATAGGTTCTTATCATTCCCCTATCAGTTTCACTGCGGATCCTATAAAAAAGAAGAAGAGTACTCCTTTCAAATTTGAAAAAATGTGGACCTCTCATCCTGTTCTTAAAGAGGAAATAAAGAAATGGTGGAATATACGTATTCAAGGAACTACAATGTTCACAATTGCTAAAAAATTAAGGGAAGTGAAATGTAATCTTAAAAAATGGAAAAAGGAATCTTTTGGAAACATTTTTAAGATCAAGTCTGAACTTCAGATGGATCTAGGAGAAATTCAATTCAAAATACAGAAGGAGGGTTACTTGAATGATACTAAGGAAAAAGAGAATGAGCTCCTTATGAAGATGCATGACATAATTGGGAAGGAGGAGGAGTTATGGAAACAAAGATCAAGAGCCCTCTAGTTGTCTGCTGGAGATAGAAACACAAGGTACTTTCACCTTTTAGCTTCTAAACACAGAGTTGTAAACAAAATATCTCAAATAGATGTGAATGGAACCAGATTTGAGGAGGAAGAGGATATTAGGATGCAGGTGGGCTCCTTCTTTAAACTTCTTCTCTCAGCAAGTACTGAAATAAACCAAAATGAGCAAGATTAGCTAGTGGAAGCTATACCAAGAATTATCAACCAGGAAAACAATTCTTTTATGATAGCTCTCCCCACCAACGAGGAAGTCAAGTGAGCTGTCTTTTCCTTTGATGGGAATAAAGCCCCAGGTCTTGATGGTTTCCCTTTGTTTTTCTTCCAATGGCTCTGGGAGATTGTTGAAGAAGATGTGGTTAATGCTGTTAAGGAATTTTTTGGAGCCAGATGTCTTTTAAAAGAATTAAATCCTACTTTCTTGGTTCTCATCCCCGAGAAATCTGGAGCTAATAACTTTGAGGCTTTTAGGCCTATTAGTCTCTGTAATTCTTTATACAAGATCATCTCTAAGGTCTTAAACCTCTAGATTCTTAATTTTTCTGCCTTCCTTGATTTCTCCTCAATAGAATGGATTCGTTCTTGGTAGACAAATCCTTGATTCTATAGTTATGGTTCATGAGAACATTCACTCCCTTGTTGAGTCAAAGACTGAAGGCTTCCTTTTAAAGCTTGACATCTCAAAAGCCTATGACAGAGTTGATTGGATTTTTTTATTTAAAATTCTGAAGGCCTTTGGCTTTAATAATAGGGTTGTTCAAATGATGGAACAACTTGTGTCCAGAGCTTTCATATCGATTATGGTCAATGGATCCCCGACCTCCTTTTTTTAGAGCACCAGAGGTCTAAGGCAGGGTGATCCTATATCTCCTATTTTATTCACTATTATGGCTTAAAGTTTAGGCAAGAACCTGAAAAAACTAGTAGACTTTAAATTTATCTCTAGGCTTAGACCTTCCTCAGACAACTTGGTGTGCTCTCATCAACAATTCGTTGATGACACTATGCTCATGGGTCAAGCTTTTTTGTCTGAAGGAAAATATATAAAACAACTACTTGACACGTATGGAAGAGCTTCAGAACAGCTGATCAGCAATCAAAAAAGTTTGTTGTTCTTTTTCAATACTCTAGCTCATAGACATACCAAAATTGCTAGAATTCTAGATTGTAAAGTGGATTCCCTTCCTGCCACCTACCTGGGTCTTCCTTTAAGCTTGAAACTTCCTGATGCTTTATGGATATCGTTGGTGGATAGATTCAGTAAGAACCTTGCGGGTTGGAAAGGTGCTCTACTTAGTCAAGCTGGTAAGCTTTAGCTCCTCAAAGCCTCTCTTCAGAATCTTCCTATCTACGCCCTAAGCCTCTTTCAGATTCTAGCTCAATTTGCTGAAATAATTCAAAAAATTCAAAAAAGATTTCTTTGGTCATGTGTTGAGGAAAATAAAAGAGTTCCTTTGATTGACTGGAATCTGGTTTGTAGACCTAAAAAGAATGGTGGACTTGGTTTAAGAAGAATCAGAACTGTCAATAAAATCCTCTTGGCTAAGCAAATCTGGAGAATCTTCTCTTCCTTTGGGGAGTGGATCGATATTCTGGCAAGAAAATACTTAGAAAACAACTACTCTTCCATTATTAAGAAGGACCCCCACCTTCTTCTGAGAGGATCTATATGCTAGAACAATTTAATTATTGGAAAAAAGATTGTGGAGGAAGGCATTGGTTGGCAAGTGAGAAATGGTAATTGTACTAGATTCTGGGAAGACATATGGCTTTTAAAGGAACCCTTGATAAAAATCAATTCCTTCAGAGATTGGGCTGAGAATTGCAAGGCTAGGTTTGGAACTTATGTTAAAGATTATAGAGTTAATGGTAATTGGGTGGACTTTGGCAGAGTTAGTCAGGCTTTGGTCCCCATCCAGACTACGCTGCTGGCTGTTAGACTTAGCTCTAAGCAGTTGGAGGACCGCACGGTTTGGATTGATGATCCCTCTGGTAATTTTTTGGTGTCTTCTACTTTTGCTAAGATCACTTCTTCTTTGGATCATCCTCCATTTTGGTCTAAAGCTTGGTGCAAACATCTAATACCTAAAATTAATATCTTCTTTTGGATCTTGCTCCAAAATAAGTTGCTTATGATTGACAACCTATGTAAACGTGGATTTCAAATCCCTAATAGATGTTGTCTTTGTAAGATGGATTTTGAATCTATGAGTCATTTATTCCTTCATTGCTCTTTTTTTGCTTTTCTTTGGAAAAAATTTATCAGGTTATGGAACCTTCCTTGAATTTTCCCATTGTCCATTGAAGATCTCTTTTCTCAGTGGAAAGCCCCGACAAGGAATCCCTTACTTAGGTCTTTTTGGGACTTATCCTTCCCTCATATTGCTTGGGGCCTCTGGAAAGAATGCAACAATAGAATTTTTAGGGGCAAGGAAGCCTCTATGGATTATGTCTTTGATAAAATTGTCAGATCCCTGAAGGAAAACTTCAATGTCGTGGCCCAGAAGGACAAGAAGACCATGAATGCGGAGTATTCGAACTATGATCTATTTGTTGCTAAGGAATGGAACATAAATTCTAATTTGTCTTATTCTATTATGAAGGCCAAAAAGGACAAAGAGGGAGTTTGCTGGACTTTTTCGCCTAGCGGGTGGATCAAACCTAACTTTGATGGTGCGGCTAAAGGAAATCCGGGGGTGGCAGGCTATGGAGGACTCATAAGGGTTTCCAATGGCAACTTCATTGGTGTGATTGCCTCGCCTCTTGGTTCTCAAACTTATCACTTGGCGAAGGTGGCTGGTGCTTACCATATCATAAATTTAGCCCAAAGTCTTAACATTAAAAATTTATGGCTTGAAGGAGACTCCAAAAACATAATTGACTGCCTCTATGGCAAATCTCCACCTTCATGGACCATCAATTCATGGATTGATGAAGCCAAATTGAAATTGGAAAAATTTGAAAAAGTTAAAATATCACACGCCTACAGAGAAACCAATGTTGTTGCGGACTTTTTTGCTAATGAAGGAGTTAAGCATAAAGAAGTGTGTACCTGGCTAAATAATAGTGATCTAAATTTTAATTTTTGTGCCCTATTAAATTATGATAAATCACATGGTGCAGCGATGTGTTATCCCTTTAATGAGGACAGGTTGGAACTATCTCATCACAATCATTAGATTGCATGGAACTAAGCCCAGTGGAGTAATTTGCAAGATAACTCCGCACACTTTGTGGGTTCTAAGATTTGGCAGGGCTAATTTTAGAAAGGCTTGTGCTTGGACCTACCTCACTATGTCGGCCGATATGGGAGGAGATAGAAAGTGAATTTAGCCGGACAGCTACGAAACTTATATGAAAAATGCCAAGGTTTGGAACAAGATTAAAAGTGGAGGGTTGATTCCTTTCCTGGAGAAGCTTCATGGCTCTATCCAGGAGGCTATGAATCTCTTCACCAACAATTGGCATGATGGTAATTTGACCTTGTTTGGCAGGAGTGTGGAGCTCAACGAAAATATTATTGCCAATGTTACGGGATTACCCACTGATGGAAAGAAGTTTTTTAGGGACAGGGCTTTTTCTGATGAAGCTATTATCATATTTCCCAAAAATGACAAGGAAAAGCAAAGCTTGGTAAAAATTGCTAATAGTTGCTTCAATGTTGACTCCATAAAAGCTATATGGAGAAAGGTTCTTCGGGTCATCATGGAGTACATTACGATGGATGGGCGATTCACTAAAGTCTATGGCTACCACTTTGTTCTTCTCAACCATTTTTGACACAAGGTAAGGGTCTCTAACCCCTATTATCTTTTCCGCTCCTTGAAGAAAAGCTTGGAGGACAATAAGAAAAACCCTAAAAGATTCTCCATTCTTCACACTAGGTTAATTAGGCTGATTAATGAACATTTTCATGTGCCCGCTCCTGCTATTTTGGAAACCAACCTAGATTCTGAGAGTGATGATATTGAGCCCAGTGGCTCAAAGTATTTACCTAACCCTAGCTCCGTTAGAAAAGCCCCTAGCTTGCATGCTGGCCCTTCCAAGGAGTCAGGTAAAATTTGCGTTGAGCTTGAGTTTGATTGCCCTCCTCCTAAGATCAACTCTGTTGGCAAGAAAACATAGGCTAAAAGCCTTGTTTCATACTCCGAAGAATCCTCTGAGTCAGAGGAATCTGATGCCAACATTTTTGAGCGTTGTGCTAACCCTTTGCCGGACATACACATTGTTGATAATTCCCCTATTAACACTCGAAAAGAGCACTCTCTTGATTATATCAACCTTGCTAAAACCAATTCTGAGTCCCATTCCAAACTCTTGGATTGGACCTTCTCTGAAATTAATGAACTGAAAAATTAAAAACTGGGCCCTACAAAGTAAGATTAATGAAATGGGCACCAAGATTGCTGAGATGGATAAGAAAGAAGCGATTCATAGTAACATGAACATTGACATCGAAGCTGAGAGCTTAAGGAATACCATCAGAACTGTCAATGAAAAAAACAACCGTATAGCAAGCCATAATGCTATAATTATTAATGCTATGACTAAAAAGCTTGACAAAGCCCAACAGGGATCTTTGGTGGTTGATCTAGAAGATACTGAAGATAAAAGCCAGGACACGGAAGCTAGCATTTCCAGAAGAACCCATGCCAACTTGAAGCACAAGGCCCCCCTTACTTCGAAAATGGTTCAAACCTTTAAACAGGGGGTCATAGATATGTAGGATATGGAGGTGGAGATAGAGACTATTCTTAGGTCTCTGAAGTAATGGTTGGGGTTTCATGTGTTTTTTCTCTACTGTCCCTTCTTTCTTGACCCTTCTGGTCCTTTTAGTTTGGTTGTTGCTGGTTTTTTCTTGGGGAGCTATTTTTCTTGGTGGAACTTTGGTGTTCTTTTTGTTATTTTGTAAACTTTATGGTTTTGGGTCCCTGTAAAACTTGTTTTACCCTTTTATCAAAAACAAATCATTGATATAAATTTGAAACCTTATTTATATTTTAATGTTTCAAATCATAGGATTTTATTGTAATAATGCCATCAAAATATTTTATTGTGTTAGTTAATATCCAAATTTAATTCATATTTATATAAATAATTATTATAATGATATATATTGTTGAAGAATCCAACACCTCATACAATTTTTATTGTCAATTACAATGGTTTACAAACAAATTTTTTACTAGTATTGCTACAATTGAAGTTGCCTACAATTTTAATTCTTGATAAATAAAATAAAACAATGATAAAAATAAATTATTAAAATCTATATTTCAAAGCTTATATAATTTTCATTGCACGTTCTTCATGTGTCAGACATTTGTCTTCAGTATCTATTTTTTTGGTTATCAACATTCAAGCCACAAACATGTATTTTATGCCTTCAATATGAACTTTTCTCTCATAAAATTGATATTATTTTTTGGGTCACAAATTTAATGTACAAAATTATATCTACTAATTCTTACTAGAGGTAAGTGCAAGAATTTGGGTTCATTTTTTTCTCAAAAAGTGGAAGTGTTATCTTGAAAATCAATTTTTTTAATAGTTGGAGTAAAAATTTGAAACACTTACACATAAAAATTTAAGAAATTCGAATGTTGTGAAATGTAGGATTTTAAGTCTAGTTTTCAAATATGTAATTTATCACAATACACATATGATTCAAGATAATTTTATATAGGATTTACAAAAGAGACTTTTTAAAAAACATTTTATAAGGGCTTAACATATATGTGTATGGAAATATTTGAGCTTTAAAACTAATTATAATTTTTTTATTTTTTTCATTGTATGAAGAATGATGTTTAGATTGATGACATATGGAAAGATACTTTAAAAATTAAAATTCATTAAAAAATACTAATACTTGATATTTCAAGTTTATGATTCACTTTCCTCATAAATTAAATAATAAATTAAAAAATGTTCTATTATGAAAAAAATTACATATGTGAAAACTAGACATCACCATCTATGATGGGTTGTACTTTTGTTAAAAAAATGAAAAAATAATCGACCTTATTGTTAAAGTCAATTATTTTTATTTTTTTTCATGGCATTGTAATTGCTAGTCCAAACTCGAAAGTTGAAGGTTGGGTTTCCAACCATAAAATGAAAGCATAATCATGGGGTTTCAAATTTGAAATTTTATGAAATGTGTACTCATTAAAAAATGTCTACTTGTTTCCAACCATAAAATGAAAGCATAATCATGGGGTTTCAAATTTGAAATTTTATGAAATGTGTACTCATTAAAAAATGTCTACTTGTTCTAAAAAGGAAACAATATATGGTGTAAATAGAAATGAGTACCCATTTTAAAATGGGTACCCATCTCTATTTAAAATGCATAGTCATTTCAAAAATTAAAATTTGTACCCATTTCATATGGGTAGAAGTTTACGTTTAAGGTGCCAATCCTAAATGGGTAACCATTTTTACAAAATAGGTACTTATTCTTCTTGGGATTTTTTCAATCTTGACACTTCCAATAAAAATGAATCCATTATCTTGTACTTACCTTGTCAAATTGAAACATTTTTATTTTTTTTTAAATTTCATCTGGGATACAACATTCAAATATTCCAAGATACAAATAAATTACTATCAAATTGTATAAAAGATCAAAGCCTTCGATATCCATGATATGAAAAAATGGTTGAGAAAAAAAACACATGACATAATGATTGGTGGGAGATATGTTTAAAACTATGTAATCTAGTTCAACTTTCAATATCATTCGAAAGTGTGGATGTTCCCAAAATTTGATAATTGAGCCCTTTAAATAGAAATCAAAGGTTTCAATGTATGACCAAATGCTCTATACATACTTCATAAACCTTTCAATGCTAAATAAATTTGGAAGGTCAAAATTAGAATTAAAATGCACATTGAAAGGGATACTTTGAATTCTCAACTCACCATATAGTTAATGTGATTCCTAAAGGGAGATAAGCATGAAACTAATTTATTTGTTTCTATAGGAGAATGGATTTCATTTATTCTCCAATATAGGTTTAGTGTGACGGTTAAGGTTTGTAACACCCCGCCACACAACCCTAGAGGAAGTTGCAAACAACTACTCGAGTGGGCTAATTTTTTTTTGTTTAAGAACAATTAATAATCAAGTTTACTAACTAATGTCAACATCCTCTAAGGTTACGAGACAGAGGTTATATAAAACCTCAACAAAAATCATGAACTTAAACCATGACATTCATTTACTCAATAATTAAACACATACATTCCAATAAGATGAATTACATCAAACATAAAGATAACTTTCTATTTTAATAATTCATAATTAAATATTACAATTACATCTCTCATTCCCCGAATGAGGCAAGTTCAATAAATAAGTTTATAAATACAACTTCCACCTCGATAACAACTGAGGGGTAAAATAATAGAGGATCAACTGAAATTAAATACAACAAGAACTGATAATGAAACCCACGAGCTCTCCAATTGGAAGTCTCATCCACAAGAACATGAAGAAATAACCCAATGGATTTAGGTGCACCCCACCCAACCAAGTGGAACACAAAGGCCCACCCCCCATGCTAGGAGATAGTAACAAGGAATCCTAGCCAAAACCATCTACCTCTAGACATAGTCTATAACATAACTGAACCAAACTGACACAACCAATCATATGTACCTCATGAGTATAAGACAAGTACAACATACACACATCACAAGTGCAACTCAAATACCATGCAAGTACAACATAAGTACAACTCTACATGGTCACATTGCTTCAAAAAATAAAGCAGATCAAGTATGTTACGAGAACCATACCAGAGAATCAAACACCAACCATGGTCACATCAGGTATGTCACGGAAACCATACCCACAATACATAAGTACCAACTATGGTCACAGAAAGTGCCATCACACAGCTCATCATGAGTTACCCACTGCAGATCATCAAGATGGTGGCCTCAACCGATCCTCGGCCCTCATACATACTAATACAAAAACAAAACCCAACTATTGTCCTAGACAGAGTGTCATCACATAGCTCATCATGAGTTACCCATTGCAGATCGTGAGGATGGTGGCCACAAACCGATCCCCGGCCCTCATACTTACTAATGCGGAATCAAATACCTTTTGTATAGACAAGATAGATGACCTTGTCATTACCGGCCTTTCCACCCATTCCAAGCCTAACCAAGCACTTGGGTCTATGAGTGAGGCATAATTATCTTTATAGTGTGAAGTACTACCCAAACTTCTAAGTAAATTGATTTAGTTATCACTTAATTACAACACTTCTGAAGGTTACCCAATCTTACCTCTTCTGGGCTTTGGCCCCTACGGAAGCCACCCTTCTACTTGACAACACACATACCAACCAAACACCAAGGGTAACAAAGTGCAACAAAAAAGGTATCAAGACCACTCCTTCCTCAGGAGGCGACATAAATTGAAATGCACTCCAACACTGGAGGCAACAAAATATATAACAAGGTCCCTCCTTACAAGGAGACATGGATCCCATAATCCACTCCTTTCTCAGGAGACACAAAACGTCCCCGTTCGTAGAAACTGGGTAAACATTGATGATTTCTCATGCACTACCCAAGGAATACAAGATAGGCTGACATAACAAACCGACAACCCACAAAATAGAGAACTCCACTTGAAGACTTATTAAACTCTATAATCCATTCCAAAAAAAACAAGAGCACAAAGGAAAGTACACTGAAGGCAACAAAAGAAACTACCTTGGATATTCTAAATCCCTTTCCTCATTACATTCAAAAATTTATTGCATTATATAAACCGATACAAAATACGTCTTTTCTGGAAATGGGAGAAAGTTAATACTTAATACTTAATCCCCTACTTGCATTTAAATAATAATAAAATAACCAATTGATTCTATTAATCAAAATACCATAATATGAAGTAATTATCGTTTCCTCATTTCAATATAACCATATAAAAATAATTAACTTGACTTGAAGATATAATATTTTAAATCAACACTATTCCCATTAAAGTATTGTTTACAAACAAAACAATGATTTAACTAAAGTCAATATATTTTCCATTCCCCCAATTAAACTTAAGTCATGCCATTAGAAAAACAATAATTTCCTATGCATATTAAATTTACATCACAATTATACATATATCCATTTAGTTAGAGAAACAAATCATCTATATAATATTATAATATTATACAATATAATATTAATAATTAATACATATTATTCTTAAAATAATGCATATTAATATATTAATATCATAATATAATAATAATATTATATATTATGTAATAAAATATAAAAAAAATATATAAATATTAATATATATATTAATATTATAATATAATAATATAAAAATTATATATATCATAATGTTAAAATATATATTAATATATATATATTTTGATTAAAAAAAAGGCAAAGTTCTTTTTTTTAATCCGTGTGCCAGTCTCAATGGGTTCCCGCCTTGGTTCGTGGGCCGTGCTTTGCTTTGGGGCTGCGCACCCCACAGGGTTGGTCAACTGTGTTTACGCACAACTTACCCCCATTAATGGGGGTGACGACTGTGTGTAAACACAATCATCCACTCCCAGGTGGGCAGCGGCCAAAGGAAGGGGTGTGGGGAGTGGGGAGGGTCGCGCTGGGCGCGACTCCCTCCACCCACCTCCCATGGGGCGCGGTGGGGGTTGAGCCCCCAGCGACCTCCCCAAAATTATTATTTTTTTAAAATTATATTAATATATATTTTAATATTATGATATATATATTTTTTATATTATTATATTATAATATTAATATATATAATAATATTTATATTTATTTTTTATATTTTATTACGTGCACGGCCCCAAAGCAAAGCGCGGCCCACGAACCAAGGCGATCGCCCATTGAGATCGACACGCGGATCAAAAAAAAGAACTTCACCTACTTTTTAATAAAAAAAAATATATATTAATATATATTTTAATATTATGATATATATAATTTTTATATTATTATATTATAATATTAATATATATATATTTTTTAATATTTTATTACATAATATATAATATTATTATTATATTATGATATTAATATGTTAATATGCATTATTTTAAGAATAATATGTATTAATTATTAATATTATATTGTATAATATTATAATATTATATAAATGATTTGTTTCTCTAACTAAATGGATATATGTATAATTGTGATGTAAATTTAATATGCATAGGAAATTATTGTTTTTCTAATGGCATGACTTAAGTTTAATTGGGGGAACGGAAAATATATTGACTTTAGTTAAATCATTGTTTTGTTTGTAAACAATACTTAAATGGGAATAGTGTTGATTTAAAATAATATATCTTCAAGTCAAGTTAATTATTTTTATATGGTTATATTGAAATGAGGAAATGATAATTACTTCATATTATGGTATTTTGATTAGTAGAATCAATTGGTTATTTTATTATTATTTAATTGCAAGTAGGGGATTAAGTATTAAGTATTAACTTTCTCCCATGTTTGGAAAAGACATATTTTGTATCAGTTTTTATAATGTAATAAATTTCTAAATGTAATGAGGAAAGGGATTTAGAATATCCAAGGTAGTTTCTTTTGTTGCCTTGAGTGTACTTTCCTTCGTGCCCTTGTTTTTTTTGGATTGGAGTATAGAGTTTAATAAGTCTTATAGTGGAGTTTTCTATTTCGTGGGTTGTCAGTTTGTTATGTTAGCCTGTCTTGTATTCCTTGGGTAGTGCATGAGAAATCATCAGTGTTTACCCGGTTTCTACGAACAGGGACATTTTTTGTCTCCTAAGAAAGGAGTGGATTATGGGATCCATGTCTCCTTGTAAGGAGGGACCTTGTTATATGTTTTTTTGCCTCCAGTGTTGGAGTGCGTTTCATTTTATGTCGCCTCCTGAGGAAGGAGTGGTCTTGATACCTTGTTTGTTTCACTTTGTTACCCTTGGTGTTTGGTTGGTATGTGTGTTGTCAAGTAGAAGAGTGGCTTCCGTAGGGGCTAGAGCTCGGAAGAGGTAATATTGGGTAACCTTCAGAAGTGGTGTAATTAAGTGATAACTAAATCAATTTACTTAGAAGTTTGGGTAGTACTTCAGACTAAAAAGATATTTATGCCTCACTCATAGACCGAAGTGCTTGGTTAGGGTTGGAATGGGTGGGAAGGATGGTAATGGAAAGGTCATCTATCTTGTCTGTATAAAAGTTATTTGGTTCCGTATTAGTAAGTATGAGGGCTAGGGATCGGTTTGTGGCCACCATCCTGATGATCCGCAGTGGGTAACTCATGACAATTTGTGCAATGACACTCTGTCTAGGACAATAGTTGGGTTTTGTTTTCGTATTAGTATGTATGAGGGCTAAGGATCGGTTGAGGCCACCATCTTTATGATCTGCAGTGGGTAACTCATGTTGAGCTGTGTGATGGCACTCTGTGTGACCATAGTTGATACTTATGTATTGTGGGTATGGTTTCCATGACATACCTAATGTGACCATGGTTGGTGTTTGATTATGTGGTATGGTTCTCATAACATACTTGATCTGCTTTATTTCTAGAAGCAATGTGACCATGTAGAGTTGTACTTATGTTGTAATTGTATGGTATTTGAGTTGCACTTGTGATGTGCGTATGTTGTACTTGTGTTGTACTCGTGAGGTATGTAACGCCCCACCATGCAACCCTAGAGGAAGTTGCATTTAACTACTAGGACGAAATAATTTTTTTTTTTAAAAGTATAATTAATAAGTGAGTTAATTAACTAATGCCAACTTCCCCTAAGGTTACAAGACAATGGTTATTTAGAACCTCAACACAAACATGATTTAAGTCACGCCAAAATATTACTAAGTAAATTAAACACATACATTCCAATAAGATGAAATAACTACTAACATAAGATAAAACTCCCATTGCATTAATTCAAGATTAAAAGTTCAATTACAAGAGATTACAACACTCATTCTCTGAATGAGGCAAGTCCGAAATCATAAGGGATTACAATTTACAAATTCCACCTCGATAACATGAGGTGCAAAGCTAAAACAAAATAACGGAAGTGAAGTAGAACAAGATGCAGGAACCAATGAGCTCTCCAACTGGATGTCTCGTGCAAAAGAACATGAAGAAGGAACCCGACGGACTAAGTGCACGCCACCCAACCAAGTGGAACACAAGGGGCCCACACCCCCGTGCTAGGAGGTAGTAACAAGGATTCCTAACCAAGGACATCTAGCACAAGACATAGACTGACACAACTGAACTGAAATAAACACCATGACATTCTAACACAAAGGTTACATGCTTCCCGAATTTTGACATAATCAATTGCATCTCTAATGTGAACAAACTGTTGACCTAGGAGAAGTGTCATCACAATGTTACATGGGTTATCCTGGAGAGTCTTCCTAGGTCCTGACCCCCATCCTGGGTTATCCTGGTAACCTCTCACTACTTCCGGCCCCTCATGTAAACCAATGCAGAATCAGTTATCTTTCATGATGACAACATAACGATCTTGCCATTCCAGGCCTTCCCGTCCCAACCCAAGTCTTTGCAAGCCCTTGTGGTCGAGAACAAGGCATAATTATCTTATTTAGATGTTTGAAACTACATGATGCTCTAACCATTTAATTTTAGTTATCACTGGGTTAACTAACTTGCAACGAGTTATCCTGGCACCACTTTATGTGCCGGCCCCCATTACAAGCCACTCCTCTAAGACAACACGTGCAACTCCACAACTCAAGGGTACACAAGTGCGACAAAAAAAGGATACCACATCCCTAACCAAGACATGCAGTTCAAATACCCTCCTGTTCGTGATAACCGGGAAACCACTTGGTTAATGCACTACCCTAAGCCATCTATGGTTGACTTTACACAAAACACAACCCACCAAAAGAAAACTCCACTCGAAGACTTGCTAGGAAACAAACTCACATTTCTCGATAATACGCACACAATTCTATGCAAAGACAGTAATTAAACTCTACTTTAGGTTCACTAGACCCATACTTCACACATATTCAATAATTCACTGCATTTAATAATTCAGGACAAAAATAAAATACAACTCAATGTTTGAGTTTAACTAAAGTTCAATGATATCTCTATGTTTCAAAATAACGTTTAGAAGACTAAAATAGTCTATATAAAAAAAAATAATTGTTTAACTAATCAAATTAACATTTTCGTGTAACGTTGACTTAATTCATAACATTTCAAGAAAAACACCCCTTAATTAAGTTCAATAAAGTGGCATAACCCGATTGCCCAAGCATAATTTCCCCTTAATAAAATAAAATATGACCATTAAGACAACTATTTATTTATTTCAATTTCTCGATCGTACTTTAATCAAAAAAAAAATATATATATTATTACTATAATATTATTATTATTAATTATGCGGATGTAATTAATAATAATAATAATAAAATATTATATCCAATTAATATTTTAGTAATATATATATATATATACATATATTTAACACTAAATATTATATTTAATATTAAATATATATATATATATATATATAATATACATATTAATAAACTATTAATATATAAATATAATACTAAAACCCAATGAAAAGCGAATTTACACAACCATGCTCACGGTTTCCAAGGGCGAAGCCCTAATTCTCCATGCGCCCACGCCAAGAGTTGCAGCCACGGCCGCGCCGACGGCTGTGTGTTACACACAGCCATCCCCATTAATGGGGGCGACTGTGTGTAACACACAGTCATCCCTTCGACTGTGCTGCGGGGGAGGTTTATGGCGGAAGGGGGAAACGAGCGGGGAGTTCCACGTGCAGGGCGCGGCTCCCCTCACCCGCCTCCCATGGGGGCGCGGTGGGGGTAGAGCCCCCTGCATCTCCCCTGCCTTTTTATTAAAAAATTTCATTCATAATTTTTTTTTTTAACATAAAATTCGTTTAAACGACCCAAAAAAAGAATTTCGTTTTCTCACAATGCATAATTTTTTTGGAAGAAAATAAACTATAACCAGGGCTTTTGAAAAAATTTCGGCCAGCATGATCCCACAAAAGGTTTTATTTTCCTTGAAGCAAAACATAATATAACCAGGGTTTTTAAAATTTCAGCCAGCATAACCCCACACAATTTGAATTTTTTACAAGTTATAAATGATCATAAAAATGCACAGCCAAAGAGAGAATATAATTCTTTCAACATTCAACAATTTAAAACTACAATTCCATGAACACAAAAATAAAAATGAGAGGAACCTGATTCAAAGAAGTTTGATGAAGACCCAATTCTGTTCAGCTTTTCCTCCTCTTTTCAAATCCAATTTCTCCAAGTTTTTGTCACACCAAATCCCAACTCTCCCAATTTTCAATCCATTTCTTTTGCCAAAATAAAAACTCTAGATTTTTTTCCAAAAAAAATCCTTTTTTTTTAATTCAATCCCATAAGGATTTTTACCCTAAAAAAATCCAACTACCCTCATAAATTCAAATGAACAAAATATCTATTTTTATGAATTTTGAAAATTTGAATTTTTGAATTTCAACTTTTCAACATGACTTTGATATCATTCTTTTTCTCTAACTTCCAATTGTCCAAATAAACATAAATCACCCAAAATGATTAATTTAACTTTTGCAACAATCCTGAATTTAATCAATCAATAACATAAATTAATTCAATGATTAAATTATTTACCAAATAGATTAAAATAATAATAACATATATTTCATTGCAACATAATCAACAAGGTAATTGCTAAATTTAACAATAAGAGTATTTATAATATATCTATTTGCCATTTTCATAAATTACACATAAAATTTAAAGTTAAAGCCAGAAGACTCAAATCAGACAACTTAGACCGACTAACAACAGACGGCACACTAGGACTAGGGTGACGGTTTCGGCACGGGATCCTAGCTACTACCTCCCAATCAGATGTCGTTGGGCATTGGACACGCTCGAACCTGTGAAACCAGGTGGAGTCGATGTCCGGTACCTATCAACCTGCAAACAAAAGATCATATCCATATATATATAACATGTCAAAAACTAAAGCACACCGTGAAGAGGAAATCACGAGATCGCAGGGCACTCACAAGCGAGTGATGCGATATCATCCTCTTCACCAATACAATAATTCTAACTGACGCATCTAACATAGCAACATAGTCGAAAGCATAAAACATCATAAATTAAATATCCACATGTGTTAATTCCAAACATGGCAAAATAATCACATCAAAGTAAAGTATGATCACATCAAAATACATCCGATAAATAGTTATCCACTATAACCAAGTACGTAGTCCAAGTACGACCCACAACAAAAGCGTAGAAATGAAATAACATAGTTCGCACAAAAGATCAAAACGGAGGGGTATTACATCCTCCCCCCGTAGGGTCAGGCTTACTCCTGGAAGCCTGTGAACAAATAGGGATAAAGCTCCCTCATCTTAACTGCATCCTCCCAAGTGGATGACGTGTCATCCCTAGGATCCCACTGAATCCTAACCTGATCAATATCGTGCCCTCGAAGGGCGATCGTTCTGCGCTCTATGATGGCTACGGGCTCCAAAGCTAGCTGCCCGTCCTCTACCTGCAATGCATTCCAATCAAGGACATGAGAAATGTGAGGATGGTACGGCCAAAGAACTGAAACATGAAACACATCGTGAATGCGCGAGAGACTGGGCGGTAAAGCAAGATGGTAAGCAGAAGGACCAATCTTCTCGAGTATCTCAAAGGGTCCGACAAAGCGAGGCGCCAGCTTAGAGCCCTTCCCATATCGGATGGGGCTCTTTTGCGAATGCACCCGCAAGAAGACTCTATCGCCTACTACAAACTGACGATCCACTCTATGCGCATCCGCATACTTCTTCTGTCTATCTTGTGCTGCCACTAAGTGCTCTCTAATCCTATCCACCTGCTGCTCCATATCCTGCAGCATCTTAGGACCCAACACTATCCTGTCCTCCAGTCGATCCCAACTCAAAGGGGTACGACACGGTCTCCCATACAACGCCTGGAATGGTGGCATACCAATGGAACTCTGAAAACCGTTATTATAGGAAAACTCTACCAAGTAGAGATAATCCTCCCATCGCGTCTGCTGGTCCATCACATACATACGTAACATATCCTCAAGGATCTGATTAACCCTCTCGGTCTGTCCATCTGTCTCGAGGTGATAAGCTGAACTGAAGTTCAACTGCGTCCCCATCGCATGCTGCAATGATGTCCAAAGAGCTGAAGTAAAACTGGATCCCTGTCAGAAATAATCCGATGCGGAATGCCATGTAACCTCACAATGTCCTCCATGAACACTCTAGCTACGGACGAAGCGGTGTAGGATGAGCGCATAGGTGAGAAGTGTGCCACCTTCGTCAATCTATCAACTGTCACCATTATCGCATCATGCTGTCTCGAAGAGTTGGGTAAACCAACAATGAAATCCAATGAGATGATATCCCACTTCCACTCTGGTACTAAATGCGATTGCAGGAGCCCTGCTGGATGCTGGTGCTTAGCCTTAACTCGCTGGAACTCTAGGCATCGTGACACAAAATCCACGATATCTCACTTCATCGTTGGCCAAAAGTACAACTGTCGCAAATTTGCATGCATCTTCTTCAACCCAGGATGGGCTGAATAAGGTGCACGATGTGCTTCAGTCATGACCAAGGTACGAAGACCCTCAGAAGAAGGAACGTATATGCGTCCCGTGTGCCTCAAAAGCTCATCAGAATCCAGAGTGTAACCTGAATGTCTACCCTCAAGAGGTCTACCTGCCTCTCTCACTGTCTTGACTTCCTGGTACCAACTATCCGCTGGAAGGGCAGAAAGAATCCGACTCCGTAGGTCCACAACTAGAGTCAACTCGGATATCTCATGTCTTCGTCGACTGAGTGCATCCACTACAACATTCTCTTTCCCCTGGATGTACTTTACCTCAAAGTCGTACTCACAAAGGAACTCCATCCAACGCCTCTGCCTAGCATTAAGGTTGGGTTGCGTGAAGATATACTACAGACTTCGGTGATCACTATGCAGCTCAAACCTATGACCAAGAAGGAAATGTCTCCATCTC
Source organism: Sequoiadendron giganteum (assembly GCA_007115665.2). NCBI lineage: Eukaryota > Viridiplantae > Streptophyta > Pinopsida > Cupressales > Cupressaceae > Sequoiadendron > Sequoiadendron giganteum. The sequence continues at coordinate 211,158,402 of CM021109.1, forward strand.
GTCAATGCATGCACTACTGCCGCTAACTCAAGATCATGGGTGGGATAATTCAGCTTGTGATCCTTGAGCTTTCGTGACTCATACGCAATGACTCGACCATCCTGCATCAACACTGCACCAAAACCCGCCACGCTTCCACTGCACTACTCTGATGTGCCCCTGTTGGGACAACCTCTAGCCATGTGACCCTGTTGGCCACATGCAAAGCACTCAATGACTCTGCTAAAACCTCTACCTCCAGATGGTGCACTAGACTGCTGTGCACTATCCCTGAAAGTAGACTGCGAACCCTGTGCTGGCTGCTCGTAGTTGGAGCATTTCGCATGCCTCCAATTCCTGTCTCCTTGTCTCTGTTGGGAACCCTTACGTTTCCTTTGTGATGCCTGCTGCTATTGCTGCTGACCACCCTGAGATGGCCCCTGCTGAGACTTAGGAGGTAAACCTCCCTGAGACTGCCCTCCTCGAACACTAGAACCTGCCACTACACTACTGCCTGCTGGAACATTCATATGTCCCCCAAGTGCCATACTCAAATTTTCCTCAACCAAGCATGCTTTCTCTACTGCCACATCCATGGTCTTGGGTTCAAAGAACCTCACACCACCGCTGAGTCAGGCATTTAAGCCCCTGACAAAATGGTGAACTAGCATACTCTCATCATCGCCGATCCCGGCATACTGTTTGAGCTCGTAAAAATGACGCTCATACTGCTCAACAGATAGTGTCAATTGACGTAAAGCATGGAACTCATCTCCTCGGTGCTGATGCCAATGCTCAGATAAAAATCTAGCTCTGAATGTCTCCACAAATATCTCCCATGTCATAGTGTGAATATCAATATGGAGCTTCTGCTCCTCCAATCTCCACCAAGTGGAGGCAAATCCTCTCAACTGCATAACTGCATAGCGAGCTCTGGTGTTGCTACCATATGGATGCATAGCGAATCACCTATCCAAATCAATGAGCCAAGTCTCGGCCTCTAAGCCGGTGCCAGCTCCATCGTATAAAGTAGGGTGCCCCCTGAGCAAATCCCTCAAGTGAGCCTCTAACTAGGGTGGAGTTTCCCTAACCACAGGGTTGACCTGAACCTGAACCTGCCTCGGTCCAAGGAGTGCCAGAGCCTCCTCTAATGCTCTACGCGCTGCCTCGATCCCTGCTGGATCCTGCTGCAAATTACCACCCCCAAGTGCATTCTGTGATCCCTGTTGTTCCTCCTGATCTAGAATAAGAGGAACTAAAGGAGGAGAGTCATGCTGGCTCTCACCATCACCGTCCACACGGCCACAGCCACGCCCTCTACCTCTTCCGCGTCTGGGCGGCATAATCTTGCACAGACACGTCAAGGTATTAGGCAACATACCAAGTTTAAAAAAAAACTAAACAACTAAAAACTTAATGGTCCCATCATAATCCTAGAGTACCCAGTGTTTAAACCCAGGCTCTGATACCATGTGTAACGCCCTGCCATGCAACCCTAGAGGAAGTCGCATTTAACTACTAGGACGGAATAATTTTTTTTTTTTAAAGTATAATTAATAAGTGAGTTAATTAACTAATGCCAACTTCCCCTAAGGTTACAAGACAGTGGTTATTTAGAACCTCAACACAAACATGATTTAAGTCGTGCCAAAATATTACTAAGTAAATTAAACACATACATTCCAATAAGATGAAATAACTACTAACATAAGATAAAACTCCCATTGCATTAATTCAACATTAAAAGTTCAATTACAAGAGATTACAACACTCATTCTCTGAATGAGGCAAGTCCAAAATCATAAGGGATTACAATTTACAAATTCCACCTCGATAACATGAGGTGCAAAGCTAAAACAAAATAACGGAAGTGAAAGAGAACAAGATGCAGGAACCAACAAGCTCTCCAACTGGATGTCTCGTCCACAAGAACATGAAGAAGGAACCCAACGGACTAAGTGCACGCCACCCAACCAAGTGGAACCCAAGGGGCCCACACCCCCGTGCTAGGAGGTAGTAACAAGGATTCCTAACCAAGGACATCTAGCACAAGACATAGACTAACACAACTGAACTGAAATAAACACCATGACATTCTAACACAAAGGTTACATGCTTCCCGAATTTTGACATAATCAATTGCATCTCTAATGTGAACAAACTATTGACCTAGGAGAAGTGTCATCACAATGTTACATGGGTTATCCTGGTGAGTCTTCCTAGGTCCCAGCCCCCATCCTGGGTTATCCTGGTAACCTCTCACGACTTTCGGCCCCTCATGTAAACCAATGCGGAATCAATTATCTTTCCTGATGACAAGATAACGATCTTTCCATTCCAGGCCTTCCTGTCCCAACCCAAGTCTTTGCAAGCCCTTGTGGTCGAGAACGAGGCATAATTATCTTATTTAGATGTTTGAAACTATATGATGCTCTAACCATTTAATTTTAGTTATCACTGGGTTAACTAACTTGCAACGAGTTATCCTGGCACCACTTTGTGTGCCGGCCCCCGTTACAAGCCACTCCTCTAAGATGACACGTGCAACTCCATAACTCAAGGGTACACAAGTGTGACAAAAGAAGGATACCACATCCCTAACCAAGACACGTAGTTCATATACCCTCTCGTTCGTGATAACCGGGAAACCACTTGGTTAACGCACTACCCTAAGCCATCTATGGTTGACTTTACACAAAAGACAACCCACCAAAAGAAAACTCCACTCGAAGACTTGCTAGGAAACAAACTCACATTTCTCGATAATACACACACAATTCTATGCAAAGACAGTAATTAAACTCTACTTTAGGTTCACTAAACCCATACTTCACACATATTCAATAATTCACTGCATTTAATAATTCAGGACAAAAATAAAATATAACTCAATGTTTGAGTTTAACTAAAGTTCAATGATATCTCTATGTTTCAAAATAACGTTTAGAAGACTAAAATAGTCTATATAAAAAAAAACAATTGTTTAACTAATCAAATTAACCTTTCCGTGTAACGTTGACTTAGTTCATAACATTTCAAGAAAAACACCCCTTAATTAAGTTCAATAAAGTGGCATAACCCGATTGCCCAAGCATAATTTCCCCTTAATAAAATAAAATATGACCATTAAGACAACTATTTATTTATTTCAATTTCTCGATCGTACTTTAATCAAAAAATAAAAAAATAAAAAAATATATTATTACTATAATATTATTATTATTAATTCTGCGGATGTAATTAATAATAATAATAATAAAATATTATATCCAATTAATATTTTAATAATATATATATATATATATATACATATATTTAACACTAAATATTATATTTAATATTAAATAAATATATAATATATACATATTAATAAACTATTAATATATAAATATAATATTAAAACCCAATGAAAAGCGAATTTAAACAACCATGCTCATGGTTTCCAAGGGCGAAGCCCTAATTCTCCATGCGCCCACGCCAAGAGTTGCAGCCACGGCCGCATCGACGGCTGTGTGTTACACACAGCCGTCCCCATTAATGGGGGTGACTGTGTGTAACACACAGTCGTCCCTTCGACTGTGCTGTGGGCGGGGTTTATGGCAGAAGGGGGAAAGGGGCGGGGAGTTCCACGTGCAGGGCGCGGCTCCCCTCACCCGCCTCCCATGGGGGCGCGGTGGGGGTAGAGCCCCCTGCATCTCCCATGCCTTTTGATTAAAAAATTTTGTTCATAATTTTTTTTTTTAACATAAAATTCGTTTAAACGACCCAAAAAATGAATTTCGTTTTCTCACAATGCATAATTTTTTTCGAAGAAAATAAACTATAACCAGGGTTTTTTTAAAAATTTCGGCCAGCATGATCCCGCAAAAGGTTTTATTTTTCTTGAAGCAAAACAGAATATAACCAAGGTTTTTAAAATTTCGGCCAGCATAACCCCACACAATTTGAATTTTTTAGAAGTTATAAATGATCATAAAAATGCACAGCCAAAGAGAGAACAAAATTCTTTCAACATTCAACAATTTAAAACTACAATTCCATGAACACAAAAATAAAAATGAGAGGAACTTGATTCAAAGAAGTTTGATGAAGACCCAATTCTGTTCAGCTTTTCCTCCTCTTTTCAAATCCAATTTCTCCAAGTTTTTGTCACACCAAATCCCAACTCTCCCAATTTTCAATCCATTTCTTTTGCCAAAATAAAAACTCTAGATTTTTTTCCAAAAAAACTCCTTTTTTTTTTAATTCAATCCCATAAGGATTTTTACCCTAAAAAAATCCAACTACCCTCATAAATTCAAATGTACAAAATATCTATTTTTATGAATTTTGAAAATTTGAATTTTTGAATTTCAACTTTTCAACATGACTTTGATTTCATTCTTTTTCTCTAACTTCCAATTGTCCAAATAAACATAAATCACCCAAAATGATTAATTTAACTTTTGCAACAATCCTGAATTTAATCAATCAATAACATAAATTAATTCAATGATTAAATTATTTACCAAATAGATTAAAATAATAATAACATATATTTCATTGCAACATAATCAACAAGGTAATTGCTAAATTTAACAATAAGAGTATTTATAATATATCTATTTGCCATTTTCATAAATTACACATAAAATTTAAAGTTAAAGCTAGAAGACTCAAATCAGACAATTGAGACTAACTAACAACAGACGGCACACTAGGACTAGGGTGACGGTTTCGGCACGGGATCCTAGCTACTACCTCCCAATCAGATGTCTTTGGGCATTGGACATGCTCGAACCTATGAAACCAGGTGGAGTCGATGTCCGGTACCTGTCAACCTGCAAACAAAGATCATATCCATATATATATAACATGTCAAAAACTAAAGCACATCGTGAAGACGAAATCACAAGATCGCAGAGCACTCGCAAGCGGGTGATGCGATACCATCCTCTTCACCAATACAATAATTCTAACTGACGCATCTAACATAGCAACATAGTCGAAAGCATAAAACATCATAAATTAAATATCCACATGTGTTAATTCCAAACATGGCAAAATAATCACATCAAAGTAAAGTATGATCACATCAAAATACATCCGATAAATAGTTATCCACTGTAACCAAGTACGTAGTCCAAGTACGACCCACAACAAAAGCGTAGAAACAAAATAACATAGTTCGCACAAAAGATCAAAACGGAGGGGTATTAAAAGGTACATATGATTGGTTGTGTCAGTTTGGTTCAATTATGTTTTAGCCTATGTCTGGAGGTAGATGGTTTTGGCTAGGATTCATTGTTTCTATCTCCTAGTACAGGGGGTGGGCCTTTGGGTTCCACTTGGTTGGGTGGCATGCACCTAAATCCATTGGGTTCTTTCTTCATGTTCTTGTGGATGAGACTTCTAGTTGGAGAGCTTGTGGGTTTTAGTATCAGTTCTTGATGTATTTCATTTCAATTGATCTTGTATTATTTTAGCCCTCATTTGTTATCGAGGTGGAAGTTGTATTTATAAACTTATTTATTGGACTTTCCTCATTCGAGGAATGAGAGATGTAATTGTAATATTTAATTATGAATCATTGAAATGGAAAGTTATCTTTATGTTTGATGTAATTCATCTTATTCGAATGTATGTGTTTAATTATTGAGTAAATGAATGTCATGGTTTAAGTTCATGTTTTTTGTTGAGGTTCTATATAACCTATGTCTCATAACCTTAGAGGATGTTGGCATTAGTTAGTGAACCTGCCTATTAATTGTTCTTAAACAAAAAAAAATTAGTCTGTTCAAGTAGTTGTTTGCAACTTCCGCTAGGGTTGCATGGTAGGGCGTTATAAGGTTCTTGATTTCATGGAATCCTTTACAGTTTTACATGTAATATAGGCTAAAATAAAGCTAATGGCTCCACTTTTAGTGGAAGTGTCGAACTTGAAAAAAATTGTAACAAGAATGGGTACCCATTTAGAATTGAGGCCTCAAGCGTAAGCATGTACTCACTTCAAACGAGTACCCATTAAATGCTTCAAGGTCATGTGCTTAAATGAGTACCTATTTTATTACAAGTGCCTATTTTGTTTAAAAAAATTAAAATATTTATGAGCTCATTTTCTCTCCTATAGCTATGGTAATAGCAATAATCAACTACACCTTAGTTTTTATACTTTCCCCTATGACCCCAAACCACCAGACTTTTCCACATCCTCCCTACGCGATCACGTCCTCTCCATATCAAGGTAGGTTTATTTATTTTTTAATATTTGGGGTTTATAGTTTATATGTTTTTCCATAGACCGTAAATATTAAACTCTAAGTAATAAAAACTAAATATATATTTCACTTAAAAAAATAGTATAGTTACAAATTTTACCATTATTTACATTTTAATTTATAATGGGCTTGGATGAATTTGGTATCTAGAGCTTAATTTAGGGTTTCACTATAAACCCTAAATTAAAACCTGAACTACAAACAATAAATCCTACACCCTAATCTATGAAACTTAATTTTTAACCCTAAAAAGTTTATGAAAATCCTATAACTGTAAAAATTGGTTTAAAAATGATAGCCTACCTCAAAAACTATATATCTTGCAATCATAGAGGGAGGAGAAAATTTTAGGGGGGTGCAGTGGTTTCTGTATAAAGATATACTTTTAAATCTCCACAATTAGATAGACTATACTCCAGGGATAACTTTAGTGGCGAATTATTGCCAATTGGCGAATTCTAGGAATCTGGCAATTCGAATTTGGCGAATCTACCATATTTGCTAGGTGTTCAAATTGCTAGGAAATCATGGACTATTAGTCCAATGCATGTCCATTCACAAACAGTTTTTTTTACGAGGCATGTTTAGGCAATAAATTCATCATAACAGACTACACAATTCCAATGCACCGATCAATATTTTCGCCTGGAATCCTAGGGAGCATGTCAAAGTCACCAACATATTTTCCAATACTATTAAAACAACATTAAATGAAGACCCATTTCACCAATTAAAATTTACAAATAGTTGCTTGTGAAGACGCATTTCGCCAATTAAAATTTACAAATAGTTGCTTGTGAAGATGCATTTTGCCAATTAAAATTTATAAATAGTTGCTTATGAGGACCTATGAAGATCCATTTCTCCAATTAAAATTTATAAATAGTTGCTTGTGAAGACGCATTTCGCCAATTAAAATTTATAAATAGTTGCTTGTGAGGACCTATTTCGCCTTGAAAATTTCAAGGTATCGTTGTATAAGCACGCGGGATTCACCAAATTTTTAACATACCATTTCAAAATCCCATGGAATTCGCCAAATATGGATTGATATAAATACAATTGAAATTGTTATTTGTTCTTACACATTTTGTTCAGTTTTACACATTTTGTTCGGATCTGAGGTTCTACTTCTCGTTTCAGAAGTCAATGAAACCCGAAAACATAGCGTCGTAGAGTCAAAGGTGAGTGATCATTTCTTGAATCTTCATATTGTTATTAGTTATTAGACTATTATTTATAATAATAAGATATCTTTATCTATTTTCCATTCTTGCTTCAGTCTTAAACATAATTTTAAGTAGGGAATGTGATCTATATTCTCTGTCGGTCTGTCCTCAAACAAGAAGACTGGTTTTTCCAGCTTTTATTCAAAGTGAGATTAATATGTCGAGCAGAAAAGGGTAAGACTCCTGAGCAGGCGGGTAATAAAGAGTCTGGGAGGACATCAAAATGCCCAAAACAGGGAGGTACCATACAGTCTTACTTTGGAATTGGCAAAGCTTCTAATCCATTAGATCAAGGTGGAGCTACACCATCAACTCTTCCACCAAATATTATTGAAGATGGAGATACATCAGCAACTCTTCTGCCACAGGAAGGTCAAGGTGAGATTCTCATTGTGTTAAATCAAAATGTATCAAATGAGGATGGCAATACCACAGAAGATGTTCCAAGGGATACCCTGGATAGCCAGAATGAGATAATCAACTTGGATGAGGATGATGTTGGTATCAAGAAAAGAAAAGGCAAAGCAAAATTGGGGTGCGAGTGGGAAATGACAAGGAATTTTCAAATTGGTTGGTTGTCGAATTACCCATTCCTTGAACTAGTGGGGGTATGAAATGAAAATGATATTGAAAGGGCAACAGAGATCAGATGTAAGATTTGTAGTTGGAAATGTGGAAGAGACAAAACAATGCGGCTAAAGCATGACACTATAGAAAAGCATATCGGCAAAGTTTATGAAAAAAAAATCGTAGACGGAAAGGAACAATCAGTCGTACGATGGAAATTAAAGGAAGAATGTCTTCATGTTAAGTATGTTGTAGATTATGGAGATCATAACCATAGAATGTCAAAGATTAAAAAATGTGAAGGTACACTTGAGGCTCATTTTGGAAAAGCCATGGCAACAGCAAATCTGTCAAAAACTGTTCAGATGAGTGTTGTTTTTCATATATTGTCTAGGGGGCGTCCTATGACAGACTACCCAGAACATTTTGATTTATTATCTTATTTGAGTGTTCCCCACTTTCCCTTCTCACATTGGTCAGTAAACGCTAGATGGGAATTGGTGAACTATCTTGCTGCAGTGGAAAAGCAAGATTTAAAGGAGAAATTAAAGGAGTCAAATTTCATTGCATTATCTTTAGATGAAGTTACTGCGGTAGACAATACTTCTTGGGTGTGTATGTATTTGTATACTATAGAACAACATGTTCGCCAAGCTCATCTTCTTTGTGTTCGTAAAATGAAGGATAGTTCAACATTGCAAAATCTATTTGAACTAGTCAAGAAATGTTTGAATGAAATTGCAGGTTTGGATGAGTTGACAATTGCCAAAAAATTGGTGTGTGTAGGAGCTGATGGAGCTGCAGTGATGCAAGGTCAAAGGAGTGGTCTTTGCACAAAGTTACAAACTACGTGTGCACCATACATGCTTGGCATTCACTGCATGGCCCATAGAATGAATTTAGCATTTAAAATTGTAAGCAAGTTTCCAACAGTATCAAAAGTTGAAAATCTAGTTCGCGAGATCCACGCATACTTCTGTCGAAGTTCCAAACGTTTCCTTGAATTTCAACATTTTGTTGAGGGAATAACACCTAGAAACAAGCTTCTCAAGGATGTCGATACCAGATGGATCTCCCTGCATGGATCAGTGCAACGCGTTCTTTCAGAATATCAATCCTTGATTGGGTTGATGTACGAGCATTGCAGCACAGTAGACAAAGCTCTTGAATTCTTACAAAGGTTAAGCGATATATAGACACTCCTGACTTTAGCTAGTCTTCTCCCCATGCTGGATGAGATGAACAATCTTGCAAAGAAAGCCCAATATAGAACTATGTATATTTATGAATATGCCAATCTATGTAAACTTACATGATTGGCCCTCGATCATCTATATCTAGATCTAACACAAGAAGGCACAAATTATTTGATGTGGCAGAAAATTACTGATTTTGAATAATCCTGATAATTATTTACAGTTTAATGCAAGTGGGCACTTATGTATTCGTGTACGTGGATATGAGATACCAATGTACCATTGTAAGACAGGCACTGGCAGGTGCTCTAGAAAAGAAGTACCTATTAATGAGGAAGATTTTAATGACATTGTTAAATCTGTTAGTGATAATTTGAAGGAAATTGCAAAATCTCTTTCCTCAGAGATTCGTGAAAGATTCCCTCGACATGAAATACTTGAAGCCATGGGTATTGTGTATCCTCAATTTTGGGTAAACCGAGATAACCCAAAATATTTTCATGATCAAGTAAAAATCATGATTGAACAGTTTTCATAAAAGGTAACATACAATGAACAAATAATAGAAGGAATTTTAGATGAAAATAAGCTTAGAAAGAAATGTCGAAGTTTTGCAATAGCTATGAGGGACTAGTCTGATTCCATGGGCAAGGAGAAGGCCTTTGAACCGGGATCAATAAAAAAGGTTTGGACAAGCTTAGGCCAGAGTGAAATATTGCGTGGTTCGATGTCAGAATATTTCAAACTTGCTAATTTATGTCAAACAATGATATTGGGGTTGGTGGAGGATGAGAGAGTTTTCAATACATTGGGGTTTTTGAAATCAAAGTTAAGAAACAAACTGGACAAGAATTTGGAAAATTGCTTGAGGATGAAAGGAATTGCATTTAATGTCAAAAAATTTCCTTTTGACAGGGCACTCGCAATCTGGAGGTCCACATGTGAAAGAAGAGGGGTCGGGTTGTGCAACACAGGCTCTCCAATTGTAAGAGCTATCGGTATTGGTGGTGGACCTGGTGGTACTAGTGGCAGTGGCAGTGGGCTTGGGATAGATGAAGATGACAATGATATTGAAATTGACACAAATCAAAGAATGAATGTTGATTTTGAGACACAGACCGAACAAAGTGCAGAGTAGTCTCTGAATCAAGATGACTCTTTTAATTTATCTAAAGATGAGCATTGGTTTGAGGACCCTGACTCCATTTGGGAAATGGAAGAGAATTAGCAGGTTCTAGGTATTTTTACTGCACTTCTTGAATCAGTTTCCATTGTTCCAAAGTCCAAACTTTAGTTGATGATATTTTATATTCTATTAAATGAAATTTGTGAATCATTGCACTTCAAGTTCATGATATCTTATAATCTTATTTTAGATTAGATTCAAGCACTGCATGAATCATATTCCAAATAGTAGTTGATGATTTTTTATATTGTATTCAAATAAATTGTGAATCATTGCACTTCAAGTTCAGGAATCAGGATATTTTATTTAATATTTTACAGTGCACTTTAAGTCTCCATGATATTTTATATTATATAGCACTTCATGAATCATATCAGGATTTTTAGTCAAAACATAACAGAAGCTAATAGACTAATAGTTCAACATCCATAACTTAGAAATGAACAAAATAAACCTTGATCATTTTATTAAAAATAATGATATGTTTATACAATGGAGAGACATGAGTTCGAAATGAGTAATTTTCATTCAGATGCTAGTACTGTAAAAAAAAATCAAACTCTAATGAGTTTAAAACCTACAATAGAATGACTGATGGTAGATGCACTGGCTAGCCGCCAAACCTCAAGAAACTTGCACCAAAAGTGGCCAAAACTGTCATCAAGACACAACCATCGAACGAAATAGAACGAAGGAAAATTACTTAACGTCGATCGAATTCAAATCCCAACTATCGATCCTTCACTTTCGTCAGAGCATCGAATGACTGCCTTGAAAAAGGTTGATGTAATCTCCATCTCAGCACGACGGGCCCACCACACTATGCATCTCCAAAGGAATACACGTGGCACTCACCCATGATATTGTAATCAATAAACACCTCCCATCTGCCGATCACGCAATGTAGGCTACCATTGATCTTCATCATTGGCAATTGTGTTCATTCATAATAGTCACCATTGTTGAACATAATCGTCGAGTAGCTTTTTCCTCAAGATTATAACACCTCCGTTGATTTTGAGCACGTGCATCTCACAGCCGCTTTAGTAACCTGCCATATAATGTATATCTTTGGGTTGGGTCTTTTCTGAGTCCTGTCGTTACCTTTTTGAGGGTGGTTTCAAAACAACTTATGTCCCATTGAATCATCTAGGTCGGGTCCCTTTTAATAAAAATACTAAATATTTTGTTTGACCTTTTATTTCTCAAGTTTGGGTTGGACCGTGCCCTGTGTTTTAGAACAACTTTGAGCCATCGTTTATCATTGTCCTAACTCCTAGGCACTGTCCCCTTCCCCTCTTTTATTTTAAGTAATTGTATTATTTTGCAGGGGTTATTTTTAGTGACCGTCGATCTCCCTACGGCTGATCTTGACTGTTCCCCATGATATCGCGATGATGTCACCGCTAGTTGCTTGGTGATTGCGATAACATGGGCGGGCGTCACGTGTCCTAGGTTGTCGATGCTGAAAAGGAGTAAATAAAATGCTTAATATTTGTATCAGACTTTAGTACATTATAGAGTGGGTTACTAAACTAGATGTGAGATGCACGTGCTCGAGATCGACGGTGATGTTTTAACCTTGATGAAAAGTTGCTCGACGGATAGGTTTTGGTGTTGCTCACTTTTGTGAATGATCATGATCATCGATGGAGGGAATCAATGATTGCCTACCATCGCGTGATCTTAAAGTGAAGGGTGTTTAGTGATTGCGATATCATGGGTGGACGCCATGTGTATTCCTTTGGTGTAGTGTATTATAGTGGGCCCTCGATAATGACATGGAGATATTGTTAGGCTGTCAGCCTTTTGAACATGGCCGTCTGATCATTGATGATCTGATAGGAACAAGAGATCGATGGCGAGGATTTAAATTTGCATCAAATACGATTGAAGTCGTTGGTGCGGCATGCAAGTAAGCTTTAATGGTGGATGAGACGTCTGCTAGCCATTTTTCATTGGCTTTAAGTAGTTAATTCCATTCTATCTTAACCACAAAGGCATTCAAATGTTTTTGAAGCAGTCCAGAGCTAGAGATTGAGTTTTTCAAGCAATTACAGTGAGATTTGGTTTTCTACAAGGTGCGAAATCCCATGAGTTACCTTCTATGCCACGGTTTCTATTTGAATGTGTTTTTTTGTGGAGGGTTGTATTCTATTGGTCAGGGGTCTTGTTGATTAAGACTGTAAGGTTACTGGTTTTTTTGAATTGTGGGAAATTGCAAAGTTCTGTTGTAATTTCATTTTGGGTAGCGCTAGTTTGTTCAAGAATTCGATTTTAGGAGAAGCCCTAGTTGTTTGAAATGGTGCCATCAAAGTAGCATTCTAGCCAAATTAATTATTTGTGAAGGAATTTATACCACGATTTCCTAGATGAATTCCTGCTATCAATGAACAACAAGAAGAGAGGTTTGGTTTTAATGAATGGGAAAGCCTTAGGCGAGGGACTAAGGTGTAAAACCTATAATATTGCAGATGCTAGGGTCCAAATGATGGGCCTAGAAATGTTTAGGAGATGGTATGGGCAACGAAATGTGCCTCATCCTTTCTGTAATGGCTGGAAGTACGATATGGGGAAACTAGTCGTACCAAATGTATTTCCTGATATCGACCTACTCAGAGCAGTGGCAACACGATATGATCCTGTTACAAGAATTATCAAGGATAATGATGGTGGGGTTCTACTGAATACAATTGCAGATGAGATTCAATGAGTTTTCATTTTGAGTGAATATAGCCCATTCTTAGTCCAAGTAGATTTTGAGGAAATGAAGCAGGAATATGCCAGGTCAGAGCCTCTTTTCATATCAAAATTGCTTCCTCCTCATTTAGCCATGGCAGGCAGTTCAACGATTCACATCAGCCCAACTGATCAGGAGCCTTTTAGGCTGAGTTGTTTTGTTGATCACTTCTTGGCAACATTTTATTCACTTTGCCAGATTTTAGGTTTCAGCCCTAATACCATGATGCCCATTGCTTATATGTTAATGGGGGCTCAGATTTAGCATCCCAATTTTTTTGTAGTGTACGACTATGCATCTTTTCTTGCTGAAAAGATACATGAGGGTTTGTTGAAGTTGCATATGGGGGACACTGGTACTCCTTTCTTTTGGTACTCCCTATTAATGCATATGTTCCTATACAAGAATGCCAACTTCTTCTCAAATAAAATGGTGTTGAGGCAAGAAGTGAATGGAGAAAGATTACCAGTATAGGTTTGGAGTGCAGATTTATCTTGCAACAGGGGAGGTGCTAGCTTTGTGCAGTTTGATAACTATTTTGCTTCCAGACTTAGAGCTAGATTGGTGGTAAATGTGCCAAGGGTCCCTAAAGATTTGCATGATTTCCTCCGACCCAAAGTGAGGAAGCCTGATTTGAAGGTGTGCCACAATTGGGGTGACATCATCTTATACCCCATAAGCACTGTCCTAAGGGTTTATGATTCCCAAGGAGCTTCTCACATTCTCCCATATAATGTACCATCAAGGATGGGATTTGCCGAGGTCCTGTGGCAACTAGGTTGCATTCATGAGGATAATTTGACAAGGAAAGGAAAAGGGACTTTGTTCCCTGATTATACTATTGTTTCTGATTTTATCTTTTCCAAGGGAGGATGGGTCCACTTTGGAATATTTTTTGATGATTATCATTTGAAGAGTGGATCTAAGAGGCAGAATGACCCCAGGGGATTCTTTGCCCTATTCAGACAACTAATTAAAGGTGGCAAGTTTGCACATGTTTTCAATTTTCCTGAGGATCTAATCAAAAATGAGTTTGATTTGAGCAGGTGGGAATTGAATAAAGTGAAATGGATTTCCTATGAGAAACTACTGGCTATGGTGCATAAAATGGATCCAAAATATGATCCACTGATGGAGTTCACTCCATTTAAAAAAAAATAGATTTCTTAATGAATAACTTCAAAGATATCATGAGTACCTTGAAAACCAAGAAAGTCAATTTGGAACTGGACTTGGGAATTCAGAGACCAGAGGTGAGGCCTTAAGAAACAAGGCCAACTTATCAGCCACCAGAGGACAAGCCTCTATACAAGAGGAAGATAGATGATAGCAGTGATGAGGAGCTAGGAGATAAAAGGGGAAAACAAATAATGCAAGCATCATCACAACCAGGTCAAGGGATTAGGAAACCTGGAGAGAAAAGGATTGTGGACCTAGATTCACCACCAAGAAATGATCCTGTAGAGTTACTATCAGAGCCAAGCCTAAAGAGGCAAAGGTTTGAGGAAACACAAGAGGCTCTGATGGATGAAATAATTATAATTGATCAAGACATGCATGTTGGTATCCCTTCTCCTCCTAGATCAACACAATTGGTGTTAACTGATATGGATATAAAGGGGTAGTGTGTACAGGATGCTAGGACGGAGGCCTGCAAGGCATTCCTGGATGATGATGCCTTCGTGAAGAATCTTGTATTCTTGCAGTTAATTTGGAGAATGAAATTAGAGGAATATCAGGATAAATGCAAGAGAAGGAGAGAGTCAAGACCTAATAGGTCTGAATAGGAGAATGATAATGAAGTTAAGGCCGAACTAATGGAGGAATTCAAGAGCATTACTCCTGAGGAAGGAAGGAGACTTGTGACCCAGGCTGGTGTCTTACTTCTACCTGAATGGGACATAGCTGATGTTGTAGCATTCAACGCTATCTTGCAGTCCAAGCATCCTGTGCAAAATAGTGAGGAAGAGGTTAAGGCAGCTCTGCAAGACTCTGCTTTTAGTGAGGAATATGAAACTCTGGCCATATGGGCATTGGAACCCCAAGGTAGAAAACCAAATGTGGCTGATATTGGCCCAAGTCTAAGGGGAGGGCTCATTATCAAGAGAACTTTTGAAACCTCAACAACAAAATCCACAAGCTTGACATTGAATGTGGCCAAATTGGCCCAAAAGACAGCTGAAAGGGAGGAAGATAAAAATAAGAGTTTGATGGATAAATACAACGTAATAATTGGAGAATATAGTAGAATACAACAAAGGAATGTTGAGTTGCAGTCTAAAGTAGATAGACTAAAATATGGGCAAGTAGGAGAATCCTCCAGTGCCCCTGGTATCAGAGCACTACCCACTACTTCAAGGTTAGTTCCCTTTAATATCCCAATCATTTCTACTCTTGGGTCCCCCATTCAGACACCTGCTCTCAGCCCTGCACCAGAGCCAGTTGAAGAGGAAGTTGAGTATTATGTGGATCCTACCAAGAAGCAAATGTTGAATAAAATCATAGACTTGCAGGCTACCCTAAAGGCAAGTGAGGATGATGCAATTGCTAAACATAATGAGGTGGTTGACACCATTTTGAGGAATCTAAATGAGAAGGTTGATTGTAGGTTGCCATCTATACATTCTTTGTATTCTTTGTTCTTGGGTGGAATTAAAAACAATAACAGAGATTGGGAAGTAGTTCTGCTTTTGGTTGAGAAGTGGATCCCTCGGGCCACTGATTTAGATGTTATGTTTAAGGCTTACAGGTTTGATGCAAACAACAAGCCTCAGTCATTGAAGCCTACTCTAATTTTTGTGAAATCATTGAAGGGATTCCAAGCCCTACCTGATGATTTGAGTAGAAAAATTAGAGAACTGGTAAAGAGTTTTGATGATTGGAATGATACTTTTCTGCCAGATATAATAGATGCACAGGGAAATATTAAGACATTGCAGCAATGGCAAGATAGGGCATAAGAGGTTATTGATGCACAAATCAAATTGATTTGTGATGGCCCGGACTATGACTTGCTGGTGAGCAGTATGGATAAAATAATTAATACCAACATATTCTTAGAGTCTTTTGAGAGAGAGGCTAACCAGGTTGCGATGAAGTACACACCTTACGATACTAGGGTGATCAAGGTGGTGAATTTTAACTAGCCAACGGATGAGGAATACCAAAGATGGGTGGAAAAGTACTTAACTGAAGAGGAGTAAAACAGTGTCTATTACTGGCAACTAACAGCTTAGTGGTTATAGTATAACTGATTATGGTCTATTAATAATTGACCAATGACATGTGTAATTTCTGGCCCGATGCTTGTTTGCTCCTTCGTTTTCTATAAGAAGGATTTCAAGGCAAGAAATAGGGGTTGGCAAGTCAGATATTTTGAGGTCGATTCTAGGTATAGTTGTAGAACAGATTGTAAGAACCTGTTATTTCAATATTAATACAATTTAGGTTTGGGGTTATTCGGTAATGGGGTTTTAGCTCTATGAAGATTTGATGTTTCACAACAGTACTAGCATTTGAGTTATGATGTTATATTTGGAGCTCATGTCTCTCCTTTATATAAACATATCATAATTTTGAATAGTATAATCAAGGATTATGGTGTTCATCTCACTGCTCAGTGCTCTGGTGTGTATGTTTTCCATTTTGGCTTTAATTCAAGGAATTAATTAAAATGCTTGGATGGAATCATGGATGGATATGTTTGTAAAGGGATTTAGTAAGAAGTATTGAGTTAGAATATGGATTGACACTATTGTAATGCAATATTGCCAGCGATCTTATATGCTATGTATTTGAAAAATTGAATCTATTGTTAAATTTTAAATGTTTGTGAATTTGACTCCCCAATGGTATATGGCACTGGTTTAAATTGTACGAGTTTGTGAAGTCATGTGTTTGTATGTCTTTACTTAGAGCTTGGTGCCAAATTGCAAAGTAAATGACTATCATAAGTTACAAAATAATGTTGTAATCATCCCATGCCCTTGATTGGAATTGGCAATTCCATAGGTAGATTAGGAGACAAACTTTGTTTATGTTAGAAAACACCAACAAAACCCACCCACAAAAGGTAAAATCCAAATAGATTTTCACCCAAGGTATTACATAGGACATTAGGATTTTCATGAAAACAAAAATAAAAACCCCAACCTTAGGTTCTTTCCCAACCATTATGACACATTGACAGACCAAGACAAGGTCAAGACAAAGAGGAATTCAGAGAGCAAAATTAGAAGTTCCATCAAGTTCATCAGTAGTTCAAATGATAAATTAAATAATACAGATAATTGAACATCATCACATTACTGAAGTCTGAATTTGAGATTTTTAATTGAATTTCATATGAAGGAGTACATATTGGCACTGGCAATGCAAAATCTTGCCAATGCCCAAAGACAAATCTGCACAGAGCTGAGTTGGAACTTGGAAACTCATATTATCAATGGTTGAAAATAAAAAATCAAGTCACTGTATCACCTTTTCTAGCAACTTCCACTCTTCAGGAGGTGGAATTGCCATTTGTTCTAACTAATGTTGTTTGACTTGAATTTTTGTTAACATTTCATGATTGTAATTAGAAGTGGAACCTGTCTTGAATTCTTCAGTCAATTTTGCATTCAAGGTTATCAATTTTTTGATTGAATCCAAATTAAAATAGTTCACATCTAGGTTCTGAGGAAACTGGTCCAAATCAATCTTCCTTGCACCTTCCATCTTCTTTTTGAAACCATCCTTTCCAATGAATCGCTCATTTGTGTCAAAAGCCTCTGGAAAACAAAGCTCTGTCAAGTTCCTTACCTTTTCATCCACCACCTTCATCTTGTCTGCAACCAAATGAAAATATTTCTTTGTTCCAGACATTCTCAAACACTTTTCAATGATAGATGACAACTTCATTGAGGTTTCAATCCGATTAGTAATCCCTTTTGATTTTAGATCATTGTCACTAGCTTTGTAGACTATTTGTAGAACTTCATTTGCAAATTTCTCTAATTCCAGCACCTTTTTTTTGTCCACTAAATATTTGCTAAGCTTCTCATAATGTTGTCTGATAGCATCAATCAATTGAAACATGTCATAGAAATGATCAAACCTCTGCATTATTTCATCCAAGATCTTTTGTTTCATATGCCTCACCATATCTCCACAAAATGCAGATAACTTATTTTGAGAAGACTTAATTTCTTCTTTTGCTTCTGTCAGCTCTTTCTCCAATCTTTCAATTGTTTTTCTCTGTTTCTCCAAAAACATTTCCCACTATACATTTCCATTCGTAATGCTTACTCTTAATTTTTCTGAAGTGGATTTTTCCTCATCATATTTCTTGTTGCTCTCATCTAGCCTTCACTTCAGGTCATTCACTTCTCTCTCATTTGATTTATCCTCTTTGCTTGTTGATGTAGAGGCAGATTTTATTATTCTTTTTTCTAATTCATTGCTCTTGTTATCTGCTGCTTTCCTGTTTGCTTTCTCACTTGCTAGGTCTACAACCTTTTCTTCTCCATCTTGCTTTAGCAATGATGTGTACACCAATTCATTGTTCTTCTTTGATACATTAATTTTGTCAGTATTTTTCAGGCCAAAAAAATCCAATTGAAAATTGGTTACCTGGTATTCAGATCGATCCATCTGATTTGTTGGTTTGTTTTGAACTGTGGGAACAACAATTGTGTACTCCATGATTTCTTTATTTGTGTCAAATGTGGGTAATACCATGGTTGTTGCAGTCTCTGAAGTTACAGCAGATGCACTCTCCCTCAGTTGCTTCTTTTCTTTTTTATTCAAGTCTGATTTCTTTTTAAAATCTTCAATGAAATCATAACCTGGGGAGGCAGGAATAATGGAATGCTTGAATGGCAAAGGAATAGGAGTACTTGTAGTTGCTAATGATGTCACACCCACACTATCTAGATTCGTGGGAGTTTCTAGAAATAACTCCTTTATGGTACTGGTGGATCCAGTGATAGTGTGACTTGGACCTATCAAAATCCTTTGGCTCTTTTGATTGCCTTGATCACCTGGTGTTTCTGTGGTATCTTTTTTTGTTTTCCTCTTAGTATTGTGTGTAATTTATCATTGTAGCACATGTTGACCACTACTAGTACTACTACCCATACCATCGCCACCAATGACACTCCCAGTTGCACTAAGCTATCCACCAAGGGCATGTCCTAGTTGTGATTGTATCTAACCATGAGGATGAGGACTAGAAGCTCTAACAAATTGATTTTGTCTTGTATCCCCTAGGTCTACTTTTTCACCTCCAAACCCAAGGCCAGATTTATCAACTGGTTTTCTATGCTCAACACTTTGTATTATCGAAGGGCCTTGTCCTTTGGACCCCAAAGGACCACCTTCATAACCAATTTTTTGAAGTATGGCTGCCCCTATAGTATATGTTGAAGCATATTCTTCTTTTTGCGGCCTCACTTAAAATAGGTTTGTAATTGGCATGGCTTTGTTCTTCTTCTTCCATATCAATATCATCATCAGATTTATCATATCCATCAAGATGCTCTATATTCCACAATTTTCTAAACTCTTCATCTTCTTCATTATCATCATACTCTGCAAGAGCTCTTTCTTGTCCTAGGTCCTTCCTCATAGACCAAAAAGCAATAATTTTTTATTGTGACCATTTTTTATCTATAACATCCTTCTCTAGAGAACCTAGAATTTTTACTCTACTAGATGGTTTATCACTTTTTTCATAAAAAAATTTGTATGTCCTATTTGTCTTTCGATGCAATGCCATAATTTTGCCTGAAAATTGTTCAAAAGGAATACCATTCTCAGCAGCACTTTTCTCTATTGCTATTTTGACCTCATCCCAAGAATCCTTGTTTCTCAAGTTTTCAATCAAGGGTTTACTTTGATGTTGAATTCTATTTGCAGCATTCCTATTGGCCACAATCATTGATTTCATCAAATGCAAAAAATTTCAAAAGATTATGTGCCACAGTAAATGTTTTTCTCTCGAATGTGAACCCTCCACATGAAAACAGTAAAGAAGGAAATAAGGTCTTATTTTGCTGACTGAGAAAGTGTAGTTCATCAGCACTTTGCACCTACCTTACATATTCCAATGCAAAAACCCTTTCTGTCACATGTATTGGAAGTTTGTATGGCTGTACTCCCGATCCATAAAATCTTAGAACAATATATTCTTCCATTAAGTACCAATCAACCGATTGTATTTCTTTTCCTAGTTGCATGCAGTTTCTACATGATAGGCAATCTAGGCATTGGATTATTTGTAATTACTTGATGCAATGGAGCCAAAAAGTAGTCTACAAAATGACTATACTTCCTTCGAGAATCATGCACCCTTATCTCAGTGGTCCATTCATATACTAGAGCCATTTTATTTTCCTTTGCATTACTGTAGGGCTGAATCTAAAGCTTGTTGGTCTGAAACATTCCTCTAAATTTGAATAGAAAAAGATAGCACAAGTAGGTTGTCAACCTAAATGTCTTCGTGGAACCTGCTTTAATCATTAAAAATTATTTATGCATGGATTCTACAATGTTCTGTGTATAATTATATTTGACATGTTCTTTAGTATAATGGATATTATATACCATTTCAAGGAGGCTTGCACCCACTTCCAAATTGCTATCGAGACCAAGGAAAAATGCAAGCATGGAAACAGTATCCTGAACCCGTGGTTTAAAAAAATCCAAATTATAAGGAGGCTTATGACCACCTTTCAATTTGTTTCTATCCTTAACTATTTGATTTAAGAAATCATTTTTCAGCCTTTCTTCCACTGCTTCATAATCACTAGCAAGCTTTTCTAGGTTAGTGTGGTGGTTTCCAAATTCTTCGGTTGTAAACCCCAACACTTTTCCAAGTTCTTGTTCATTAATGGATAGCAATTCTTCTTGGTTATATTTATTAACAATTGCTCTTTTCTTATCATCATAATTTTTGGCACAGACCATGATAAATTCTAGGCAAGGGAAAACTTCATGTAACATCATGCGCCCTAATCTAGTTACCCACGGTACACTGATACTATCAACTTCTATTCGCTTTGTAGCCTTATTATGAGATGAAAATCTAAGTTCTGAGAAACACCTACCATAGATTTCACGATCATAAATATCATGGTACCCATCGGTGAAACCTGGGGTTTTAAGCAATTCTACATAATGCATTTTTTTATCGAACATTGCTGTAGTGCTACTAGTGGTAGACATGCTTGTACAAATGTGAAGTGTAATTTGAATTCCCTAATAAGTAATACCTATTAGTCCTCCTTAATTTTAATGAATTCTTGAGTCTCTAAAGTCTAAAACCAAACTTCAAACTTTGACAAAATAAGATTTTAAGAAATGTCAAATGATGAAAGTTGAAATGTAGCCACAGAAATTCTTTCACTTACCCAGATTATGAGTCCCAACACTTGAAAACTAGAATGGCGTTGTTGGAAGTGGAACTGTGGAATCCAAAGCAGGGTGGTACACTACAATGAGCAATCTGAAGATTGAAGACTTTAAAAATTAGTACAATTTCAAAGTGCAAAGTGCTTTAAATGTTTTTTTCTCGTAATTGGAATTTGGAATGTAAAAGTGAATGGCACGTCTTAGGTGTTAGTTCTACAAGACAAGTTGCAAATTCTTCACCGTTGATCTTTTTAAATCTAACGGTTATAGGGTGATTTCAGAGGTTTAAGTTGGGAAGCCCATCACTCTGTGCATGTCATTACGGAATGCAACTACAACCATACATCAAATGTTCATCCAACGGTTGAAACTTGAGTAGTTAATGATATTAACTTTTAAAATAAACATTAATCACTTGACAGTTGACACTTAGTAGTACAAAGTGCTTTAAATGCTTTGTTTCTCGAAATTGGAACATTAAAGTGAATGACATGTCTTAGGTCTACAAGTTGCAAATTGTTCATCGTTGATCTTTTTAAATCTAATGGTTATAGGGTGATTCCGAAGGTTTAAGTTGGGAAGCCCATAGCTTTGTGCATGTCATTATGGAATTTGATGGTCTATTACATATTTGACCATTTTTTCAATTTTAGACCATATATTATAGCTATAAAATTTATTAGACCGTATAGTTTGACTTGCTATATTTTTATTAAACCGTAAAAAATTAATATATAGTATTTTAATTTATAATATATATAATTTTATAATTTTTATTATAAAAAGAAAATAGAATATAACTTTTTTGAATATTTTTAATATGAATTTAGAAACTTTTGACTTTTTTATAATAGCTATCATTTTTTATATTAATATATATGATTATAATATTATTATAAAAATATATATTAATTTAGAATCTTTTCAAAATAAAACATAATTATTTTTAATTTTTAGAATATATTTAACAGGATTTATTTTTAATACGATTTTAGAAACTTTTGTTAATTGTTAATTATAATAGTAGATTTTTATATTTATCACTAATAATTATCATTGTTTTCTAATTTTTCAAGATAATCCATTTATAAAAGATTTTATATAAAAATTCATAAATTAAACAATTTTTTTGATAGGCATTTAAATGACCAAAGTCAAACCATCATAAAATTTTCATATTGATTGTTTGCTATTGTCATAATCTTAACTGTTGATCTTTCTGAATCTAATGGATATAGGGTAATTCTGGAGGTTTAAGTTGGGAAGCCCATCGCTTTGTTCATTTCATTACGGAATGTAACTACAACCATACATCAAATGTTCATCCAACAGTTGAACTTGAAACTTTAGTAATTTACTAATTTATGATATTAACTTTAAAAAAATAACATGACACATGTGTTTTAAAGTCAATACGATAGGCATCGGCCTAACAATGCTTTATCGGTGGAACCCCCATCACAGCCCTGCCGATGGCCTGAAGGTGAAGACTCATAACTCATAAGGTGTGCTGAGGGCTCCCAGTCCCCGATATACCGATAGAATCAACAAAAGTAAGCACATTGTTGTAACACATAAACATCGTGGAATGAATGATTGCATTCCCCCGATGGCCCAATATAACCATGAATTCTCAAGTGCATATTGCATAGAGTATATTACTTAATTTCTCAAAAGAAAAAAAATTGATTTGAATATATTAAATTATTAATAGACACTGACACTGAAGTTTTGAACTCAGAAAAAAACTCTTTTACTCTTAAACGTAAATGAATAACGAAGATTCAAGAATAGCACAACACAACCATTTATTTTATTGCAACTGAATTTCAATGTCACGTTATTACATATATTTTTACAGATGAGTAGCACTGTAGCTCCTGTTTTGTATAAATAACATATGTCAGTGTGTCACTTTAGTACTTTACATAGACAAAATTTAATAATTTATTCCATGTTGTTGCTCGTTACAATGGATTACAAATTGGTTCCAATTTCCAAGATTTGTTGCTGAAAACCTAATACACATCTATCTCTAAAAATAAATGTGGCTCTGAAAATAAATTCATGATTCCAAGCTTTTGCTGGTGGATTTTCCAACCATGCTGGGCAAAGGGGGTTCCAATCACTCCTGGGGAAATGAGAGTTGTGAAGATACAAAATGTACTTATCCCCTTCGAGAACCAGAGTCATACAGAAGATGAGAAACAAATGTCTCTTTGAAAATAAATGCATGGAGCTTGCCTGACCAACCATGCTAGGGAAATGGGAGCTGTTAGAATACAGAAGGAGAAACAAATCTACTCCAATCTTTTACCTACAACCTCTAAGCATTTGGATAGCACTTATCTCCATCAGAGTTCCTCATCCTAGTTCAAAACCCATCTGAAAATTCAGGTTAACCAAATCAACTTCTTTCCAATTCCACCCATTCTGAACTTGAAGGAAATTCGTCTTTTACTGATTACTCTATAACTACATAATTGTAGGTAGGAGAATTTACAGTATCCCCAATATTGCATCATCTTCTTTGTGAATCCTTATTAACCCTAGAAAATAAAAACCCTTATGGCACTATCTACTAATCATTGAATCACTATCCCTATTTATGGGCCACTAGTGCCGCTACCAACCTGTATAATTAAAATTTCTAATTTGATTGGCGTCTTGCTACGTGCCAACTTGAACTCTACCTCAAGCTGACAAGTTGTCAAAATCACTCATTCAAACGATATGAAATCATTACAAATCTTGTTTCATTAAAGCTATGAGTTGTCCAAGAAATTGCTTCGAATGTTCATATCACATATGGCATTAATTGCTACCACTGCCACTGCCAACCATAGTTTCTTCAAAAATATTGAGAATTTAAATGAAATGAAATGTACAACATCGAGATTCAAGGCATTGAAAAGAGTGAATGAGTGATGAATTAATTTGAACACAAAGTCTCAGAGATGAAAAAATAAGCATTCTGAATTTGACCTAACACTAATAGATAAACATTGAACAATTATCATGAAGAAACACAATTCATTCATAATTAAAAGGAAGTATTGATAAATACAAAGATTTAGAAATATATTATTTTATCTCTCTAATGCCCAAAATGTGGTTTCACAGACCTGTCACCCCACACCCTGTACAATCAACATTCAAAAAGTGCTCAAAAGCTGAAACTACGCCCCCTTATCATTATGTGTCACAAATTCACAATTCACTAAAGGATTTGTGTATGTTGTAACGTTGTTAAACTGCTGGAGGTTCCGAGACTCTGTATAGTTCCAACTATATTTTCATAACAAAATTATGAAATTCAACGCGTTCTTCTTCTTCTTCTAAAACAAAAATCACCCAGTTGTACTCGACATAGCTGGTTTTCTCTTTCCACGCCATTGAACATAGCTGGGAAATGATGTCGAGTTTCTCTTCTTTAGACCAATTCAAATTGGGTTGCATAAAGGCCACAATTTCATCTTCCCATACCCCAATATCGGCTGGAAGTACCATTTTGAGGAAACTCTGAGTATGGAGTTCAAAATGCTACCACCTTTCCTCGTATGCAGGCTCAATTAGCTTTACAATCTGCTACTAAATCTATTTCTCCAAACTCCTTAATACCTTATTTAAGATCTATCCAGTTGGTGTTTGAGAAGACATCCCTTAATGGCATCGTACAATTCATTAAATGAGTTGTCACTTTGAAATTTGTGCATCCTGCCGAGGTCACCCAATCGCTGAGAAACAAAACTTTATAACCATTTGTATGGTAATAAAATCTCAACCATTGATTTCTAGAAATCTAACGGTTCTAGTGATATTTCGGAGGGTTCAAATCGCAAGTCTACTGCTTGATAGATTTACTTCTAGAATGCAACTACAGTCATCCATCGAACGGCCCATATGATTTTTATTTCGCCACTGGATTTTTTTATTATTTTTAGATTCATTTTAATTCGCCAATGAAAATATACATTTTGCTTTGAAAAAAGGTTTTAATCGCCAATGGAAAAAAATTTCTGGTTTGAAAAACAGGTTTATTCACCAATGAAAAATATTTTATTCGATTTAAAATAATTACAATTTGCCACGATTTTCCATAGACTTCTAGGGATTATAAAAGATTCACCAATGGGGATTATTTTTTTTTCTCGAAAATAAAAAAAAATCGCCAATAAATTTAATATTTTTCATCGAGAAGTATACAGGATTCGCCAGGATTTTACACCTACGCTGAGGGGGGGGTTTCTTAAAGTTATCCCTGCTATACTCTAATAATACACAATTAGATTTTATGTAAAATTGAGTAGATAATGTGTATCTTTTATATACTTACATGTGTGTGTGACTAATATGAATGAAACATGTGTTATGAAAATATGCTCTTCCTTTTTCTCCCACTACAAAAGTATTAAGAAATATAATTTTTATTAATAAACAATACCTTTCTTCCCAAGTAAACTAATCAATTAAAATTCCTAGAACTAATGTGATCATATTATAGCTAACAAAGAAACTGAAAAAATTATAGAAAAATATTAACTAATAAAATTAGGTGGAATGCATCTATTTCAATGAAATGAAATGATTTGTTTCTAAACAATGCCTCTTGTGGGAATATCCTAGGCTATCCCTTTTCACCATAGCTATTGTATCAACCTAAAAATGGCTTTTCCTTTTAGTTGCATGCCATAATTATCTTCACATTTGGATATATTATCTTCTACTTTTATCCTCCCGTCCAACCCAAAGGATGAGCCAACCTACATTCCTCATATTGATGAGTATTTTTTACATGACGTTTCTTTAGCTTAAGCCAAATCTACTACCCAATATAACATTGCTTGTCACCTCTCACTCTTTCAAACCCACCAAGTATTATTGACACATGCTTTTTTTTGAAACTTTTCCTATTCTTAAATCCTTGTGATACCTCATGATCATGCATTATAAGGGGCTTAATATTAACATAAATCCAATCATCATGCATGTGTGCCCTTCTCCATCCCACTTATCATCTCATAACTACACATACGAAGGACATTCCTACTATTCTCAATAGGACCACACCTAATCTCTATGATCATTCCTTCCCATCCTACCCTCCTCTATACCACTACTATCTCTACAAATACTTTTATTCCACCCCTAGCCTTGTCCCTCTTTCCTCTTATAGTTATATTCCTCCCTCACAACCTCTTAAAATTCACCCCTTCTTTTCCCTTCATCATAATTTAATTTAAAAAACCATACCCTATCCCATTTCTTCTAATCCCTTCCATTTACCCTAATTTGTATGTGTTTACTTCTCTCTTCCTGTATCAATCAATTGCATGGTGCCCATAAATTGTTGGATAGGGGTGTAAGGGATCACTTTGGACTATAGGGACACTAAATTACTAATATTATGATTATATGATTTTTACGTTGATGACGCCTTATACTATAACATAAATGAAGATATATGATGTGATTGGTTTTCTTTGATGCATGATATACAATGATTTTTTTAATTTATGTTGATGATGTTTGTGTGCGATATATATAGTGTATTAATTTGGTAATGGTTATGATGTACATGAGGATGGATTAATGTATGGTTATAATAAGGATAATGTATATTTTATTTTGCTATGGCATGTGTCAAAATGAGCTAGAATATTTTTTTCCTTGTTTATGGGTGCACTATCTTCATGTGAGAATTGTTGCAATAAACATAATCATTTAGCCCTCTTCCTTATATTAATTATCATGTGATGTTAAGTTAATTTGGTGTAAAATAATAATCTAAAATATTCCTACATTTAATATTTTCATCATAGACAAGGATGTGTAATAGGCAGATAATATTAAATTATAGGATCTTTTTCCTATTCAAAATTGATGAAATAGAGACCCCATATATTAGATAAGGAGATATGTGTTTATTAGTAGTGTTTTGTGTACTATTTTGATTCTTTTTTATGTAGCCATTAAGATTTCATGGAATTTATTTTCCTCAAGGGTGGTGTCAAATTATCAATGTATAAATTGTTGTGTGTGATGAGGATTATAGAAAAACCTCTAAATATTTTTAGTGATGATGACTTCATTTAAAATGAGGTGGTTGTTTTATTTTGAAGAGGCGGACACATTGATGACATGGAGGGATACAATAGAGAATAGTAGGATGCTCAATAGTCTAAGGTGTTAATAATGAGATCATGAGTCTTGCAACAACATTTCATCTATTGTTCTATTATTTTCAGTTCTCTCTTCTCCTATTTAACATTTTCTATTATGTTTTTTAGAATAATTCATTGTATTTACAATGGACTATGAAGCTTAAAAAATACTAATATATTAACATCATTTTTTTTGGAAGTTGGCTTGGCTTTGTACTTATTTTGGGAATATGTATGGTAGATCCAACCCTTCCCTAATATCCATGCCAAATTCTTCTCTAGACCTTGTAGAGGGTTCAAAAAAATTGGGTGAACTGCAATCAACTCCATTTACTTCTATCAATGAATTAAGAAGTGATCGATCAATGGTATTGTTGAGCATTGAAAAGAAAAAAGTTACAAATATTCAAATGGTAGAACTTATTGGTCAAATGGTAGAACTTATATGGGTAAGAAGCCATGAAATGAGAGTGGAAACTTCGGATCACAAAAATATTCAAGATAATTACCAAGGCTTATTGGAAAAAACCATATTTTCCATGAAACATAAGCCACCAGAGAACCATCACAGTGGGGCCATGAAGAGTGGGGCCATGAAGAGCTTCACCAGTTGACACTCTCATTTTATTCTACTCAGTTTATTGTTTACATTTTTATGGTTGTTCCACCAATCCATCCATCTCTTTATTCACTTATGCCTATCCTTCACATATATTTCAAGTTCCACCCATAAACTAGTTTACTTCTAGCAACCTGTACAACTATTCTACTTGCACATGGATTGTAGTTAGTTTTATGAATACAAAAGAAATTACAAGTTTGTGGCTTGAATTGTGATACCATAGATATTGAAGGAAATTATGTGGCATATAAAGAATGTGTAATGATAATTATATATGCTTCGAAATATAGATTATAATGATATTATTATCATTGCTTTATTGATCGATAATTAAATCATAGGAAAATTTAATTGTTGAAATCCCAATCAGTTGTAAACAGTTGTAATTGACACTCAAATTTGTTTGAGGTGTTTTATCTACAATAATATCTATCAATAAAACAATTATTTATTTCATCATTAGTTAAAGTTGGATATAAACTAACATAATCAATTTTTTGATATAATTATTATAGTCAATTTCTATTATTTGAAACATACAAAGAAAAATTAAGATTGATAAATCAAATACATAACATTGTTAGTATTGTATATGTGGAAGTACTAGTAGTGCTTGTATATGGAAGGCCAGTATCATAGTAAATGTTGTTAGGCATTAATTTTGTTATGATTATTATAATTTGATAAGGGAAGAAAGACTTTGTAGTGTATCTAATCTAGTGAAATTATAGTTACATAAACAGTGTTTAGTAGTATTATATCATTTTGGGTTTCAATAGATTGAAATACTAGATGATGCTATAAATTATGCCTCTCCAAGAATTAAACAAGATGATAATTTTCAATATGAATTAGCAAAGTAAATGTAACAATATTAAAAATAAGGAGTATATTGGTGATGTTGGTGGTGGAAAAAGAGGCTTGATCATTAAGGCTGAATTAAGGTTGGCACCATGGAAATGAACAAGGAATGATACAATCACTAGTATTGTTATTATCATAAAAAAATTTACATGAAAATGAAGAAGAGATATTAGGATTTATAATATAAGTAAACAACCCATAGTTTTCCTATGGGTTGTAATTAGAAAATTTCTTTTAGTTCTCTAATATAAGATCAATTTTTTACAAGGGTGTATTTCCAATAGTATAGTACACTCTTAATTTCTTATATTTATGATTTGAGGTTTCTTATACATATTTTGGAAGAAATTTTGGGCATGATTATGGCCACTACAAGATATTACAATACATTTTGATGTGTCACAACAACCTAAAACTTAATACAATGAAAGAATAAATGATTTGAAACTACTAGCATGGTATTCGTTGAAGAAAATTATTAATAAAAGAGTGCATTTCAATCTCTACAAGTTCAAACATGTAAAGAAAAAATAGATTTGATGCTCTTATCAGTGATTGCATTAGATCACCTACAATGGATAACAACTACTTTCATGAAAATTTGTAAAAATCCTCTTGGACTCCAATGTGCTTTGGATATAAATTCATGGGTGGTAGGAATCATTAAAAACCCAAATACATAGAAGTTATTTTCAAATTAATGAAAAACGAATTATGAGTTAATTTTCTTGATTCACCTAGAAAAAGAGAACAACCACTTTATCATACATGTTTATATGTTATTCATTAAGACTATAAACAAGTATTATTTGACTCATTGCATGCCTCATTTTGATTTGATAATTTCAAAACATAATCTTTGCACTTGTCTTATTGAGTATTTCACCTTCCAACAAAGAAAATAATACACTAATATTTAATGAACAAAGATTGGTTTCATGTGTATGATTATTTCATGTTGGAAACCACATAGTATTTTTTGTGTGACTATTAATCTTTTATTGGGTAATATTGAATTACTGGGTGAACCCACAATAGTGGGTTACAAATATTTGCACGAGCAAAAACTAGAGTTGCCCATCAAATTTTTTTTAATGGCTTCGAACTAAGGAAATCATTTGAATGAAGGGGCTGCATTCGAACATGTAAACCTTTGAATGAACACCCCCATTCAAACAAACCTTATTTAATGAAATGCAATTTTTTTTTAATGAAACATTATGTTTTTTCTTCATATGGATCCATATCAGGGGTCCTCATTTGAAGACCACTTTGAATGAAGGTGTCTTCAAATGAAAACCATATTTTATCACCTTGCCCCCTCAATTTAAAAATTCATGAATTTATTTTACTTTCAAAGCCTGATTTGGAGGTAAATGGAGTCAAATATATAAACCAAGTTGGAGAACCGTAGTCCTTGAAACGAGCTTTCAAATAACTATAAATTTAATATATTTTGCTTCTTCTTTTTTAAGTTTTACTAAACATAGGTTTTTCATCGAACATCAAGTTCTCTATTATAAATGTGGAAAAATAGTAAATTAGTGGAATTTTTTTTTAATAATATCTACGAAGTGGGTATCAATATCCTTGTTCCAACAAATAAAATTGAATTTCAATACATACAAAAAAAGTTATGTGGGACTTAGTGCACCTATGTCTAAATTGTAATCAATTGGTTTGAATTAAAAACTTAATTAAAATAAAAATATTCAACAAAAGATTATGAGATGAAATGTAATAACTAGATATCGGTGTTACCAACCTAAATTCAAATGAATTAGAATTTCATCCTTTTAAAAAAAAAAATTATGTGGAACATAATACACATCACTTTTTAAAAATGATGTTTACTATTAAAAACTAGTTATCAAAGGAGACAAAAAAAAATTTACAATTTAATTTATTTTTTTAATACATTTAAAATCTACAAACAAAATTTCACAAATCACTAGTTCGCATCGTCTTCAAATTCCTAACAGTTTAGTTACTATGGGTGTTGGAAAGTGAATATTTTGATTAAAATATTGATTTCAATGTCAAGTTTGGCCAAAAAATGTAACCCATTATTGTGGGATGACCCTAGTACCAAAGAAGCACAAAATACTAATACATTGCATATGAGCAATATGAGAAAATTTGAAGTATTCTTGACAAAAATGAGAAATGTAAAGAGTATGAATATTTCAAGTGTGAGAATAGTGAAACTATGTAACATGATGTATATTTCTAAAGTGGGTGGTTATATAATTTATATTGATTTTGATGTGAAAGAACTAATTTCAATTTATTAGCATTCCATCCATGCACCTTGCATAATTTTTCTATTTCTTGTTATGATATCTTCTATAAGGTTGGTTGCAACAAATGAACCATTTTAGCACTATTTTTTAACATACATAGTCAAGTGTAAAAAAATATTTGTAAAACACTACAACAATTCATGGCCATTGACTTCACCTTCTAAGGTAGATTAGAAGTATTTTTCATATTTTCACAAGGATAACCACGCACTCTTTTCTTTAATGTCTATTTTTTTGTTCTTAAATAATGTCTCTTTGCAAGTAATTTTATTTTAGATTGTGGGTGTAATGAACAAATAATATTCTATTTTAAATCTAGATTTGTACATACAAGATGCATTTTTTCTTTCTTTTCTATCAATTAACTGAGACTTTGTTCACTAAATTTTTCTTTTCAATTAGACACATTTGGAGTTGGATTTGTGAGTTTAACTATTAATAACTCACATATATAAATAGATATATATATATATATATATATATATATTAGAATGTAAAATATCTCTTTGGAATTTTGAAACTAGTCTCCACTTCTAAATCTTAGCTTAAATATCATTATTTTTATCAAGAAGAAATTATTCTATATTTTCATTTAAATTTTTCAGTTCATTAATTTGAAGTCACCTCTTCCATAATATTGTGTTAGAGTCAACTCTTAATGATTATGAAATTTTTTTGAGAATCAACAATTTAAATTTTGAATATTTAAATAAATTTAATTAGTTTTATTTGTACAACATGATATATTTTTATTCTTAAAACATAAATTTTATAAGACATCTTCATTTGTTACATTAATAATATCACTAGTCATAATTATAAATTTAAAGTATATATTTGAACCACAATTGTTTTTAGAATGATTCTCTCTTACAGTTCTAGGGTTTTCACCTAAAAGGAGAAAGGTATTCCACAAAAAAATGGGGGTTCACTCAAGACTAATGTTTTTGATAAAAGGGTAAAACGGGTTTTACAGGGACCTGAAACCACAAAGTTTACAAGATAGAGAAAGGACCACCAATGGTCCACCAAAAAAAAGAAACAACTACCCAACAAAAAACAACAGCAAACGGACAAAAAAGACCAGGAGGGTCAAAAAGAAAAAGACAATAGAAAAACATAGAATTATTTCAGAGACCGAAGGACAATCTGAGTCTCTGCCTCCAACGCCTGCATGTCAATGACCCCCTGTTTGAAAGTCTGCACCATTTTCAGGGTTAAGGGACCCTTTCGCTTCAAATTAGCTCTGGTTCTTCTAGATATACCACCATCAGTTTCTTGGTTTTTTTCTTCAGTATCATCAAGATCCACCACCAAGGAACCCTGCTGGGCTTTATCAAGTTTTTCGGTCATAGCGTTGATTATTATTGCATTGTGTCTTGCTATTTCGTGGTTCTGTTTAGCAATAGTTTTGATGTTGATTCTTAAGCCCTCAATCTCATTATCTATAATCCTATAGTTGTGGACCATATCTTTCTTACCCAAATCCGCAATCTTGACTCCCATTTCGTCAATTTTGCATTGCAGGGCCCAATTTTGATTTTAAGCTCATTAATTTCGGATAAAGTCCAATCCAGGATTTTAGAGTGGGTTTTGGAGTCGATTTTAGCCAGATGAAGGAAATCTAGGGATGGCTCTTTACCAGCATTAACAGGGCAATCGACATTCTATAAGTCAGGGGCAGGGCCCTCACAGCGCTCAGAAGACTCTTCAGAATAAGAAACAAGACTTTTATCTTGGGTGGACTTGCCTGTAGGGCTGTTCTTAGGAGGAAGACGGAAGGGCTTAAGCGCACTACGGATTTTACTTGGGTTCCTGGAAGGGCCAGCTTGCAGACTAGGGTCTTTAGGCCCAGTTTTAGGGCTAGGCATATAATTCGAGCCACTAGGCTCAATATCCTCACTGTCACTATCAGAGTTGGCTTCTGAGGTAGCAGGGGCATGCTCATGTAGATAATCAGCAATGAGCCTGATTAAACCAGTATGGAGGATAGGGAATCTTTTGGGATTCTTTGTGTTATCCTCCAAGCTTTTCTTTAGAGAGAAAAAAAAGTTGTAAGGAATAGAAACCCCAACCTTATGGAAAAAATGGTTGAGGAGGGCGAAGTGGTACCCGTAGACTTTTGTGAAGTGGCCATCTATAGTGATACATTCCATGATGGCCCGAAGCACCTTCTGCCATATAGACTTGATGGAATCAACATCAAAATAGTTGTTCGCAATTTTAATCAGGTTCTGCATCTCCTTATCATTTTTCAAGAATCTGATTACAGCTTCATCCGAATAAGCCTTGTCCCTAAAAAACTTCTTACCATCCATAGGTAAACCAGTGACTTTGGCAATTAAGTCTTCGTTGAGCTCAACATTACTACTGAATAGAGTCAAATTTCCATCATGCCAGTTCTTGGCAAATAGCTTCGTTGCCTCCATGTCAGAACCATGAAGCTTCTCCAGAAAGGGTAACAAACCTCCGCTTTTTATCTTGTTCCATACCTTTGCATTTTTCATGTGGATATCGTAGTTGTCTGGCTCAAATCGCTTTCTGTCCCCACCCATATTGGCCGACACAGAGAGAAAGAACCAAACACAGTCCTTTCTAAAATTGGCCCTACCAAATCTAAACACCCACAAAGTGTGCGGGGTAAACATACAATTTACTCCATCGGGCTCGGTACCATTCAATCTATTGATTGTGATGTGAGATATCCGACCTCTCCTCGTTGAAGGGCTAACATGATGCCTTACCATGTGATCTATCATAATTTAATAGGGCACAAACTTCAACATTTAGATCGCGATAATTTAGCCAAGTACACAAATCTTCACGCTTAACTCCTTCATTAGCAAAAAAATCCACAACAACATTGGCTTCTCTGTAGGTGTGTGTTATTTTAACTTTTTCAAAACTGTCCAATTTCAGTTTAGCTTTATCTATCCAAGATTTGATGGTCCATGAGGGAGGAGACGTGCCATGGAGGTAGTCAATTATGTTTTTGGAATCACCTTCCAACCATAAATTTTTAATATTGAGGCTTTGGGCTAAGTTTATAATATGGTAGGCTCCAGCCACCTCTGCCAAATGATTAGTTTGAAAGCCAAGAGGAGAGGTCGTTGCACCCATGAAATTTCCATAGGTATCCCTTATAACTCCACCACAGCCCGCCACCCCCGGATTACCTTTAGTCGCAACATCAAAGTTAGCTTTGATCCACCCATCGGGCGAAAAAGTCTAGCAAACTCCCACTCTATCCTTTTTAATATTCATTGTAAAACTAGACAGAATGGGGAGTATGTTCCAATCCTTAGCAATGCTAAGATCATAGTTCAAAAACTGAGCATTCGAAATCTTTCTATCCTTCCGGGCCACAACACTGAGATTTTCCTTTAGATTCCTAACAATATTATCAAAGACCTGATCTACAGGGGCTTCTTTGTTCCTAAAAATTCTATTGTTGCATTATTTCCAGATGCCCCAGGCAATATGAGGAAAAGAAAGCTCCCCAAAAAACCAAAGTAAAGGGTTCCTTGTTGGCGCTTTCCATTATATGAAGAAATCTTCTATGAGCCAAGGAAAAACCCAGGAGAGATTCCCTAAACTGTTAAACTTATCCCAAATAGAGGGAGCGAAAGAGCAATGAAGGAATAAATGATTACCTGACTCAACATCCATCTTCAAAGACAACATCTATTAGGGATTTGAAATCCTCGTTTACATAGGTTGTCAGTTGTTAACAGCTTATTTTGATGTAGAATCCAGAAAAAGATGTTAATTTTAGGAATCAAATTATTGCACCAGGCTTTAGACCAAAAGGGAGGATGATCCCTAGAAGACGTGAACTTAGCAAAGGCAGAAGACACCGAAAAATTACTTGAAGGGTTGTCTAACCAGACCGCACGGTCTTCCAACTACTCTGAACTAAGTTTAACAGCCAGCAGGGAAATTTGGATCAGGCCCAGAGCTTGACTCACCCTGCATAAGTCAACCCATATACCATTCTCACTGTAATCTTTCACAAAAGTACCAAACATAGCCTTACAGATCATAGCCCAATCTCTGAAGGGATTGATATTTATCAGAGGTTCCTTGAAAGCCATCTGTCTTCCATGAATCTAGTACTATTATCATTCCTAACATGCCAACCAAAGCCTTCCTCCACAATCTTTTTTCCAGTAATTAAGTTGTTCCAGCATATAGATCCTTTTGGAAGAAGGTGGGGATCCATATTAATAATCGAAGAGCAATTGTTATCCAAATATTTACCAGCCAAGATGTCAATCCACTCCTCGGAGGAAGAGCAGATTCTCCAAATTTGCTTAGCCAAAAGGATTTTATTGATAGATCTAATTCTTCTTAGCCCAAGTCCACCATTATTTTTGGATCTACAGACCAAATTCCAATCAATTAAAGGAATTTTTTTATTTTCCTCAACACCCAACCAAAGAAATCTTTTTTGAATTTTTTCAATAGTATCAGCATATTTGGCAGGGATCTTAAAAAGGCTCAGTGCATAGATAGGGAGGTTCTGAAGGGTGGCTTTGAGGAGCTAAAGCTTACCAACTTGGCTAAGCAGAGCAACTTTCCAATTAGCAAGCTTTTTGCTAAATCTATCCACCAACGAAGACCAGAAAGCATCAGGAGGTTTCAAACTTAAAGGAAGACCTAGGTAGGTGGCAGGAAGGGTATCCACCTTACAATCCAGAATCCTGGCGATTTTAATCTGACAATGAGCCGGAGTGTTGAAAAAGAATAGCGAGCTTTTTTGACTGTTGATCAGCTGTCCTGAAGCTCTCCCATACTTATCAAGTAGTTGTTTAATAGATTTAGCTTCAGTCACAAAAGCCTTACCCATAAGCATAGTATCATCAATGAATTGTTGGTGAGAACACACCAAGTTGCCCGAGGACAGTCTGAGCCCAGAGATAACATTACATTCAATCAATTTTTTCAAGTTCCTACCAAGGCTTTCAACCATAATAGTGAATAAAATAGGAGAGAAAGGGTCACCCTGCCTGAGACCTCTGGTGCTCTAGAAAAAGGAGGTCGGGTAGCCATTAATCATAATCGATATGGAAGCTGTGGACACCAGTTGTTCCACCAAACGAACCACCCTATTATTAAAACTGAAGGCCTTCAAAATTTTAAATAAAAAGACCCAATCCACTCTATCATAGGCTTTTGAAATGTCAAGCTTTAAGAGAAAACCTTCAGTCTTCGATTCAACAAGGGAGTGGATGTTCTCATGAACCGAAATAATAGAGTTGAGAATTTGTCTACTAGGGAAAAATCCATTCTGTTGAGGGGAGATCAAGGAAGGCAAAAAAACTAAGATTCTAGAGGTTAAAACCTTAAAAATGATCTTGTAAATAGAATTACAAAGACTGATAGGTCTAAAGGCCTCAAAGTTGTCAGCTCCAGGTTTCTTAGGAATGAGGACCAAGAAAGTAGCATTAAGTTCTTTTAAAAGACATCTAGCTCCGAAAAATTCCTTAACAGCATTAACCACGTCCTCTTTAACCAAACCTTAGAACCATTGAAAGAAGAATAGAGGAAAACCATCAAGCCCTAGAGCTTTATTCCCATCAAAGGAAAAGACAGTCCTCTTAACTTCCTCATTGGTGGGGATAGTAGTCAAAAAGGAGTTGTTCTCCTGGGTAATAATTCTTGGTATAGCTTCCACCAGCTGATCTTGTTCAATTTGGTTTATTTCAGAGCTAGCCGACAGGAGAAGTTTAAAGAAGGAACCCGCCTACCTCCTTATATCTTCATCCTCAAAAAAACTAGTTCCATTCATTTCAATTTGTGATATTCTATTAACAGCTCTATGTTTAGAAGCAGATAGGTGAAAAAACCTGGCGTTTCTATCTCCAGTGGATAGCCAAAGAGCTCTAGATCTTTGTCTCCAAAACTCCTCCTCCTTCCCAATAAGGTCATGCATTTTCTTAAGGATCTCATCCTCTTTTTCCTTATTATCATTCAAGTAACCCTCATTCTAGATTTTGAATTGAATGGCTCCTAGATCCATCTGAAGTTCAGATTTGATCTTGAATATGTTCCCAAAAGAACTCTTTTCCCATTCTTTAAGCTTACACTTCACTTCCCTTAATTTTTTGGCAACTCTAAACATAATCATTCCTTGAATACTTATATTCCACCATTTCTTTAATTCCTCTTTAAAAGTAGGATGGGAGATCCATATATTTTCAAATCTAAAAGGGGTGTTCCTCTTCATTTTAATAGGATCCGCAATAAGACTAATAGGAAAATGATCAGAACCTATTCTAGTAAGAGCTTTCAAGGAGTAGAAGAAGTCAAAATACCAATGATTAGAGATCAGATCTCTATCAAGTCTGACCTATATAAGGTCCATCCCCTTTCTACAATTAGACTAGGTGAAGGCAGCTCTATGAAGGTCCAGGTCTATTAGCCCTTGAGTATCAATAAAATTCTGAAGGTCCTCCTTACTTTCCAGGTTGATCTGGGATCCCCCAAATTTCTTGCCATTCATTAAGGGAGTATTGAAGTCCCCCATAACAATCCAAGCTTCTTTATCAAAAAATTTTCTAATGGAAGCTAGTTCCAACCAAAATGATTTCCTCAAACCTTTACCATTAGGAGCATAAAAGTTCATTTGAATCCAGCTGAAGTTATCTCTTATATGAGTGAATCTAGTAACTATGTGATTCGAACCTTCCAAAATTGGATCCCCCTTGATGATGTGGCAATTCCAGTAAGTAGCAATGCCACCCGAAGCACCATTAGAATTATTACCCTAGTTACAGTAGTATTGAAAGAGTTTTAAATTTTCAATTTTCTCCTTGGGCATTTTAGTTTCCTAACTCAAAAGAATATCCGGTTTGTGATCTCTAACAAAGTTGCGAAGAACATCTTGCTTGTGGGGGCTATTGAGACCCCTAATATTCCAGGACATAATCTTCATTATTTACTAGGGGAGTTAAGACACTCTGGGATGGTTTTCTGAGACCCATCCGCAATTTCCTGAAAGCTATTCAACTCTCTTTTCTTTTTCAAAGACTTTTTTCCTTTTGAGTTTTTTGGTGCACCACAATCAGCCTTGCCTCTTGATCTAGTTGAGATACTACTTGGGGTCTTCCCTTGCTTGTTTTTTCCATTCTTCTTCTTTAATATATTCTCTTCTTTATTAGTCTCTTCTTGACTATCCGTTTCTCTGCTGGATTCCCAATCCTTATCATTTGGTAATCTTTGTTCCCAAGGTAGAGAATCTATATTTCCATTCTCCTGACAACATAAAGCATTACTGGATAGGTTTGTTGAATGATCCTGATTATCAAGGGCTTCAACAGTCCCAATAACCAAATTGGTCTCCAAAGGATGTTCCACACCCAAAGGGGGTGGAGAGCCAACAAACAAGGGGAGAGGTGGAATGTTCAAGGCCAAGGATAATCCAGCACTGGGAATATCCTCCAAACCTGGAAACTCATCATTTCTATCAGAAGGGACAGTCATTTGGGAAAAGGAAGGAGACAAAATCCGATCTCCTTTCTTAGCTTGGGTGTCCTCAACAAAATCTCTAACCATGGGAACTTTTGGATTATGAGGCTCCAAAGGGATCTCACCTTTTTCCTCCAAACCCACTTCAGTCTCTGCAGTAACTATCAGATTATCAGCTTCCACCACTAGCTCCTGCTCTTTATTCTCCCTACTTCCTTTTCCAGAGTCATTCTTCTTTTTTTTCCATTCTTTTTTCCCCTGTTCAGTTGGCTTGCCTTTCTCTAAGGCACCACTAAGAGGGCATTTTTTTTTCCCAATTTCTAGATTTCCTACACTTGAAGCAAGCAAAAGGGATTGTTTCAAATTCTACGCTCTGTTCCCAGGAGCTCAAATTTGACTTTATCTCAATCGATGAGGGTAGATCAGCTTCCTGAGGGACCCCCACGCAAATCCTTGCAAAGACTAATGTTAATATGATTGAAATATGCCTAAATGAAATGCCCTAAATGTTGAGGATTTATGAAACAGAACAAAACCTAATGCAATATCTAGAAAATTTACTTTGCTTGAAAACACAGTATGATATGCAAAATCAGCTAAGAATGCAAGTAAATTGTAATAGAAATGAATGAAACTAGAGAGATGCACCTGGAAACTTCTAGAGGCTGGAATGGAAACTGGAAATGCTATTGATCCTAGAATTTTGGCCTACTAGAAATAATTCGCCATTCTATACAACTTAGTCCTAGATCTAGAAAACTGCACCGTAGCCCATTTCAACCAAATGGGTATCTAAATCTACAAAAATATGAAAAAAACTTGTATTATGGGACTAAGTCACCACAACTAGGGGAAGTGTCCACTTTGACTTTTCTGAAAATCTGAAAGTGGAAACAAAAGCTCTCAATCTACACCTTCTGCTCCTCAGGGAATTTGAATCTGAAACTGTGATTTTCAGCCTGTAAGTGATTTTTTGTGAATATTTTGACCTACCCCACAAGGAGATGAATTCAGAAAGTTTGCAACTTATTCTTCAATAATCTCCAAGTCTTCAAAGGTACCTAAATCTGCAAACACACAAAGAAAGAAAGAGAAATGTTGAATGTTAGGGGATAGGGGTTTGCCTTGGTCAAACCCATTTTAGGTAATTAAACCAAAATGATGAAATAAGACAATGAAGTATGAAAATGAAGTAATGGGATTAGAAACTTTCCATGATGATTGATCTTGAAGTTTTGTAGCAATAGATGAAGAATCTTCCCTTGAATGCTTCAGAAAGCTATCTTGATGACTTAGAATGCTAAAACCCTAGCTTGCTTGACTTGAGATGGAAGATGAATCATGAATGAATAATGCACGAGTTAAGAGAGAGAGAATAAGGTCCCCAAAATGAGTGGAAAATCTTATATTTATACATAATTATGCCCTAATTCCCAAAAATACCACATCATAGGCTAACCTTAGGTCTTAGAAAATAATAACCCACTAGAATTTTGAAATATTTTTATTTTTGAGCCAAATGGGACTAAGTTGCCCGTAGTGGTGACTTGATCCCACTTAGGTATTTCAAGTGGGTTTCGGGAATTAAGATTTATTAAATGATTTTTATTGGGTTTATTCTCAAAAACACTTTTAATTAAGGCCTGTAAGTGCATAATGGGGCCATTTAAGGCATCAAAAATGTGTAATTATTGATGACAAGCATAGAAAAGTGTGAAATTTTGATGCAACTCCCTACAACACTTTGAAAAAAAGAGGTTTATCAAGTGAAATATATTAAAAGTGTGAAAGTTTGTTGCAACTCCTTACAACACTTCACAACACTTTTATAATACATTATAGAATTCTTATTGATTTACAAGGGTCCAAGACCTAATGTGAATGTGTTGGCCACATTACAACATTAAATCTAGGAAAAATTAGGCAAAAATCCATAAGAAAGACCCAAATGAGCATAAAATGTCCAAAGATACATTTTCTTGTGACATAATATTATATTGTATCCTTCCATTCATTCTATTAATACTATTATCTTCTACTACATGCCCAAAGATTATAACCATAGTACCAATTTTCAACTATGAAATAAAACAACATTGATCCTCATCCAATCTAGAGTCATGAAAGAAAGGTGCTTGAAATAAGTCATTTTTTGATGGTTTATTACAAAAAATGAGACTTTATGTTGTTTTGTATTAACAAACTTACAACAAACAAAATTCCAAAAAAAATCTACATTTCATGATATCTATATTTTTCTTGAGAAAAGGGTAAACACTTTATTAAATCAAGAGAAACCAAAAATATAGAGAAAACTAGGTTTAGAATAGGAACCTAGTACTAGAGACCGAACAAAAAATACCACTGGCCAACAATGCAAGGAAACCAACCTATTGAAGCCATCATTTTTCCATATCCTTAGTAATGCTCAAGCCTATCCAAATCTTGGGAATAATCCCAAGATAAATGCTTCCAACTATCCACCTACCAATCCCCAACACTCTCATAGGCCCATTTAGACAAACAGTCTGCAACCTTGTTCCATTCCTAAGAAATATGGGAAAAGGAAACAAAATCAAGCATAAAGATCAATCTAAGAATCTATCTAACCACAGAGATGAGGTGCCAATTAGTACCATCGAAATTTGACCCATTTAGCAAATCAATAAGGATTTGAGAATCTGACTCACAAATAATCTTGAACCATCCAAGAGCACAAGCTATTTCAATGGCAAAGAGAATTAACAACCCTTCCATGAGATTGTTTATTTGTTGCCCCTTATAAATAGAGAAGAAGAAAACAACCTTTCCAATGTTATCCCTTCCAACACCACCAATCCTAGCATGAACAAGATTAACTCTAGAAGAACCATCAGTGTTAATCTTCAAAACATCCACAAGGGGCAAGGACCATCGACCATCTCTCTAAGTTTTCCTTCTTGACTATCGATGCCTCCGAACACAGGGAGACTCGGGGGTAAGGTCGTGAAGGCCCAACCACGAGGCAGTAAAAGATCTTCACCTATTATATTATTAAGATCATTGTGCATTATATTGTATCATTTCATGCATTCTATTAATACTATTATCTTCTACTATATGCTTGACGATTAGAACTAGAACAATATTGATCTTCAAATTTATTTTCTAAGGATTATTAAAAAAAGATTGAGATGTTATGTTCTTTCCTATTAACAAACCTAGAAAAAAGATAAAAACATTTTTTTACGATGAGCCAACAAAATACCTACATTTTCTCAAATCTACTTTGAAAGTTCATTAATCACCATGTTTCTTTATTCAAGATAGATTAATAAGGAAATTGACAAACACTTTATGCTAAAGTCAAAGGGAGTGTTGGAATGACACATTCCTTAGCCTGCCCACCTGTCTCATCCTCTATATGTTTTGATCCTTTGGAGGGCATGTTCCGACAGC
Organism: Sequoiadendron giganteum; assembly: GCA_007115665.2. NCBI lineage: Eukaryota > Viridiplantae > Streptophyta > Pinopsida > Cupressales > Cupressaceae > Sequoiadendron > Sequoiadendron giganteum. The sequence goes on from CM021109.1 coordinate 211,200,808, forward strand.
CTGGCCATTTTTGGGAGATGCATTTTTAAGATAGTTGTGACTGGGTTGTATTGCTTATTCAATTTTTGAATTGGGTTTTCTTTGTTACTAACTAGTGGGTAAGAATGGCTTGCACACTTCACCTTGCATCACGCCTACATTAGCAATGCATAAGCCATAGATTGCAAGATTGGTTACTTAATCTGCTGTTAAAAGTCTTTTTCTATCAGTCAAACTTCTCTAATCCATTTTGCAACTACTGAAGGGAATAGCAGAGATAGAAAATAATTCAAATTTAAAATATTAACACAGAATTGCCATTAAAATACTTTGCTACTTGAGAGCAAAAATTATATTAATTTCCTTCTATTTTGATTACAGAATATATCCCCATATTTAAAGATTTTCGACCCACATAAAAATTTAATACAACTTTAATGTCATAAACACGCCAGCAAAATAATCATCCTAACCAAGGTCTAAATGGTTTAATATTCATCCTTATACATTACAAAATATCCAATCAAAAATTCCTTTTTATGGTGACATGGAATCCACTACCGAGCACACCGAAGAAGCCAAAAATTCAACCATCATTGACTACCGCACTACCACTGTGGTATATAAGGGTACCGCGATAATTGCAGGAGCTGATAGAAGCTGGCTTATTGCTCTATCACCACGGTTAAATATTAGACTACGGTGGTCGTGGTAACCGCCAGAGCTGATAGGCAGAAAGTTTACCGTGCTACCGTTGTGGTCAAGAAACAGACCGTGGTGGCCGCGGTAATCATCCACTAACAGTCTACTAGCTGAAGATGCCAGGCACCGCGCTACCACCAGTGAAGGAAGATTAGACTGTAGTGGCCGCGGTAACCGTCAGGATGAAGGAAGATAGAGCCGCAAGTGGTTTAACCACGATACCGCGGTGAGCGAAAAGTAAGGTTGCGGGTAGAGCGGTAGACACCGCAATACTGCAAGCCGTTGACTAGGTCTGCGCGGTATGGTGGTAAGGGTTGACTGTGACGACTGAATTTGACTGTGACGTGGACGCGCGGGTTAGACAAATTTCCAACAACAATTTTAATGTTTGAGATTGAATAAAAAAATCCTCTGCATGTGTTGAAAAACAATCTTTGTTCGTTGCAATAATTTTGTATCTTTTGTAATTTCCTTCATGAATACTGTCATGTCTATAATTATGTTGAAGCATATATTCCAACAACACTTCTTAATGCTACAACATTAAACAAACTAATAACATAAAACACTAGGAAATACATTATGTAGAATATGTTCTTTGAAAATAATTCTTGGACTAGTAAGACTTGTTCAAGTGGCTCCCCAAATGCATGTATAATCATCTAGCTATCATCTATGTTCCCAGCATCATTGGACATCATTTGTGTATGAATTATCTCATGACCCTCATAAAAGTATGATATTGAACTTCTAGATTTTGGATCTCCCTTGAACTATTAGACACCAATACTCACATATATGCTCCATAACCACAACAAGGTATAGTTTCTCTGATCCACTAGAACCTTAGACTATTGAGCATCTATCTAACCTCTAATGCATCATTTTCTATCTTCAAAATGTTGGTCTTTTCAAAATAGGACAAACACCTCATCTTCAATGAAGTCATCATCACTCTCAATATCTGGTGTTTCTCCAACAATGGCTGACATTCTCTCAGCTCTTATGCTTGTAGCAAGCTACATGGCATCAAGCTTCTTTTAAATAAGGTTTAGAAAAATCTTTGTGATCTTTTCCATACTATTTTTTCTCTTTGAGATCTTAAAAAATTTGATGCACACTTTTGAGGAGCAAATCACCACCTCCTCTGAGAATCCTTGACAACAACAACATCAAACTTGACACAAAGGCTCACAGTAGCAAGACCTCCCATTAACTTACATACCATAATAGAAAATATAACAATAGAGAGACACAATAAACTCACACATTATATTTTATTCATTTATAAAATTATATATATAGTTATATAGTTATATAGTTATAAATAATTTCATCAACATCTTATAATAATGCTAACTTTTTTGACAACAAATTATAACTCAATGACAACTAAATAAAATTTGTTCGACAAATAACTGATGATAAAGACTACAAGTCATGTCTATAATTATTTTGGATCATGTATTCCAATATCATCTCCCCCATAGAAGCACAATGCATAGCCACAGTCTCGGAGATTTCATCTTTATTCCTTTGTTTCGACAAAGACTTATCAGAAAAGCCACCAGAAATGATAGCCAGAGCGCTATCACTAGAAATGGCAGTTTGAGACCCAATCTCTCGCTCTTTAGGGGTTTCAACAAGATAATCTTGTACAGCATCACCAACCCCACCATTTGAGACATCCAGAGGGGAAACCTCAAGACCCCATGATTTTGGTGCAACCACCTCTGAAAAACTCTCGTGTTATTCGTATTTCTTCTCTACCGTATAATGTTGTTGAGAGGAACCTTTCCACCATGTAGTTGTCATAGATTTTTTCTCAAATACTCATTGTGCAGCAGCATGACCTATTTTAAAACATCTTCTACAATGGAAGGGAATCCCCTCATAGTCCAAAGATTGGATCGAAGACCCCTTAGAATATTTAGGTAAAATCTCAATAGGCAGCCCTTTTGAAACATCCATTTCAACCAGTATATGGGAAAAAATGAAATGAAAAATGTCAGAGGATACAACATCCACCAACAAAAAATCACCAAGGGCTTCACCCACTTCCTCCAAAAGAGGGTTAGTCCATAAGTGGAGGGGAAGATTAGGCAGCCAAACCCAAATTGGGAAGTTATTGAAAGTTTCAGAAGCAAGCTTGAAATCAGAATGCCAAGGCTTAATCATCAACAAATATTTGTCCTCCCAGCTAAAAAATTGTCACATAAAATTATATTTCTATCATAAGCATTGTCAAACTTGGCAACCAAAAACCCTCTAGACATGGGGAAAACATGAACTTTACAAAAAAATAGAGGCTCCCATTCATTGGAGATCCAAGAATGTAGCTAAGAGAGGCTAGGCCAAAAATCCCTAAACTGAAAAAATCACCCCATGAACAGAGATCTCAGAAACATTATCATCTACTTCCTCTACCGTCTCAATTTTCAGATTCACTGAGATGGCATTAGCAATAGCGATAAACCCACCAATCGACACCCTCCCATGCCGAAATCTCGCAGCCGACACCCTAGCCTTAGCCACAGGGCTACTTCCCTTAGCACACCTCCCGCTAGATCCCGTCATGTAGGAGACTCCAATCTCTTTCACAGCAGTCTCAAGTTGCCAATCCAAAAAGAGCGACCTCTGCCCTAGATGCCACTACCGCTGACAACGCCCGCGCCTTCTACATGGAACGCCTGGATAGGGTAACCATCCGCTCTGACCACTATTTCAGGAGTTTAGTGTTATTGTTAAGACCCAATTTATTCCAATGTGATGCATGCTATATAGTATATACATGTGACAAATTTAACATCTAAAAGAATGACATAAAGAACTTCATCGCCGTTTAAACAAATAGCACACAAATATCAAACTAGAAGGAAAATCAGAACAAACCCAAATTCACCATGGACATGCATTTGGAATTTAGAAAATTCTATGGGCTTTAGCATTGTTAATAGAGAGATATTCTTGCATGCTTTGCCAAAGGACTTCTAGTAAGAATATTCTTGATTGTGAAGCACAATTTCTAGTTCACAAATAGTCATATTCTTCAAAAGACTTAAATCGTAAGATAAAATTTATGAATCTAAATAAAATTTTCTAGTTTACAAAGTATCATAATTGATATGTTTTTGGAAAGTATCAACTTAAAGTAATAATACTTTAACAAGAATCAAGTTCTTATAACTTGGATTAGGTCATCATTTACTCATATCCCTTATGATTTCTTTTAACCAAATCTTCACAATACTATAATTTTATGGAGAAAATATTTTCCCAATACATCATTAGTGTTGAAATATCTTTAAAGTAGAGTATTGTTTGCTCAACTCTTCCAAAAAAATTTAAAAAAAAGTACGTACAAATAAACATGTTATTTTAAGAAAAGAAAAATTAGAAATTTAAGAAAAGGTTATTCAATTGTTCTTGTGAACATATACAAAATGCATCTAATTTACTTTAGAAGGTAAATTCTATGATCATGAATTATTATAGGCTTTTATAAGTACTATATTATGGTAGACTATTAGTCTTTGAAAAGCATTGATAAGATGGTTCATTTGTTGCAGCATACCTTCTACAATATACTGGATAATGAGAAATTGGAATATTATGCAAGAGAACATGGATGAAATACTGAGTCCAATTAGCTCTTGCACATCATATTCTTTATAAATTCTATAATAGTTCACCTTCGTGAAAAAAATGGTTGTCCCAATTTGTGATGATACAATGCTACAAGGATTCACTATTCTAATACTTGAAATGTTCATACTCTATGTATTGCTCATTTTCATCAAAAAGACATCCCATTTTCTCATATTGCTCATATGAAATGTATTAATATTCTTCTACTTATTTGGTTGTCCTTAACTCCTACACAACCAAAGAATGATAGTCATGGAACAACTAGTACAAAGTTTCCAAATTGAAAGAACTATGCATATGAAATTGATATTACATGTTGTAAGGTGAAATATTCAATATATATAAAATATAAAGAATATGTTTTGAAATTATCTAGCTAGAGTGAATCATGTAATATATTAGGTACTTTTTGATAGTCATGTTGACCAAAGCATACATGTGTTTGATAAATATGGTTGTTACAATATTCTAGTTGACTTAATAAAATGAAATTGTAATTCATTTTTCATTAAGTTGTAAATAGATTATAAGAATTTGTGTTCTGAAAGGTTTTCACCATTGAAAAATTAATTTCCCAAGCACATTGGAGTCCACAATGAGCTTCACATTTCCATGAAATCAATTGTTACCCATTGTACCTGATCTAATTGAATCACTAGTAAGAGATTGAAAGATTATTTTTCTTTACATGTTTGAACTTCTAGAGATTGAAAGAAAAGTCGTCTATTAATTATTATGTTTAGCTAACACCATACTAATAGTTTCAAATAATTTATCCTTTCATGCATTAATTTTTAGTTTAATATTTAATATCAAAATTTATTATATAGTATCTTGTAGAAGCGAGAATCGAGACTAGAGTTTTTTCAAAATAATAAATAAGAAATCTCAAATCACATATAAGAAAATTAAGTTTTTACTACTATTATTAGAAATATTCTTTTTTGATATTTTGATCTTGCATTAGAGAAGTACGATCAATATTATAATTGTAACCTTTTGGTAAAACTATGATTTGTCTACTTCTAGTACGATTTTGACGTTCTTATAAAACTATGCAAATTTCTCTATTATGAAATCTACTTTTAGAATACTTGTACTAATCATTGCATAGTTCCATACTAATTTTCATCATGCTAACCCTCACTCAACCTTATTGATCAAACTTATTTTTCACCACCAAAATCACTAATACAATCCCTATTTGTAATTTTGTTACACCTACTTTGCCAATCGAGGTTGGGAATTAGTATCTTTTCAATTATTCAAGAGCACTATTTTTACAAGATCATCAAATATTTCCAACAAATTTTCATCAAACCTATTGAGATACAGAAATAAAAAATGCTATTACAAAGAGTACTTACATAACTATAGTTTCGTTGGATTAAATACTTTATAAATTCCTTCCCTCAATAACAAGAGAAATGGAAATAACTTTAACGATGATATTAGCCTTCCATATATGAGTACTAGTATTACTTCCATGTGTGTAGTTCTTACATTGTTAAATTCAATCTTTTAACACCTAATATAGAAAAGTTGATAGACACAAATCGTAGTGCCTATACTTAAACCAAATCATTGGTATCAAATTTAAAGCATTTTTATAACTGAATCAAATCATAGAATTTTACTATAGTAATTTTATCAAAATAGTTTATTTTGTTATTAAATATCCAAATTTAATTAATATTGATATAATTAACAAATCATTGATATAAATTTGAAACCTTATTTATATTTTAATGTTTCAAATCATACAATTTTACTATAATAATGTCATCAAAACATTTTATTGTGTTATTTAATATCCAAATTTTATTCATATTTATATAAATAATTATTATAATGATATATATTGTTGAAGAATCCAACACCTCATACAATTTTGAGTGTCAATTACAATGGTTTACAAACAATTTTTTTACTAGTATTGCTACAATTGAAGTTGCCTACAATTTTAATTCTTCATCAATAAAACAAAACAAAACAATGATAAAAATAAATTCTTAAAATCTATATTTCAAAGCTTATATAATTTTCATTGCATGTTCTTCATATGTCACACATTTGTCTTTAGTATCTACTTTTTTGGTTATCAATATTCAAGCCACAAACATGTATTTTATGCCTTCAATATGAACTTTTCTCTCATAACATTGATATTATTATTTGGGTCACAAATTCAATGTACAAAATTATATCTACTAATTCTTACTAGAGTTAAGTGCAAGAATTTGGATTCATTTTCTTGTCAAAAAGTGGAAGTGTTTCCCTAAAAATCAAATCTTTGTCATAGTTGGAGTAAAAATTTGAAACACTTACACATAAAAATTTAAGAAATTCCAATGGTGTGAAATGTAGGATTTTGAGTCTAGTTTTTCAAATATGTAATTTATCACAATACACATATGATTCAAGATAGTTTTATATAGAATTTGCAAAAGTCACATTTTTAAAATCATTTTATAAGGGCTTAACATATACGTGTATAGAAATAATAATTTAACCGAAATAAAAGTATTTTTCTATTTTCTTTTAGCGAAAAGATGTGTATTATGGTGAAATTTTATGATGATTATTCTTTATGATTTTTTTTTTCTAAATTAGTTTTTAATTAATTTTTTATTGACTCTTATTGCTATTTGTGAAAGCCCTTTGTCTAAAAAAAGTATAATTTGAGCTTTAAAACTAATTATAAATTTTTATTTTTTTCATTGTATGAAGAATGATGTTTAGATTGATGACATATGGAAAGATACTTTAAAAATTAAAATTCATTAAAAAATACTAATACTTGATATTTCAAGTTTATGATTTACTTTCCTCATAAATTAAATAATAAATTAAAAAATGTTCAATTATTTAAAAAATTACATATTTGAAAACTAGACATCACCATCTATGACGGGTTGTACTTTTGTTAAAAAAATGAAAAAATTAATCGACCTTATTGTTAAAGTCAATTATTTTTTTATTTTCATGGCATTGTAACTGTTAGTCCAAACTACAAGGTTGAGGTTTGGATTTCCAACCATAAAATGAAAGCATAATCATGGGGTTTCAAATTTGAAATTTTATGAAATGTGTACTCATTAAAAAATGTCTACTTATTCTGAAAAGGAAACAATATATGGTGTAAATAGAAATGAGAGCCCATTTTAAAATGGGTACCCATCTCTATTTAAAATGCATAGTTATTTTAAAAATTAAAATTGGTACCCATTTCATATGGGTAGAAGTTTAGGTTTAAGATCCTAATCCTAAATGGGTAACCATTTTTACAAAATAGGTATTATCCATTATCTTGCACTTACCTTGTCATATTGAAATATATGTTTTTCATTTTTTTCATTTGGGATACAACATACAAATATTGCAAGATACAAATAAATTACTATCAAATTGTATAAAGGATCCAAGCCTTAGATATTCATGATATGAAAAAATGTTGGAGCAAAAAAAACACATGACATAATGATTGGTGGGAGATATTTTTAAAACTATGCAATCTAGTTTAACTTTCAATATCAATTGAAAGTGTGGATGTTCCCAAAATTTGATAATTGAGCCCTTTAAATAGAAATCAAAGGTTTCAATGCATGACCAAATGCTCTATACATACTTCATAAACCTTTCAATGCTAAACACATTTGGAAGGTCAAAATTAGAATTAAAATTCACATTGAAAGGAATACTTTGAATTCTCAACTCACCATATAGTTAATGTGATTCCTAAAAGGAGATAAAGATGACACTAATTTATTTGTTTCTATAGGAGAATGGATTTCATTTATTCTCCAATATAGGTTTAGTGTGAGGGTTAAGGTGCTTGATTTCATGGAATCCTTTTGTGAGGCCGAACCCTATTTCTAAATTGTGTGACACCTTGATAAGTTCAATTATGCTAGTTTGGTTTAAAATTAATGATTTAATCCAATTCCATGTTTAATATTTTGATTTTATTATGAACTAGTTTAAATGATTATTGTGATAAATTCTCTTTAGTAAATGAAAATGGGAAAACTGTTAAAAGTGAATGTTAGCGGATAATATTTAGATTCTTGAACAAGTATCATATGAAGAATACACTTAGATCAATATGAGCTAAAGAATTTTGTGTACCTAACATTGGTTTGAATCACTAGCCAAGAACCATCAAGGTAAATTTAAAGGACGACTCTAATCAATGAGGGGTATACTTAAGATAAGATAATTTTAAGAAAAATTATATAAATTAGATATCAAGTTGCATGATGAATGTTATTAGAGGAAGGAGTGTCCAAGAGTAAATTTAGTAGTGCAAATAAATTATTTAGCTAAGGTTAGGTTTTTGTTATCATTTCATGCATGCTCAAATTTCTCATCTCTCATAGGGAAAGAAAATGAATATCTATGTATATTATGATTTACTAACTATTGAATTTGATCTTATTGATATTTTGAATAGGTATTTATTATATTTGTAACCTAACATGTATTTGGAAAAATACATGTGAGATTAATGTAAAAGGTTTAAGTATAATTAGGGTTTTGAAATCTTTAGTCAGGTCTTGAATTTCGAATTGGCTTTTAAAGTGGTCTTTTTAGGGTGTTGTTTGGTCAATTTTATTGCTATTAATGCAAAAATAGACCTCTAGGGCCTATACCTATGGAAGAGGGACCTTTTGGACATGTGACATTGTCCTTGGGGCATGATATGACTCTTCAAAAGTCCACTTGAAAGAGTGTGACGAATTTGAACTCTTGGGAGTTGGGATGAGTGAGTTGTCACTCTTCCACCACACTCCCCAAAATCAATCAATGAGCTTGGGAAGAGAATCAAGGTTTTCAAATGTGTGAAACCACCTTGTAAGAGATGTTGGGTAGAGTGTCATTGTACATTATCCATCTCCCCAAAAGTCTCACACATGTGTGAGAATTTATGGGGATATCTATTGAAAGATCGAATGAGAGAATGGCAAGTGTCTCTCTCTCATTCAAGTGAATTCAAGTTGAATTCCTATATACTTGGATGGAAATAAGGAAATGGATGTTACCCATTTCTCCTCTTGGAGAATTTTGTTTTGAGAATTTAAAGTTGGAAAAGGAAAGGAAGAGATAGGGGAAGGAAAGCAAGGAGCTCTCACATGGAAAGGAGATTATCAAGGAACAAATTTTGTGGAGATAAGTACTCTTCTCATTGTTATCAAATTTGTTCAATTATGAAAATTGTTGTAGTGTTATTTTGGTTAAAGTTGTCAAAAACAAGTTAGGGAAAAGACCAAGTCTTTATGTATAGAAATTTAGAGTGGTTTGGTGAATGGGTAGTCAAAAAATCATAAATAAACTATTCTTGTTAGTCTTCCTACCAAGATCATTGGTATCCATTTAATTCTCTCTCAGGGGTATGTCTAGAGCCCATGAGGCTTCATGATGCCATTAAGGTAGGGTGGTGAGCAAGCCTCATTCTTGTGTTTTATTCATTTTACACATATAGATTGTTGCAATATTGACGACAAGTGTCTTATTGTGAAATGAAATATTATAAAAACCAAGGTTTATTAAAGAGTGAGTTTTCCCTCATTGACATGTAAATCATTTATGGCATAGATATTAATTTAGCATTGTATGTTTTAAAAAAAAATGCATCTTAAATCTTGTCAAGAAGTATAAAGGAATATAATTATGGAACTAGCATATATATATTTAATAATATATATAAAATATGATATCCTTTTTGAGGCGCCTATGCATTTTTATGTGATAAATTGATTAAAAAATAGGCGCCTCAAGAAGGATATCTCTTGGCATATTTTATATATATTATTAAATATATATATATATGCTAGTAGTAGTCACGACACAACATGTAATATCTTAGTTAATTATTTTATATTAAATTATTATAATAATTAATATATTATATAATATGATAGAATAATATTTGTAATTCAATTTTAAAAATATATAATTTAATATTTAAATGTTAAGTTAAAATATATAAATACATTTTTAGTGTATTTATAATATTATAATAATAAAATATTATATCATCAATATTTAGTTAGGATTATTAAAAAAATATTTAGTTAGGATTAGGGTTAGGGTTAAGACCTTAAGAGATAGTTAAGGTTAGGGTTAAGTCTAGAGATATAGTTAGGGTTAGGGTTAGAGTTAATATATAGCTAGGATTGGGGTTAGGGTTAATATTAGGATGAGAGACAAGGTTTGCACCAAAATTAGGGTTAAGGTTATCATCAAGATTAGTTTAGGATTAGGGTTCGGGTTAGCATGAGGATTAGGGTTACATTTAGGTTTAGGGTCAAGTTTAGGATTACTAGATATAGTTAGGGTTGGGCTAATGATTGGGGTTAAAGTTATCAAGATTAGGGTTATAGTTATGTTTTCGATCAAGTTTAGTGTTAGGATTATGGTTAAGGTTGGGGTTAAGAGATATAGTTAGGCTTAGGGTTCAGGTTAGGATTAGGGCTAGAGATATAGTTAGGATTAGGGTTAAGAGATATAGTTAGGGTTAGAAATATAGTTAATATTATGATGAGGGTCAGGATTTGCATCAAAATTAGGGTTAGGGTTAGCATTAGGATTAGGGTTACATTTAGGTTTGCAGTCAATTTTAGGGTTAATAGATATAGTTAGGGTTGGGATAATAATTGGGGTTAAGGTTATCAGGATTAGGGTTATAGTTATGTTCTCGATCAAGTCTAGGGTTAGGATTATGGTTAGGTTGGAGTTAAGAGATATAGTTAGGTTTAAGGTTTAGGTTAGGATTAGGGCTAGAGATATAGTTAAGCTTATGGTTAGGGTTAAGAGATATAGTTAGGGTAGGAAATATGGTTAACATTAGGATGAGGGTTAGGGTTTGCATCAAAATTAGGGTTAGAGTTAGCATGAATAATAGTTTAGGATTAGGGTTACATTTAAGTTTAGGGTCAAGTTTAGGGTTAAGATATAGTATGCTTCAACTTATGCATAAGATAGTGCCCTTTCTTTTAATGTTGTATAGTTCAAACCAATTCAAAACTTTCATTACCTAAGGTAATAGTTAGGGTTAAGGTTATCAGGATTATGGTTAGGGTTAGGATTTAGAGATATGGTTAGGGTTAGGGTTAAGGTTAAGGTTAAGGCTAGATATATAGTTAGGATTAGGGTTAGAGTTGAAATTTAGTTAAGATTAGGGTTACGGTTAGCATTAGATGAGGCTTATAGTTAGCATCAAAATTAGGGTTAGGAATAGCATCAAGATTTGCTCAAGATTAGGGTTACAGTTAGGTTTAAGGTCAAGGTTAGGGTTATGAATAAGGTTAGGGTTAGGGGTTGCATAATTGTTATGTTCATGCTTAGGGTTAGGTTTTGAGTTATAAATATCATTAGGTTTAGGGTCATTATATAGTTAGGTTTAGGATTAGATATTTAGTTAAGAATAGGGTTAAGAGACATAGTTAGGATTATGGTTAGGGTTATCATCAAAATTACAATTAGGTAGGGTTTGCATAAATAGGGTTAGGGTTAGCATGAATAATAGTTGAGGATTAGGGTTAGGATTAGCATTAGGATTAGGGTTACATTTAGGTTTTTGGTCAAGTTTAGGGTTAAGAGATATAGTTAGGGTTAGGGTAATAGTTGGGGTTAAGGTTATCAAGATTAGGTTTAGGGTTAGAGTTAAGAGATATGGTTAGGGTTAGAGTTAAGGTTAAGGTTAGGTTAAGGCTAGATATAGAGTTAGGATTAGGGTTAGGGTTGAGATTTAGTTAAGATTAGGGTTATGGCTATTATTAGGATGAGGCTTAAAGATAGCATCAAGATTTTCTCAAGATTAGGGTCATTGTTAGGTTTAGGGTGAAGGTTAGGGTTAGGGGTTGCATAAATGTTATGGTCATGCTTAGGGTTAGGCCTTGAGTTAGGAATATCATTAGGTAAATAGGGTCATTATATTGTTAGGTTTAGGATTAGAGATTTAGTTAAGAATGGGGTTAGGGTTAGGGTTAAGAGACATAGATAGGATTAGGGTTAGGGTTAGCACCAAGATTAGGGTTATGGTTAGCATCAAAATTAGGATTAGGGTTAGCATGAAGATTAGCTTAAAATTAGGGTCAGAGTTAGAATCAGGATTAGATAGTTCCACAACATTTCATTTTTTTATGGTTAGCATCAGGATGTGGCTTAAAGTTAGCATCAAAATTAGGGTTAAGGATAGCATCAAAATTATGATGAGGGTTAGCAATTTACATTTAGGCTAATTTTGATGCTAACCTTAATATAATATTATGGTTAGCATCAAAATTAGGATTAATTAGGATTAGGGTTATGGTTAGCATCAAAATTAGGATTAGGGTTAGGATTTTTATTAGGATTAGGGTTACATTTAGTTTTAGGGTCAAATTTAGGTTTAAGATATAGTATGATTCAACTTATGCGTAAGATTAATTAGGATTGCATCAAAATTATGCGTAAGATTAGTTAGGGTTAACAATCTTAATTAAGCCTAAATGTAGAATATGAAGGAAAAAAATTCAAAAACGAAAATTCATTAAAATAGAATATTAATGATTTTTCTTTTTTGAAATATTTCTATTTTTTTTTTAAAGTATTGCATTTTTTAATTTTTAAATATAGTAATTTAGAAACATATTAAATAGTAAATTTAAGAAAGTTCTTGCATACTTAAGCTTATAAATTTCAGAAAATTCTTTTTATGTGTAGCTTTTTACAAATAATATGTTTTTTCATGCTTAATTTTTTAAATTTTTGAAACTTCCTTTTATGTTTGGTAATTTACAAAAAAATTATCTTATTTTTAAATTTATTTATTTTTATTGAAAATTATCATTATCAGGCATCTATTATTAGACTATATATTTAAATTGCTATATCAATATTTAGTTTTGAATAAAATCGAATATTAATAATTTTTTAGTTTTGAAATATTTCCAATTTTTTTAAAACTATTGCATTTTTTATTTTTAAATATAATAATTTAGAAACATATTAAATAGTAAATTTAAGAAAGTTCTTGCATACTTAAGCTTATAATTTTTAGAAACTTCTTTTTATGCATAGATTTTTAAAAATAATATGTTGTTTCATGCTTAATTTTCTAAATTTTAGAAACTTATTTTTATGTCTAGTAATTTTAGAAAAATAGCTTATTTTTAAAAATAGTATTTTTTTATTAGAAATAATTATTGAAAAAAATCTAATGAACCAATATATTCAATTCAAATAGATAATTTACTATAATATATATTTTTGATTTCAATTATTGTATTGTTCTTTAAATTTGAATAACCAATCAAAAAACAAAGAAATAATCAAAACACCACAATATTTGAAAAAGGCAGATTTCATTCTAAAATTCTACTAAACTCTAATTTTAAAATTCATACAATTGAAATTCATAATTGATTAAATTATAGTGATTATGTAATATAAATGAATTAAATAAAAGTACACATTCATTTTAAAATAATTCAACAATCAAAGACTGAAATTTAAATATAACAGTAATCTTTTTATTGAATTCTTTTTATTTTTACATGCAAACTATTTTATATTGTAAAATTAAATTGAATTATCAAAACTGAAAAATTCAAAATAACAAAATAGATTAGTTATGATCAATACTAACCATGAAGGTTGCATGAAAGTTCTTCAAAAAAAGAGTAAAATTCTAAATCTAAAAAGTAGAAAATCTTATGAAACGGCCTTCTTTAAGCTTTGTCAACGAAGTGTTATATCCAACACCAAAGACAAACTTGTTAATCTGTCAAGTATTAAGGAATGCCACACGATGGAGGAAGCACAACTCATAGAGTATGCTTCCTATTACAAAATACAATAGGAAGCATACTCTAATCATATGCCTCGATCTTGATTGGACATTCAAGAGTAATGGTTGAGAAGCATACTAGATGTATGCTAGTGAATTACAAAATAAACTGATTTCAAATTCAAAATCCTGCAACAAGAGGACTTTGTATTACAAAATACAATAGGAAAACATCACCCTTATTAGGTTTGCTTAAACAACCCAGAGAGTATTGGTAGAGAACCGTAGAGATTCAACATACATCTAAACTGAAAAGAGAAAATTAAAGCTCTACATATGCAAGCATCAACTTTCTTTGCACACAAACATGGAAAAACCTAAACAACGTATTTGGGACCTCGGGGCAGATCCTTTGAGGGCAGGGGTCTCTCCTCTTTGGACATGATCCCACACTGGCACAGCACATCAGAATGCAAGAAAAAAAATACGATTTGATTCATCCCTTCCCCTTTTCTTATAATCCTTTTCTCATGTTATCTGATGATTTGAAACCGCAGCACTAATTGGCTGTCAGATTTTATGAGGCGGCTTCAGATTTTCCATTCCTTCTGCCTGTCAGCCAACTGCCTATCATTTTTTTTTTTAAAAGGCAAAAATGTTAATCAAGAATTTACTCACTGTAGATCGCCTCTCGGCAAAATAAAACAAGCCTTGTTCATTGTATACCTGAATATTTTTAATAATAAAGCTTCTTTTTCAATTAAAAAAAAAAAAAAGAAAATCACAGCAAGACGTTTTTCTTTAAATTTTATTTAAAAGAAAAATCTGACGAAATTTGTAAATGCATGAATGTATATCCTCTTTATTTAAAGAATAAAGCATATCTTTATGCTTTTACCATGAGATTCATAATATATATGTATATATTTCTTTCCATATAAAGTTGTGATTTTTGTATCTATTAAATATCTATTGAATTAAAAGTATGTTTTACAAAAATTATATAATATATATTTTATGGATATAGTATATATTCCAAATATATATATATAATTGTGTATATAAAAAAATATTAATGTCTTTATTTTATGAAGAGTAAATATACAACTTATATTTTATATAAAAAAATATACATTAAATAATATAAAAATAAATAAATTTAGAAACATAAAATTGTAATACTAAATAAATATATATATATAACAATGGTACAGCAGCAAGGGTTCAAACCCCACGGCTGACCCAAAGCTTCATAGATTCATAAAGTTTGCAGCCTGGCCTTGAGATGGATTTATTTAAAAAAGAAAAGAAACTACTGTGGTATCTCCAGTTCCTCCTCATTGCTCAACAAGGTTTTTGTCTCGCCCCCTTTCCTGCAGCAGAACAAATACCAACCCACACACCTCCTTCGCCGCCATGTTTTTCCTGTTCTACAGCAAGGTAAGAAAATGATGCAAATGAAAGGAAAATAGGGTTTGGGGGAGGGGTCTTAGCCCCAACATTAGGGAAAGTGATGTGATGTAATTATAAATCAGTATTGCTAATGTAAAAATATATATATATATAATATTTAATTAATTTCAGAGAAAATATGAATGTTGCATGAGTAAATTATTTTAGATAATTGTATATTCATCTAGTGTAAAACTCATATTGAGCATATTAGTATTATTGTTATAAGAATTATTATATAGAGTAATACTCATTTGAGTCTTGTTTTTGTGAAAGAAATATATATATATTAAAACCATTATTTTTTACATTGACATAAATGTTAAGAATATCACTATTGATCTTATTAATAAATAAAGATTTAATAGATTTAATATTAAAAATAATATTAAAGATTTAACATGAATGTCCATTGCTAATATCAATGGGTTCAATATTAATTTATCATTAAAGAATAACATAATTAATATTATTATTATTATTTATTGAGTTTAGTACTAATATTAATGAGTATAATGTAATTTGCTAAAATAATTATGATTTGCATTAATGTTGGTCTAAATGTGATGTTGTTATTATACAACCTATATCTAGGAAAACCCAATGTGAGTTACTCATAATGATGTCTCATCCCTCAAATAAAAATAAATAAATAAAAATTACAATAAAATTAATAAGGTGATGGAGACCAATTAAAGGGGTTAAGGTTATTATTTAACTATTTAAGAATTAAATTTAAATAACATGGGAAAATTAAAATAAAAAGGGATCCTCTTCTTAGGACCTAGAGAATGTCTCTATTTGAAATTTTAGTTCAACCTAACTTAAGGTGTATCAAAATTAGTTAAGGATTAGTGTACATGAATAAATAATTGCCCTTGCAAATCTTAGATTTAACTTTACGTTGTCTTACCTTAATGTAATAAGGCTTCTTCTCTTGAAGGTAGGTAAATAAGGCAAGAAAAATATGATAATGTTTGTTTCTTTAAAAATAAAGTTTGAGAGTGTATAACTATTGAATGAAAAATCAACCTTCTAAATCAAGGAATATTTTATGAACATAAGCCTCTAGAGGACCCAGAGAATTTTGGATCCTTACCTAACCAAATGGAACCTTGGGCATTGTGGAGTTAAAGATTGAATGCCTTCAGATTAAAATTAGGTCCCACAAGTGTCACTTTAATCAAACCAAGGTTCATGTTAATCTAGTTCATGCTAAGATGAGTCAAAATGGCTTGGTTGTAAGTAAGACCTATTGGGGATCATTTAACCATTTGATAAGCTAACTTCCACACTTGAGTTAATATGTGCATACACACAGAGATACTACTCAATTCACATTTAATGGAACACTTCAAACAAAATTTATAGATAAGCACTTTATTAATGATGAATTGTACAAAAATAAAATTATGCAAATTTTATTATCAAGGGACATGACACCTTTACAATTTTACATGTAATATAGGTTAAAATAAAGCTAATGGCTCCACTTTTGGTGGAAGTGTCGAACTTGAAATAAATTGTAACAAGAATGGATACCCATTTATAATTGAGGCCTCAAGCCTAAACATGCACTCACTTCAAACGAGTACCCATTAAATGCTTCAAGGTCATGTGCTTAAATGAGTACCTATTATGAATGCTTACCTATTTTATTACAAGTGCCTATTTTGTTTAAAAAAATTAAAAATATTTATGAGCTCATTTTCTCTCCGATAGCTATGGTAATAGCAATAATCAACTACACCTTAGATTGTATACTTTCCCCTATGACCCCAAAAGACTAGACTTTTCCACATCCTCCCTACGCAATCACGTCCTCTTCATATCTAGGTAGGTTTATTTATTTTTTAATATTTGGCGTTTATAATTTATATGTTTTTCCATAGACCCTAAATATTAAAGTCTAAGTAATAAACACTAAATATATATTTCACTTTAAAAAAATAGTATAGTTACAAATTTTATCATTATTTACATTTTAATTTATAATGGCCTTGGATGAATTTGGTATTTAAAGCTTAATTTAGGGTTTAACTATAAACTCTAAATTAAAACCTGAACTACAAACAATAAATCCTACACCCTAATCTATGAAACTTAATTTTTAACCCTAAAAAGTTTATGAAAATCCTATAACTATAAAATTTGGTTTAAAAAATGATAGCCTACCTCAAAAACTATATATCTTGCAATCATAGAGGGAGGAGAAAATTTTAGAGGTGCATAGTGGTGTCTATATAAAGATATCCTTTTAAATCTCCACAATTAGATAGACCATACTTCAATAATACAAAATTATATTTTATGTAAAATTGAGTAGATAATGTGTATCTTTTATATACTTACATGTGTGGGACTGATATGAATGAAACATGTGTTATGAAAATATGCTCTTCATTTTTCTCCCACTACAAAAGTATTAAGATATATAATTTTTATTAATAAACAATACATTTCTTCCCAAGTAAACTAATCAATTAAAATTCCTAGAACTAATGTGATCATAGTATATAGCTAACAAAGAAACTAAAACAATTATAGAAAAATATTAACCAATAAAATTAGGTGGAATGCATCTATGTCAATGAAATGAAATGATTTGTTTCTAAACAATGCCTCTTGTGGGAATATCCTAGACTATCCCTTTTCACCATATCTATTGTATCAACCTAAAAATGAATTTTCCTTTTAGTTGCATGCCATAATTATCTTCACATTTGGATATCTTATCTTCTACTTTTCTCTTTCCATCCAACCCAAAGGATGTGCCTCCCTACATTCCTCATATTGATGAGTATTTTTAACATGACGTTTCTTTAGCTTAATTCAAATCTACTACCCAATATAACATTTCTTGTCACCTCTCACTCTTCCAAACCCACCAAGTATTATTGACATATCCTCTTTTTTGAAACTTTTCCTATTCTTAAATCCTTGTGATACATCTTGATCATGCATCATAAGGGGCTTAATATTAACAACAATCCAATCATCCATGCATGTGTGCCCTTCTCTATCCCACTTCTCATCTCATAACCACACATACCAAGGCCATTCCTACTATTTTCAATAGGACCACACCTAATCTCTATTATCATTCCTTCCCATCCTACCCTCCTCTATACCACTACTATCTCTACAAATACTTTTATTCCACCCCTAGTCGTGTCCCTCTTTCCTCTTATAATTATATTCCTCCCTCACAACCTCTTAAAATCCACCCCTTCTTTTCCCTTCATCATAATTTAATTAAAAAAACCATACCCTATCCCTTTTCTTCTAATCCCTTCCATTTACCCTAATTTGTATATGTTTACTTCTCTCTTCCTGTAGCAATCAATTGCATGGTACCCATAAATAGTTGGATAGGGGTGTAAGAGATCACTTTGGACTATAGGGACATTAAATTACTAATATTATGATTATATGATTTTTACGTTGATGATGTCTTATACTATAATATAAATGAAGATATATGATGTTGTGATTGATTTTCTTTGATGCATGATATACAATGATTTTTTTAATTTATGTTGATGATGTTTGTGTGTGATATATATAGTGTATTAATTATGATTGTCGATGGTAATGGTTATGATGTATATGAGGATGCATTAATATATGGTCATAATAAGGATAATGTATATTTTATTTTGCTATGGCATGTGTCAAAATGAGTTAGAATATTTTTTTCCTTGTTCATGGGTTCACTAATTTGATCTTCATGTGAGAATTGTTGCAATAAACATATTCATTTAGCCCTCTTCCTTATATTAATTATCATGTGATGTTAAGTTAATTTGGTGTACAATCCTAATCTAAATCATTCCTACAATTAATATTTTCATCATAGACAAGGATGTGTACTAGGTATATAATATTAAATTATAGGATATTTTTTCCTATTCAAAATTGATGAAATAGAGATCCCATATATTAGATAAGGAGATATGTGTTTATTAGTAGTGTTTTGTGTACTATTTTGATTCTTATTTATGTAGCCATTAAGACTTCATGGAATTTATTTTCCTCAAGTGTGGTGTCAAATGATCAATGTATAAATTATTGTGTGTGATGAGGATTATAGAAAAACCTCCAAATACTTGTAGTGATGATGACTTCATTTAAGATGAGGCGGTTTTTTTATTTTGAAGAGGCGAACACATTGAAGACATGGAGGGATAAAATATAGAATAGTAGGATGATCAATAGTCTAAGGTGTTAATAATGATATCATGAGTCCTGCAACAACATTTCATCTATTATTCTATTATTTTCAGTTCTATCTTCTCCTATTTAACATTCTCTATTATGTTTTTTAGAAAAATTCATTGTATTTACAATGAACTATGAAGCTTAAAAAATACTAATATATTAACATCATTTTTCATTTTTATTGGAAGTTGGCTTAGCTTTGTACTTATTTGGGGAAGATGTATGGTAGATCCAACCCTTCCCTAATATCCATGCCAAATTCTTCTCTAGACCTTGTAGAGGGTTCAAAAAAATTAGGTGCACTGCAATCAACTTCATTTACTTCTATCAATGAATTAAGAAGTGATCAATCAATGGTATTGTTGAGCATTAAAACATCTAAAGTCACAAATATTGCATTAAATGTCATGGATGAGATAATAAAAATAGGTCAAATGGTAGAATTCTATGGCTAAGAAGCCATGAAATGGGAGTGGAAACTTCAGATCACAAAAATGTTCAAGATAATTACCAAGGCTTATTGGAAAAAAATATACTGTCCATGAAAAATAAGCCACCAGAGAACCATCATAGTGGGGCCATGAAGAGCTCCACTAGTTGACACTCTCATTTTATTCTACTTAGTTTATTATTTACATTTTTATGGTGGTTCCACCAGTCCATCCATCTTTTTATTCACTTATGCCTATCCTTCACATATATTCCAAGTTCCACCCATCAACTAGTTTACTTTTAGCCACCTATACAACTGTTCTACTTGCACTCCATATCTATGAGCCACTTGCACATGGATTGTAGTTAGATTTATGAATACAAAAAATTATACAAGTTTGTGGCCTGAATTGTGATACCATAGATATTGAAGACAATTATGTGGCATGTAAAGAATGTGTAATGATAATTAAATATGCTTCCAAATATAGATTATAACAATATTATTATCATTGCTTTATTGATCGATAATAAAATCATAGGAAAATTTAATTGTTGCCATCCCAATCAGTTGTAAACCATTTTAATCGACACTCAAATTTGTTTGAGGTGTTTTATCTACAATAATATCTATCAATAAAATAATTATTTATTTCATCATTAGTTAAAGTTGGATATCAACTAACATAATCAAATGTTTGATATAATTATTATAGTCAATTTCTATTATTTGAAACATACAAAGAAAAATTAATATTGATAAATCAAATACATAACATTGTTAGTATTGTATATGTGGAAGTACTAGTAGTACTTGTATATGGAAGGCTAGTATCATGGACAATGTTGTTAGTCATTGCTTTTGTTATGATTATTAGAATTTGATAAGGGAAAAGAGACTTTGTAGTTTATCTAATCTAGTGAAATTATAGTTACATAAACACTTTTTACAGTAGTATTATATCATTTTGGGTTTCAATAGATTGAAATACTAGATGATGCTATAAAACTATGTCTCTCAAAGAATTAAACAAGATGATAATTTTCAATATGAATTAGCAAAGTAGATTTAACAATATTACAAATAAGGAGTATATTGGTGATGTTGGTGGTGGAAAAAGAGTCTTGATCATTAAGGCTGAATGAAGGTTGGTACCATGGAAATGAACATGGAATGATACAATCACTAGTAAATTAGTGGATTATTTTTTTAATAATATCTATGAACTGGGTATCAATATACTTGTTCCAACAAAAAAAATTGAATTTCAATACATACAAAAAAAGCTATGTGGGACTTAGTGCACCTATGTCTAAATTGTAATCAATTGGTTTGAATTAAAAACTTAATTAAAAGAAAAATATTCAACAAAATATTATGAGACGAAATGTAAGAACTAGATATCAGTGTTACCAACCTAAATTCAAATGAATTAGAATTTCATCCTTTAAAAAAAATAATATGCGGAACATAATACACATCACTTTTTAAAAATGATGTTTACTAATAAAAACTAGTTATCAAAGGAGACACAAAAAAAATTACAATTTAATTTCTTTTTTTAATACATTTAAAATCTACAGACAAAATTTCACAAATCACTAGTTCGCATCATCTTCAAATTCCTAACAGTTTAACTACTATGGGTGTTGGAAAGTGAATATTTTGTTCAAAATATTGATTTCAATGTCAAGTTTGGCCAAAAATAGTAACCCATTATTGTGGGATGACCCTAGTACCAAAGAAGCACAAAATACTAATACATTGCATATGAGCAATATGAGAAAATTGGAAGTCTTCTTGACTAAAATGAGAAATGTAAAGAGTATGAATATTTCAAGTGTGAGAATAGTGAAACCATGTAACATGAGGTATATTTCTAAAGTGGGTGGTTATATAATTTATATTTTTTTTGATGTGAAAGAACTAATTTCAATTTATTAGCATTTCATCCATGCGCCTTGCATAATTTGTCTATTTCTTGTTATGATATCTTCTAGAAGATTTGTTGCAACAAATGAACCATTTTAGCATTATTTTTTAACATACATAGTCAAGTGTAAAAAAATATTTGTAAAACACTATAACAATTCATGGCCATTGACTTGACCTTCTAAGGTAGATTAGATTTATTTTGCATATTTTCACAAGGACAACCAAGCACTATTTTATTTAATGTCTAATTTTTTGTTCTTAAATAATGTCTCTTTTCAGGTAATTTGTATTTTAGATTGTGGGTGTAATGAACAAATAATATTCTATTTTAAAGAGATTTGTACATACAAGATGTATTTTTTGTTTCTTTTCTATCAATTAACTAAGACTTTATTCACTAAATTTTTCTTTTCAGTTAGACACATTTGGAATTGGATTTGTGATTTTAACTATTAATAAAACACATATATACATAGATATACATATTAGAATGTAACATATCTCTTTGGAATTTTGAAACTAGTCTCCACTTCTCAAGCTTAGCTTAAATACCATTATTTTTATCAAGAAGAAATAATTCTATATTTTCATTTAAATTTTTCAATTCATTAATTTCAATTCACCTCTTCCATAATCTTGTGTTAGAGTCAACTCTTAATTATTATGAAAAAATATCGAGAATCAACAATTTAAATTTTGAATATTTAAATAAATTTAATTAGTTTTATTTGTACAACATGATATATTTTTATTCTTAAAACATAATTTTTATAAGACATATTCATTTTTCACATTAAGAAGATCACTAGTCATAATTATAAATTTAAAGTATATATTTGAACCACAATTTTTTTTAGAATGATGCTCTCTTACACTTCTAGGGTTTTCACCTAAAAGGAGAAAGGTATTCCACAAAAAATTGGGGGTTCACTCAAGACTAATGTTAATATGATTGAAATATGCCTAAATGAAATGCCCTAAATGCTGAGGATTTATGAAAGAGAACAAAAGCTAATGCAATATCTAGAAAAATTTACTTTGTTTGAAAACACATTATGATATGCAAAATCAACTAAGAATGCAAGTTAATTGTAATAGAAATGAATGAAACTAAAGAGATGCACCTAGAAACTTGGAGAGGCTGGAATGGAAACTAGAAGGGCTATTGATCCTAGAATTTTGGCCTACTAGAACTAATTCGCCATTCTAGGAAACTTAGTCCTAGATCTGGAAAACTGCACCAGAGCCCGTTTTAGCCAAATGGGTATCAAAATCTATAGAAATATCAAAAGAACCTGTATAATGGGACTAAGTCACCACAACTGGGGGAAGTGTCCACTTTGACTTTTCTGAAAATCTGAAAGTGGAAATGAAAGCTCTCAATCTACACCTTCTGCTCCTCTAGGTATTTGAATCTGAAACTGTGATTTTAGGCCTATAAGTGATTTTTTTTAAATATGTTGACCTATCCCACAAGGAGATGAATTCAAAAAGTTTGAAACTTATTCTTTAGTGATCTCCAAGTCTTCAAAGGTACCTAAATCTGCAAACACACAAAGAAAGAAAGGGAAATGTTGAATGTTAGTTGACCCCTTTTAGTTAATTAAACCAAAATGATGAAATAAGACAATGAAGTATGAACATGAATTAATGGGATTAGAAACTTTCCATGATGATTGATCTTGAATTTATAGTGCAATAGATGAAGAATCTTCCCTTGAATGTTTTAGAAAGCTATCTTGATGACTTAGAATGCTAAAACCCTAGCTTGCTTGACTTGATATGGAAGATGAATCATGAATGAATAATGCACGAGTTAAGAGAGAGAGAAGAAGGTCCCCAAAATGAGTGGAAAATCTTATATTTATACATAATTATGCCCTAATTCCCAATAATACCACATCACAGGCTAACCTTAGGTCTTAGAAAAAAATAAGCCACCAGAATTTTGAAATATTTTTTTATTTTTGAGCCAAATGGGACTAAGTTGCCCCTAGTGGTGAATTGGTCCCACTTAGGCATTTTAAGTGGGTATAAGGAATTAAGATGTATTAAATGATGTTTATTGGTTTTATTCTCAAAAACACTTTTAAGTAAGGCCTGTAAGTGCATAATGGGGCCATTTAAGGTATAAAAATGGTGTAATTATTGATGAAAAACCTAGAAAAGTGTGAAAGTTTATTGCAACTCCTTACAAAACTTTGAAATAACATTTGGTAATTGATAAAAAGAGGTTTCTTAAGTGAAATATATTAAAAGGGTCCTAGGAAAGTGTCAAAGTGGGTTACAACACTTCACAACACTTTTACAAGATATCATAGAATTCTTACTGATTCACAAGGGTCCAAGACCTAATGTGAATGTGTTGGCCACATTACAACATTAAATCTAGGAAAAATTAGGCCAAAATCCATAAGAAAGACCCAAATGAGCATAAAAATGTCCAAAGATACATTTTTTTGCGACACAATATTATATTGTATCCTTCCATTCATTCTATTAATACTATTATCTTCTCCTATATGCCTAAAGATTATAACCATAGTACCAATTTTCAAAAATCAAATAAAACAACATTGATCCTCACTAAATCTAGAGTCATCAAAGAAAGGTGCTCGAAATAAGTCATTTTTTGATGGTTTATTAAAAAAATTGAGACTTTATGTTGTTTTGTATTAACAAACTTAGAACAAACAAAAATATTTTTTTGCGATGGGAAAATATTATTAATTCCAAAAAAATCTACATTTCATGATACCTATATTTATTTTTAGAAAAGGGTATACACTTTATTAAATCAAGAGAAACCAAAAATATAGAGAAAACTAGGTCCAAAAAAGGAACCCAGTGCTAGAGACCAAAATAAAAAACGATAGGCCAACAATGCAAGGAAACCAACCTACTAAAACCATCATTTTTCCATATCCTTAGTAATGCTCAAGCCTATCCAACTCTTGGGAATAATCCCAAGATAAATGCTCCCAAATATCCACCTGCCAATCCCCAACATTCTCATAGGCCCATTTAGCCAAACAGTCAGCAACCATGTGTTCCATTCCTAAGGAATATGGGAAAAGGAAACAAAATCAAGCAATGACATCAATCTAAGAATCTATCTAACCATAGAGATGAGTTGCCAATTAGTACCATCCAACTTTGACCCATTTATAAAATCAATAAGGATTTGAGAATCTGACTCACAAATAATCTTGAACCATCCAAGAGCACAAGCTCTTTCAATGGCAAAGAGAATTGCTAACCCTTCCATGAGATTGTTTATCTGTTGCCCCTTATAAATAGAGAAGAAGAAAATGACCTTGCCAATGTTATTCCTTCCAACACCACCAATCCTAGCATGACCAAGAGTACCTCTAGAAGAACCATCAGTGTTAATCTTCAAAACATCCACAAGGGGCAAGGACCATCGACCGTCTCTCTAAGATTTCTTTCTTGATTGTCGATGCCTTTGAACACAGGGAGACCTAGGGGTAAGGTCATGAAGGCCCAACCACAAGGCACTAACATCATTCTCCTTTTCCAAGGGGAGGCAAACCTCACACTTAGCAGCCATAGTCTCCTAAACCATGTCCAACACATGCTGCCAAACCTGATGAAGTACCAACTTACAACCTCAAAAATTGTTGTGGTTCCTTTCAAGCCAAATTTGCTAGAGAATGAAAGTGGGACCAATATTCCACACAACCTAGAGGAAGGAAGCCTATGTTAGGGGTCTCCCTGGAGACTCCTCAAAAACTCATTCAGAGAAGAAGCATGGACATAGGCATACCTCCACACATCCCACCAAAGGTGCTAGATAGCTTTAGAAAAGGAACAGTGGAAAAATAAATGGGGAGAGTCCTCTTCACTGTTGCCACAAATAACACAAACTAATGGAACATGAAAGACATGCTTTCTAAGGTTCTCACAAGTAAGAAACTTATTCCACACAAGATTTCACATAGAAATTACACTTAGGCTGAGAAAAAATATTCAACGCATTTTTCCACAACAAAACCTCCATTCCCCCATTTTTTTGATGGTTCAGCTCTTGATATCCACTAGCCACAACATAGGTCTCCTTAGGATTAGGAACCCAAGCTAAGATATCCTGCAAGTTGAGAGATTTTCACTATCTACCAGCTAAAATGGCCCTTAGCTACTCCTGATAAGCCATTGAACGGGACCAATAGGCCACTTAAAGGGATTATTCCATCTAGACACTCCCACATTTCCCTAGAATTGATATGATTAAAATCTACCACCTAGGACCATCCAACCTCCAAGAAGCGATGACATAGGTCCAAAAAATGGGGATACCTACTTAGGATAGGGGGAGATCCATACCAGGAATCAAACAAAAAGAGAGCCTCAGTTCCCCTATTACATATCTAGAACAAACCATCTTTTATCAATTAAGCCCCCTTTTTGGGAGTTTCCCAAATGATGAAACCTCTCCCAAATAGCCCAACCCAAGGAACATCATCCTTTGTAACATCCCGTAGGTACTTAGTAGAAAGAATTTGTGCCCAAATATTATCCTATTCAATGCACCATTGCCAATATAACTCAACAGCTAAAGCTTGACCATTAAGGTTGGCTTGTCTCATCCCAAGACCCTCTTCCTATTTAAGTCTTTAGAAAATCTCTCACCTAACATGACCCCACTTAGAAGAAGATAGACTACTAACCCATAATAATTTTTGAGCAAGAGAGTCCAACTCCTTAATAAAGCTAAGAGGAGCTATCTAAAGCATGCACTTGTAGTTAGGGAGAGCCTGAACCATAGCTTTCAGAAGCAACACACACCTCAAAAAAGAGAGCTACCTATGGGTCTAATGATTCAATTTCACTTCAAACTTATCCAAAATATTTTTCCAAGAGCCCCTAGGGAGGGCATCAATAGAGAGAGGAATTCCCAGATAGATATAGGGAGACTTTCAATCTAAAATCGGTGGATATGACCAATACGTCACTAAGTAAGAATACATTTGTTGAAAAAATAAATTGAACACTTACTTTCATCGATCTATTGGCCAAAATAATCCAAGTATATGTCCATCACCCAATCAAACCTAGATGATTCAATGATATTAGCCATTCTCGTCAAAGTAGTATCAGATCAACATATTGTAAATGTGTTTGATGAGGCATTCCATTACCCCAAGACCACCCATGGATAGAGCCATCATTTACATGCTTCTTAATGACTCTCCCTAGACCTTCAACCAAAAGAATGAATAGATAAGGTGATAAAGGATCCCCTTGCCAAAGGCCTCTGGATGAACTAAACAAGATGGAAGGCTCCCCATTAACAAGAATAGAGAAAGAACTGGAAATAACATAGATCATAATCCACTTAACCCACTCATCATCAAACCCAAAGGCACTGATCACTTTTTTAAGGAAAGACCATTTGACCCTATCAGAAGCCTTCGATGTATCAATCTTGATGAAGAGCTTTCTCTTTTGTCAAAGCCATGGAATGGATAGTCTCAGTCACAATGACCATCCCATCCAATATTTTCCTATCAACAACAAAAAATACTCCTTGTTCTTCAAATATGAGCCTACTAGTCCACCTCTTTAACCTTTCAACAATCAATTTAGACAAAATCTTGTGGACCACATTGCACAGAGAAATGGATCTAAATTGGCTTAGCCATGCCTGTCAAAGTAGAATCATATCAAAAAATTATAAAATTGTTTGAGGAGGTAGTCCATTACCCCAACACAACCCATGGATAGATCCATCATTGACATGCTTCTTGATGACTCTCCTTGAGCCTTCAACAAAAATAATGAACAGATAAGATGATAAAGGATCCCCTTGCCGAAGGCCTTTGGATGCACTACATAGGATGGAAGGCTCGCCACTAACAAGAAAAAAGAAAGAAGTGGACATAACAAAACTC
The DNA here is from genome assembly GCA_007115665.2 of Sequoiadendron giganteum. Taxonomy (NCBI): domain Eukaryota; kingdom Viridiplantae; phylum Streptophyta; class Pinopsida; order Cupressales; family Cupressaceae; genus Sequoiadendron; species Sequoiadendron giganteum. The sequence continues at coordinate 211,228,862 of CM021109.1, forward strand.
ATTATCCACTTAACCCACTCATCATCAAACCCAAATGCATTGAGAAATTTTTAAAGGAAATACCATTTGACCCTATCATAAGCCTTCAACATATCAAGCTTGATGAAGATAGCTTTATCCTTTGACATAGCCATGGAATGGATAGTCTCAATTGCAATGACCACCCCATACAATATTTTCCTATCAGCAACAAAGCCTCCCTATTCTTCAAATATGAGCCTACTAGTCCACCTCTTCAAACTTTCAAAAATAAATTTAGACAAAATATTGTGGACCACATTGTATAGAGAAATGGGTCTAAATTCGCTTAGACAATCAGCCCCTTCACATTTCGGAATAAAAGTGAGAAAGGTAGCATTCATGGCCTTTAGCATCTATTTATTCCCTTATTATTCCTACACAAGCTCCAGAAGATCCCATTTAATAATCTCCCAAAATTCTTGAAAGAACTTAATTAGAAACCGATCAGGACCAGGAGATTTCCCCTTCTTCATTTGAAAAAAAAATTCCTCCAATTCCTCAAGAGAAATACAATGCATGAGGTGTTCATTCATTTCCAAGGACACAAGAGAGGGAACATGGGAAAGGATATGATTCTCATCCTCCAAATCTTCAGGAGAATCTTCCTTGAACAAAGTGGCATAAAATTACACCACCTCTCTAGAGATCTCCCAATGGCAAACCAAACGATCTCCCCTAGAAGACACAATAGATGAGATTAAGTTCCCATGCCTCCTAGCCTTAACAAAATTAAATAAAAAAGTAGTATTTTTATCTCCTTCTTGCAACCTCTATATCTAGGCCTTCTGTTTCCACAATATTTCATCCCTCAATTCCCATTCCTCTAAAGCCTTCAAGGCTCTAGCCTCATCCATAAGGGAATTAGTAGACAAGACATTATTTCTTATCTCACGAGTAATAGTGTCCAAGTTATCTTGGGCAATATCCTTAGACTAGAAGATGTTGCCAAAGCGCTTCCTACTCCAAATCTTGAGTTGTTTCACAAACTACAATTTCTTGACAAAGGAATACATTGTCATGCCAAAATACAATTTACCACGGTGCCACCAATTACCCATAAAATCCTGAAGATGGAGGTCCCACAACCACATGAGTTTGAATTGAAAAGAAGGATTCTTACCAGCATCAACCAGAGAAGCTAACAACTTAATTGGCCATTGATTACTGACTATGATGAGAAAATGTGTAGCCTTTGACACTTTTCACTCATTTGGGCCCTTGCCTATGGATTTTGGACCTCTTTTTACCCATTTCCATGCCTTGTGCCAAGGTGTTGTAAGGTTTTGTAAAACATTTTCACACTTTCCTAGGCTTTTCATCACATAATCAACCCTTTATTATGCTAAAATGACCCCTTAATATACATATAAGTCCTATCTTAGTGTGTTTTCATGAGAATCTCGACAAACAATAAAAATCACACTTTTATGGGCTGACAACCAAGGAAAATTTCCTAGGTGGACTAGGTCGCCACCTTGGGAGACCTAGTCCCATGTGGCATAAAATTAAAATAAACTTGAATTTCTTTCAGGATTTTGTCTCTAAAACCCTAAGGTCGACCTATATGGTGTTATTTCAGGAAAATTAGGGCATAACTTCTATAAATAAGGGTTTTTACCCTCATTTTGCACTTCTTCTATCTCATTTTTTCTTCTATCTTCTCCTCTTCACCTCTCTTCTCAAGCAAGCTAGGGTTTGAGTAGTCTAAGTCAACAAGACATCATTGTTGAAGCATCCAAGGGTTGAATCCTCCATTGCTACAACTAAAGATCTATCTCCATGACAAGGTACTAAATCTACTATTCCATATTTCATGCTTTATTGTCTCACTTCATCATTTGATTTAATTATCTAAAAGGGGCTTGACCAAGGCAATCCCAAATTCCCTAACAATCCACATTCTCTTCTCTCTCATTGTGTGTTTGCAGATTTAGGTATCTTGGAAGCTTGGAAATTATTGAAGATGCAGTTGAAATCTTGTTGAAGACATATCCTTATCAACACCGAAGTTTTTTTTTAGGGATCCTGGTATATCTAGATACCCTTTTGGCCAGAATGGCGTAAGTGTCCCAGCAGGCCTAAATCTCATATTCAAAAGCATCTCCAGCCTCTAAAACTCATTTGCAAGTGCACACTTTCAATCTCCAACTTTTTGTTTTAGTTTAATGTATACTTCTTAGGTTATCTTATACATACTTGCATATCATAGTGTGTTTTCCAGCATAGTTGCACTCTTAGGTATTGCATTACTAGTTAGTTTTTATTTTCCATTTCCAATATTTAGGGCATCCCACACACATCACTTTAAGCCCCTAACCCCCTTTGAATGAACCCTAAAATGAAAAGGTGTGAAAGAGAGCTCATTTCCTAACCTAGCTTCTAGGTGAAAAACCGTAGGAACTCATTGGGGAATCCTCTTTCCCATGCTCATTTTTGGTGGTTCATTTTGGTGAATCTGACTTTCCTACACCATCTTGTCTGATTTAGAGTCCATCCTTGTCCTAGAATTATCTTGCATTGCATGTTATATTGGTGAAGTTGCATTCTAGGGTTTTAAAATTTACATTAGTGAAATGCTTATCTAGCTTTCATTTTTGCATTATATATCATTCGAAATCATCAAAATTCTGAATTTTCTTCTTAGATCTAAATTATACAATATAGAAATCACCTGAATCCATCATAATATCCTTAAAAATCCCAAAAAAATCACCAGCGGGACTAGGTCGCCACCCTAGGCAACCTAGTCCCTTCAGGGTTCTAAAACTGTTGTTTATAGAGCTAAGTTTTTAAGCTTCTATTTTGTGCCATTACCTATCTGTATCAACTATTTTTGTTTCTGTAACATGTATTTTATTATAACTAGCTTAAATTATCTCATTTCATGCATTGCTTAGTTTTAATTTTGCATATACTACATTTCTTTTTCAGATTGTTGCATAGTGTAATCAGAAAATTACCTTGTTTCCCATCTAAAAATTGCATTTCAACACTTTATTTTAAATCATTGCATTGTATTCTCTTTCCTCTCTCCTGTTACAATGTTTTATTTTAAAAAATGTGGCTTTGATTTGGTTTCACATGGATTTTATAAATTCAACATTTCTTCTTATGAGTTGAATGTATATTACAATAATGAATTCATTAAAGAACATGTTCACAACAAAACCATTGACACTATTCTTAACATTGCTTTACCCCTTGATGAGGATGTTAGTGTTGACAATCATAACAATCATTCTTGTGCTTCTCCCTATACCTCTCCTAATAGTGGTGAAGGTATCTCGGTGCAAGAAGCTACAAGCGTTGAGGGTCTTGATTGTCCCTCTCCTCATCCCCCTTCCAAAGAAACTAAACAACAAAATGATGAAATCATAAACACATTTCTAAACATTTCCTTACCTAGTCTTCCTCACCATGATGATCAACCTTTCCCTTCCTCTAATATCCCTCCTTGATGAAAAGAGGACATGTTGGTGTTAGAAGATCCTTCTCCTAAGAGTCGTGAGACTCTTTACCCTCCCTTCCCTCATGTTCCTACCCTTTGGGATAACCTATTTGGAAATCATAGTGGTCCTTCTCTTGATGCCTCCTCCCCTTCTGATGAAGCATGTGATGAACCTCTTCCAAGCTCTCATACTAGGGTCGATAGTATGGAACATGAGAATGAGACCTTTGACAATCCAATGGACTCCCCTCTTAATCATCCCACTCTTCCCTATCCCACCATTGACCATTCCCCTAGTTGCGATGAAGTTATTTTAGCATAACTAGTCCTTGAATGTCACAAACATGTGGATTGTTGTTCTCCTAAAACTTCTCCATATCATGATGCACACCAAGGATAACATTGACTATCCTTCCCAAGGAGATGTTAATATTATTCAACCTCAACTCATCCTTTCTCCCCCTTCACATAAACCCAAACCTGAATTCACTCTCTACCCTCCTCAACATAATGTGTTGCAGCAATCGAGTCAAGATATCATTGCTCATACACATTACACTCACAACAATCCATGGTCCCAACCATCAAATTCAACTTCCTTACCTTCATTCCCTCCCATCTTATCTACTACCGGGTATGTGTAGGATCATGATGGGCCAAAAAGTAGCAAAATGTAAGTGATATGATGGCCCATGTGGCTGACAACTTTTTTTTAACCCAAAATTGATGTAACAAAAAGGATTTTTAAAGGAGATTCTTAGCTTTCCACCAATATAAATTATGCTTTACTTTGAATTTAATAAATAATTATTACACTTTCTATTTAAATTATGACTAAAGTCCTAATTGATAGGCCGATTGAAAAAAATCTATAGCTTTAAAATGGGGATCACATTTTTTGAATCGAAAACATGCGTCACATTCTATGGTTCACATACTATAGGGTTAAAAAAATAAAAAAATGAATTTCATGAAGTTTTGACCACGATAAGGTGGTCAAACATAGGAGTTTTTATATTTTTTTAAAGTTGTAATAAAAAATCATAGTTAATTATTTACTTGGAAAAAAATTACAAAAAAATATGCATAACATCAAGACATGAGTCCTCTACTTATATCTAAAATCTTATAAAAAAATATTATCATTTTATTATGGTTAGGGTGGTTAGACATACACCTACTTCTTATTTTTTCCTTGAAATTTAAGTACTACTGCATTGAAATTTCAAATTTTCACCAAATAGATTTTTTTTCTTTTAAATAAACATAGTAGTTTAGAAAATACATTCAATTTGCTACAGATTTTATTCTTCAATATTTTTGAAATAATATAGATAGCTTATTCAAATGTTTATGTCAAGCTACTTAACTCTGATTTTTTTAATTTTCATCACCACTTAAGGGCCTATTTTTTCCATGATGATCCTACACATACCCTACCCCTCGATTAAATTCAATCCCAAGGGAGTATGACCTTGTTGATCAACTAAGGAATACTCCCGCTAAAATATCTTTATGGGACCTTATTCAAGCTTCCCCTCGCTATCACAACATGATGCAGAAAGCCTTACAACAAATTCCTATCCCTTTTAATGCACAAAAAAATTACATAGCAGCTATGATTCAAGGCTTAAATGTTGATGAAGCCTTCATGATCATATCTCATTACAAGGGCATAGGTATCAAGCGAACCCTCGTTGACACTGGCTCTGCTATTAATGTGTGTAGTGTCAATCTCTTGGATTGGCTCCATATCAATAAATCAACCATTCAACCTACTTCTTTATCTATCAGTGGATTTTATAGCAAAGGATAAAAGACGTTTGGTGTGATCACTTTGCATCTTACATTTGGAATGGCCATATTAGACACATTAATCCATGTTATTCCTAATGATGTTTCATCTAACCTCATCTTAGGCAGGTCATGGATTCATGCAATGAATGGCATGCCTTCCACTCTTCATTGCAAGATGAAGTACACCTACAACAACAAAGTGTACACCCTTGATGTTGATCTTGAACCTTATAGTGTCTTACAACTTGAGCAAAACCACTCCAAACCCTTCACCACTACACCCACTAAAGAAGTAGAACCCGTACAACCAAAGTCCTTAGACAATGATTGGGGATCCTTAAACTTCACACCTCCTTTACTTGGAGAATCCAAGATCACCCGCAAAGCCTCTAAAAAGGGAAATGCAGTCTTGTTAACACAAGACTCGGTAGATCCTTCAAAAGCATCCACCTCGCCTACTTTAGACAAAGAAGCCAACAACGAACCCTGACCTGATCCAAAAGTGTTGAAGAAGCTCTATGGAAAAGGTTATGAGCTTATGAAACAATTTGGCTATAGGGGAAAAGGTTGTGGTGCTAATGAACAAGGTATCTGCAAACCTATCGAGCCTAATGTGCAAACAACGCATCATGGTCTTGGATTTTGTCCTTTCACCGAAATCATCAAGCCTTCTTCCAACACCAACTCTCTCCCAAATCACCCTTCTAACCCAACATTAGAAAGCGATCCTTTGCAACCACCAAAGGACTATTTTCTTAATGACAATGTCATCTCACAACCCACTATTGATTCGAATTTTACACACTCCTCCAAAGGTATATACAAAAGCTCAAAATCCATAGCACCTTGTGTAGGTATGACATCATATCCTAAGAATGACCTTTCTTTGTTGCAACTCAAAGAATCACCTTCTACCCTCGATCAAGAGGGTATCTTGTCGAGACTCCTCCAAGATCACTTGATCTCTCTTCCTCCGAGAACCCGAAAGAAATGTTCAAACAAACATTCCTTTTGTGCCTAACACCGATGTCATGGTCATCACACCAATGAGTGTAAGGAATTGAGTAGAAAAATTCAACATCTTAAGGATTTTGGTGTCCTTCCTTATTTGGGGGCACCTCACTTCTCTAATTGATACTAATTTTCACTCAACCATGCATTTCAACATTCCTTTCGACTCACTCTTGTCTTGCACTAAGTAGGGGCAAGGGGTTCAGTAGCCTCTTTCCCTCGTATGTCACTTGTCGTTGTCTCTTTTGGCTTATCGTTAATTTTTCATGAACATATCAAAGAAAGCTTGGAATATGGATGACATGTCTTAAGTTGACTTGCACTTGACATACACCCATTTTAATGACGCAACTTACTTTGAAAACATATGACTTGGCATAGGGCTTTTTGAACAAGCTCTCATGATTTATTCCTCTTCCTCTTCTACTTTAAAGCAATTTCCCACAGAACGGTGTATGGAAATTCCTTTAAAGTGGGGGCATACATCACCACCCGCATTTCATTGTGCAATCCTTTTTCTTGCGATTCCTTGTCTTGAAAACATTAGGTACAATGTTGCTCTGGATGAGACATCTACATTTTTCCTATTTTTCATACAAGATGAGCCCTTGCCTCTCTTGGATACAATATGAGTACATTTGCAATTTTCTTCTCTTGGTGACATTATGCATAATGTTCCTTAAGTTGATACATTAGACGAACAAAGAAAAATCCCTTTGAACACTCCTTACATCATTTCGAAACATTTTCTTTTGTGGCACCTTATCAAAGTTATCAAGAGGTATAATTTTGGTATGGTTTGAGCAGGAAGCCCAAACAACGACATGACTTTCCCCATAGCCACCTTCATGTGTGTGAGTATATACCAACCATGTGTATGTTTCTCACCTCTTGGGACAACTCACACCACAGACGCCCTAATGTTTTGTGGCCCCAGAGTGAGGACATCTTTCCACCTTGCTCTTCTCTCTTTTAATCCTCATCATTGCATGATCATGTATCTCATCTTGTTGCAATGCATTCAACCTTGAATGTGTCTTTTGCATTGATGTCGAGTTGACTTAGAATCTTGAATCCTAGGGGCTTGACCACCTCCTTCTTCTTCTTTGTCATTCTTTACCATCTCCATTGGGCTACTTTAGTGCGATTTTGAAGCAAGTTCATCCTCTCACTAAAGTGGGAGCTAAATGTGTCACCAAAAAGTGTAGCCTTTGACACTTTTCGCTCATTTGGGCCCTTCCCTATGGATATTGGACCTCTTTTTACCCCTTTCCAAGCCTTGTGCTAGGGTGTTCTAAGTTGTTGTAGAACATTTTCACACATTCCTAGGCTTTTCATCACTTAATCAACCCTTTATTATTCTAAAATGACCCCTTAATACACATATAAGTCCTATCTTAGTGTGTTTTCATGAGACAATCTCGACAAACAACAAAAATCACGCTTTAATCACTGACAACCAAGGAAAATTTCCCAAGTGGACTAGGTCGCCACCTTCGACGACCTAGTCCCATGTGGCATAAAAATTAAAATAAACTTAAATTTCTTTTGGGATTTTGTCTCTAAAACCCTAAGGTCAGCCTGTATGGTGTTATTTCAGGAAAATTAGGGCATAACTTCTATAAATAAGGGTTTTTCCCCTCATTTTTCACTTCCTCTATCTTATTTTTTCTTCTATCATCTCCTCTTCACCTCTCTTCTCAAGAAAGCTAGGATTGGAGTAGTCTAAGTCAACAAGACATCATTGTTGAAGCATCTAAGGGTTGAATCCTCCATTGTTGCAACTCAAGATCTATTTCCATGGCAAGGTACTAAATCTACTATTCCATATTTCATGCTTTCTTGTCTTACTTCATCATTTGATTTAATTATCTAAAAGGGGCTTGACCAAGGCAAGCCCCCATGCCCTAACAATCCACATTCTCTTCTCTCTCTTTGTGTGTTTAAAAATTTAGGTATCTTGGAATCTTGGAAATAATTGAAGACAAGGTTGAAAGCTTGTTGAAGACATCTCCTTTTCAACTAGGGAAAACATCCACAAAAAGACACCTATAGATCAGAATCTTCACTTTCGGGACCATACACCTAGAGGAGCAGAAAACACGGACCAACGGCTTTAGATTCCATCTTCTGATCTTAAGAAATTCAAAAGAGGACTAGGTCACCACTTTGGGTGACCTAGTTCCACTAAATTTTTTTTTTAGGGATCTTGGTAGATCTGGATACCATTTTGGCCAAAACGGGCTCCAGGGTAGTTTTCTAGAATTTTCCCTTAAAGGACTAGGTCACCCAGAATGGCGTAAGAGTCCCAACATGCCTAGATATTAGATTCAACGACATATCCAGCCTCTACAAATCATTTCCAGGTGCACACTTTTCATCTCCATCTTTTTGTTTTAGTTTAATGTATACTTCTTAGGTTAGATCTTATACATACTTGCATATCATAGTGTGATTTCTAGCATAGTTGCATTCTTAGGTTTTTCATTACTAGTTAGTTTCTATTTTCCATTTCCAACATTTAGGGCATCCCACACACATCACTTTAATCTCCTAAGCCCCTTTGAATGAACCCTAAAATGAATAGGTGTGAAAGAGAGCTCATTTCCTAACCTAGCTTCTAGGTGAAAAACCCTAGGAGCTCATTGGGTAATCCTCTTTCTAATGTTTATTTTTTGTGATTCAGTACCCCTCCAATCTAAAGTTTTAGACCTAGTATCACAATTGCCTCCAATCCAGAAGCAAGAAAGCAAGAACGTGTCTAGCCTTTCAACAATGTAGTCACCCACACAATGCCTATTATTCCATGTGAAGAAGATGTTACTTGGCTTTATATCCAATAGATTCAAAGCAAATATATTATCTCTGAAAAGGAAAGCTAAAGGATCCAACATTTGAACGCCACCCCTCTTTTCCTCCAACTCAATGATGCCATTGAAATCTCCAGTAATGTCTCAAGAATATAAAGGAGCAAGAATCTAAATCTAATGAATATGAGACCATAAGTGAGACTTTCCAAGAAAATTAGTTGGGGCATAAACATTAGAGAGAAGAATAACCTCTCCAAACTCTAAACTCGAAGCAACAACAAAAATAGAGAACTTACTAAAGACCAACCAAAGAGGAGAAATATTCAGCAGATTCCATAAGTAGGTTATACCTCCAGTATTTTCCATATGCACCAATACACTCGCATTGAATTCTCCGCCAAATTTTAGGAGATAATATACAAATTCTCTCCATAGAAAGCTTTGTCTCCTAGATAAATAACATATCTGGTGAGTGAGTTCTCACCAAATCTTGAAAAAAAAATTGTCTAGGGCCACTCTTCAGGCCCCTTATATTCGAAGACAAATTAATCATTTCAAAGAGTGGGAAAAGTTGGAATCAAGGGTTTTAACTGACCTAGAATACACCAATGTCTCACCCATAATCTTAATTTTATCTAAATCCTTCTTTTGCTCCACCTTAGGAGGCTTCTCTGAAGACCACTTCTTAAGGTTATTCTACTGGATTCTAAGAGTTGGAGAAGATTTACTACCTTTCCCAGAATCCTATTCAGTTTGTCCTAAAGGAGGAGCACTGGCAATAAAATTTGACTCAACATTATTCTACATGCAATCAACAACTACAAGTACCTTAGTAGACCCAAGAGAAAGATCCATATCCATTTGAGCAACCACCATGTCACCCACTTGAAGATCCTAATTTTGATAACCCTGGTTGACACCTGATTTGTCATCAAGTCTCCCAACTGAAGATATAGCATGCCAAGATTTACCTCTTATTGACATAGATCCTCTAGAGCATTGAAGTGATTGAAGATTCAGTCATCCTACCTATCCTTAAGAGACCCTTTTTTCCCTCTACATCCATTATGAGGCTTAATAGAACTGAAACCATCCTACCTAATAATGACTAATTTTTGTAGCTTTTGATGCATCTTTTTTTTTTGTATCAAATAATTTATTTTTTCTTCAATGATTAAATATTTATCCTTTGGGTGATCCCACAATAGTGGTTTACAATTTTTGGCCAAACTGGACACTGAAATTATTATTTTTAACTAAATCTTCACATTCAGGCACCTATAGCGACTAAACCATGAGGAATTTTAAGATGATGAAAACTAGAGTCTCATCGCATTTTGTCTATAGATTCTAAAAATATTTTTTTCAAAATTTTTGGATTAAGATTGCACTTCTTTTTCCATCTCCCACGAAAACTAGTTTTTTTTAGAAAACAACATTTTTAAAAAGTGACGCTCACCATATACAACATAACTTTTTTTGTATGAAGGATAAAATTCTAATTTTTTTGAATTTAGATTCATAACTAAGATATCTAGCACTTTCATTTGGTCTCATATTTTTTTATTGAATATTTTTTCCTTAATAGAGTTTCGAAGTCAAACCAATTGTAATTCAGACATAGGCAAACTGTATACAACATAATTTTTTTTGTATGTATCAAAATTGAATTTATTCTTTTTAATGGATCAAGGACATCAATACCTAGCATGAACATATTTTTAAAAAAAATATTTTGATAATTTTCTATTTCTCCACATGTGCAAAACAAAGAGCTTGGTTTTCGTTGAAAAACCTATGTTTAATAAAACTAAAAAAACACATACATAATAAAACCAAAACATATTAAAATTATATTCGTAGGATAGCTCATTTCGAGGACTACCATAATCATTTGAAATAAATTTTAAATGAATTCATTTGATACCCCAAAAGGTAAATCAAAAGTGATTTTTTATCAGCATTCTGATAGGTGTAAAGGAGACTCATTTATAGGTATGGTTTAAAACTAGCGAGGTTCTATCCAAGGGGGTTTGATCTAAGGTGGTTTGATCAAACCCTCTTCAATTAAAATCCTTAAAATGGAACTTTTAAAGGCTTAAATCATTATATTTTCTAAAAATATGTGATTTTAGCAAAAATCAGTTCCTTTCAGAAATTGTAAACCAACTTTGTGGGATCACCCCTTTCATTTATCATAAGAAACTCATACACGTCAATAGGATTAATTTTGAATATGGCTAGTTATTGTTTTAAAATAACTAGATTCTAGTGTTTGCCTTTCTTTTTATAATGATAACTTAGTTTAACTTCACAATTCATTTGTTTTCTTTGGTAGTATGTGTAAACTTCAAAAAAATTCTAGGTGGCTTTTGTGATCATCTTATTTGTTAACATCTATTGTTTGACTTGAGAAACACACTAGCATGTTCATATTATGTTCTTCATTATACACTATACAATATACAATATATCTGCAAACATAAATGTACACATCACACATATGTTTGAATTGTAGTGAAGTTCTTATATTATAATAATTACATATTTATCCAATTACTATTTACTCCATTATGGTCTATTTTTTATTTTTTTGGTAATCCTTTCTCTTCTTCTTATTCTTATATATCTTCCTATGAATGTAGGTATGTTTCCATCTACATGTCATCATACTTTCTCACTATTCTATAGGTACCACAATATGTTAGATGCTACCATAATGGCCTTGCAATAATCATTAGTGACTCTTCTAGTTCCTTTAAGAAGTTATTTCTCCAAAATTAGAAATAGTGGCCATAATTGTTAATGGCAAACAAAAGTATTTGCAGATTGTCAACTTGGGTTGGCACTAGCAGGTGATGGCTTATTTGGACTTTCTATTTTGTATTTAATTTCTACACATGTGTTTGCAACACACATGACCTTGTCTAGGATTTTTAAATAAATATTTTGTCATGTAGGGTTTCTCATGTTATAATATTATAGATTGTGATATACCATTTGATTTAATTTGTGATTGATGCAAAGTGTTAATATGGTTTTTTTTGTGTTTTATCTCTAGTTGTGACTTAGTTCTAAAATATCCCCATTAATCCATTCAATAGGTGTTTAGGGCTCCTACCTTAGCCTTTTCCTTATACATTTATGAGTTTTTCATGAGCTAGCTAGGATTCAAACCTAGGCAAGTTCCATTTTTTGTTCGAGTGCTAAACCACTGAGCTACTCATCGCTTTGTTGCTAGTCCACCTTTGGTCTAGGTGTGGCTTATTTCCAACAATCCTGCTTATGCCACTCTATAGGTGTTTGGGGCTCCTAACCTAGTCGAACTCTGATACCACATTGAAATTTCCATTGATCAATTAGAAATCAAACATAAGACCTGCCATATGCTCTTGGAATTTACTACCATCAAACTACTAACCCCTTTTTGATCAGTCCATCTTTCATCTAGGTGTGACTTTATTCCAACACCATCCAGCTAACCATGTATGGCAGACACATTTTTAAGATATAGTTGTGACTGGGTTGCGTAGCTTCTTCAATTTTTAAATTGGGTTGTCTTTGGTATTCAATGTCAAATTTACTGACTAGTGGGTAAGAATTATTTATTCTTCACCTTTGCAGCATGCCTACATTACTAGTGCATAAGCCAACAATTGCAAGATTGTCTACTTCCCCTTCGCTGCACTCGGTATCTCAACCTGCTGTTAAAATTCGTTTCAGTCAGAAACACTTCTCTTACTCCATATCGCAGCCACCTAGGTAGTCTTTTACTCAAACAAATCGAACAGTTTCAAGTTTCATTAGTTACATCTGTGACAAGTACGTACTATGTCACATGCATCACGTTGAAATATCGATCGAAATCAGAGGTACTTGCTTAAATCAAGTATGTAGTAAGTTACATTAGAATAAATAGGGGAAGAGCATCAGTAGTCAGTAGTCCTTAAAGCTAATTTAGTGCATTCACAGATCTTAAATGATATATTGCATTTCTATTATTTTTTGTTTTTGTTTTGTATGCGATTTAACTATTTATAGCAAAAATTGTACCTCGTGGTTAGTAACAGCGTATGATGAGGAAACTGTTAAATACGGAAAGGCCAAAAAATACTCATTTCAAAGTGTCACTTGATACATATTCTTTATTGTCCCAATATCTGTTCGCTTTGACCACCACGAAACTTGTACAATTGATCCAATACATATGCACAAACATGCACAAATTCGTCAGTAATAATGTACTATTGGTCCAATACATATGCACAATTGATCCAATTAACCATTATTTTTTATAGCTACTAGATATAAAGCGGACAAATATTGGTACATTTGAAATTTTTTAATCGAATTTTAATTAGCATGTATCACTAAATGGTTATTAGAACTATGATGGTTGTTGGTGCTCTTCCCCAATAGATTTTTGTCCTAATGGCAAATCACATAGTGTCATCCATAATACCAATGGAAGAGTTTCTATCACTAGTTTTTCAGAAGAATTCTTTGTATTTGGAATGGACTATGGAAGCTTGAAAAGCACTAATATATCACCATTAGTTTTCTTGTCAGTTGACTTGGTTTTGTGCTTCCATGGGAAAGATTATGGTAGATCCAACTCTCCCCTGATATCCATGCTCAATTCTTCTCTAGATGTTGCAGAGGATTCAAATGATTTGGGTGTACTGCATTCAGCTTCATTTCCTTCTATTAATGAATCAAGAAACCATCGATCATTGGTACTATTGAGCATTGAAACACTTAATGTTGTAGAGATTGCATTAGCAATCATGGATGCGCTAATAAAAATAGGTCGAATGGAAGAGCTGTTAGAGTAATTGGTTATTTACTTGATTAATTAAAAAATATTTGTTTAATTAATTAAAGTTCCCTGTTATCTCTTTTACACTTAAGCTAACATTAGGTGCATAATAATTAATTATTTTATTAATTATTAATGTGCAAGCCTAGGCTTTTCCTTTTTAGGGTTTTTTGACCTATATGTGGTTGAAATCTTCTTTTTTGTATAAATTATTCTTTTTACACATTGGTGAATACAGAGCTCCACATCTTTGAGCATTTTTATTGTTTTTTGTGTTGCTTCTCTTTACTTCTCCCTATAATAGGTATTCTTAGCTTGTAGAGATCATTGGGCTCCTATGAAGTTGTATTTTCTCAACTTCTACATGGTATCAGAGTGGCAGATTTGTAGCTACCTATTCTTGTTTTGAGAATTTTTTGCATTGGAAGCAGATCTGGGGTTTCAGAAAGATTTTGGAGCTTCAAGAGACTGGGGTTTGTCTCTTTTTGGTCCAAGGCATACCTAATTGATCGGAGTCTTTTGATTCCAAACGGACCTCGCCATTGAGTCCACAGCGGTCCAAAACCCCAAAAATGACTATTAATTCGTCCATTTTGGACACAGTTGATCCAGGGGGCAAAATTTTTTTGTTTGTACAGTCATTATCTGCACGTTGTTCGAGGTAAAAATTAAAAAAATATTTTTGATATATTTCTTTTTCCTGCAAAAAAATCATCAAAAAAAATGTCTTTTAAAAAAAGAAGTAAAAAAACCCATTTTTTTTGGGCATAGCAGTTTTTTTTTTAATTATTTTTGTAAGGGACGGTACCCAAGGGTATCGCCGCCTGCCATTATAGCAGGCGGTGTCCCCTTGGGCCCCACCCCCTACAGCAATTGGTACCGCATGGGTACTGCCCTGCCACCTTGGCAAGCGGCGGCCCCCATGCGTGCCCCTGCCCCTCTTTTTTTTCTTAATTTTTTTTTTAACAAAAAAATTAATATTGTAATTTTTATTTTTTTTATTATTTAAAAAAACAATTTTTTTAATAAGCCCACCTGTGCATGTGCGGCGATGGCCATTTTTCTGTCAAATTTCGGCCGGGATTTTTCTGCGACAGTCGTATGACCGTCAAATTTAATCCAGCACTATGTTTTTCCCTCTTTGGAACTGTTTTCTTCCAGAGGTCGTAACTTTTGCCCACAATGTCGAAATCAGGCAAATGAGATATCATCGGAAAGAGGATTCAGAGCACTTTTCAGTGGTGCGGAAATTTTTTGGATTTTTTTTTTATCAGGTCCCTATTATTTTCAGTCAAAGTCAGCTCTTCTTTTTGGGTGTTGCCTTCAGTGTTTTCGACATAACTTTTGCATACGATGATGAAAATGGGCAAACAAGATATTGTCAGAAAGCTAGTTCCAAGATCTTCAAAGTAGTGTAGGTGGTTTCTAAATTTGATTTTTAATTTTTTCCATTAATCCTTCTTCTTGCTGTTGTCCTTTTTGGACCTTATGGGTTCACATTGCATTTTTTTTTTATCATCTGTAAACGCACTAAAATAAAGTGCCTTAGCTTTGTATGTGTAATTTTAGGATTATTGCACATTGATTTGTGCCTTATTGTACTTGCACTATGTTATAAAGTGCCATGGATGGGTTTGGTTTTATGCCTTTGTTTGCAATCATACCTATGTCAACTGAGTGTCCCTTCCACGACAACAACCTCATGTGTGTGTGCCTTTGTTTGCACACCCTTTATATCTGCTTGTACTGTCATGTTTGCACATTCAAATGTTCTTGATTCTTCTTCATGCACTACATTCAGGAATTTCATTGCAGAGTACCTGTCATACCTCTTCCTTGTCAGAATTATGGGGGGGTTTCCACTATTGGTGTTAATGCTTCCTTGGTTTCATTGGAGTGAGCTATGTATACAGTATTTGTTCCTATGTACTCGGCGGATGCAGTAGCTGGTTACCCATGCATTTCAATGAGATGGAGCACTTACCATATGGACACTCTTGCATTCCTATTTCTGGAGGCAACCTTCCATTTTCACAGATCAGTTCTTCAGACTTTTGGTACCTTTGCCATCTGTATTTTTTATTTTCAGGTGTTTGCCTTTGTTTTCCATCTGATTTGAGTAGTGCCATTGAGGGCACTCATATAGATTCTTTTCTTCTTGTCCCTGATCATCATCTGTCTTCAATGGAGGTTCTTGTTTCAGCATTTCAACAATCATTCTTCGACAGAGTTTGCAGTTTCTTCATGCTTATGTGGCATTCATCCTTTGTTCCTATATTTTGGGACAATTTCTTCTTGATTGGAGGCTTCTTCTTCCTTCACTTGCATCTCTTTTTGGAGTAGATTTTTTCCCATGAGGTTTTATCTATTTCTCCACTTTACAGAGATTTGGTTGTATTTGGGTACCTGATCTAGCCTTGTTGTCGGGACCCATTGCTTTTTGTTTACAGTAGCTTCTTCTAGGTTTTAGCTTCTCCCTAAGTCTAGCTTAAGAGGGGGTGTTAGAGTAATTGGTTATTTACTTGATTAATTAAACAATATTTGTTTAATTAATTAAAGTTTCCTTTTATCTCTTTTACACTTAAGCTAATATTAGGTGCATAGTAATTACTTATTTTATTAATTATCAATGTGCAAGCCTAGGGTTTTCCTTTTTAGGGTTTTTTGACCTATATGTGGTTGAAATATTTTCTTTTGTATAAATTATTCTTTTTACACATTGGTGAATACAGAGCTCCACATCTTTGAGCATTTCTACTTTTTTTTGTGTTGCTTCTCTTTGCTTCTCCCTGTAACAGGTATTCTTAGCTTGCAGAGATCACTAGGCTCCTATGAAGTTGTATTTTCTCAACTTCTACAAGAGCCTCTATGGGTGAGAAGCCCGGAAATGGGAGTGGAAACTTTGCAACACCAAAAATATTAAAGAGAATTCCCAAGGCTTGTTGGACCAAAACCTATTGCCCATGAAACAGAAGCCACGAGAGAAACCATCATAGTGGGGTCATGAAGAACTCTACTAGGTTGAAACTTTAATTTTATTGTACTCCAATTTATTATTGTCTACTTCTTATGGTTGTTACACTAGTTCATATATCATTTTGTTCATTTATATCTATCCTTTAAAGTTGTTCAACGTTCCAACCATCAACTAATTTTCTTTTAGCCACCTATTAAATGTTTTACTTATACTCCTTATCTATGAGCCCGCTAGCATGTGGATTTTAGTTAATTTTCTGAATACAAAACAATATAGAAGCCTGTGGCCTAAATAGTGGTGGCGTAGATATTCAAGACAATTAGGTGACACGTAATGAATGTGTAATGAAAATTAAATATTCTTCCAAATATAGATTATAAGGATATTCTTATCGTTGTTTTATTGATCAATAATTAAAATCATAGGAAACTTCAATTGCAACCATCCCAATCAATTGTAAATTGTTGTAATCGACACCCAAAATTATTTGAGATTATATTATTTACAACAATATCTATCAATAATATAGTCATTTCTGTCAGCATTAATTAATGTAGGATATCAACTAACATAACCTTGTCTTTGATAGCATTATTACAGTCAATTATTATGATTTAAAATAGCCCCCAACCCCCCCCCAAAAAAGCTAAGCTTCTTGATGGACACTGATTCTCTGTGTCTATTAACTTTTCTACATTATGAGTTGATAAATCAAAATGTAAGATTATTAGTATTGTACAGTGAAATTACGAGTATTATGTTGGAACATTTATTGTGCCTGAGCCTGCCACTGCTTTACCTACCTATCAGGAGCCATTTTTCAATGACAAGTTCTTAGAATTTTCATCCCTGCAGCTCCTGACCTCTCAGAATTGAATGTAGTTGGAATTTTTGAATTCCCAATTAATGTTGGTAGGTAATTTTGAATTTGAGAGGGATTTTTTGAATGAGACAAATATAGAGATTTTTTTCCCAGTCTCTAGCAAGGTTGAATGTTAGTCAATTTTTTTGCAGTAGCAAGTGATTAGTAGCACAAGGAATGTTCTCAGAACATTTTGCAGAGTGTTTTTAGTGAGTAGGATTGCTCATGATCGTTCAGTGTTTGTCAGAAACAATAGATAGTTCCAGTCGAATAGGAATAAAGAGCTTTGAGTAGTTCCTGATTGTCTATGATCTGGTTGAGCAAGTCTATTGATCGCTCCCACAAAGTTGTAATAGGTAGTTTGTAGTTTATTTTCTAATTTTTATGTTGTTTCTTTTCTGCATTATAATTTCTAGTCATTGAATAGAAAAAATAAAATGTTGCATGTCTCCTTGTGTTTCTACATTTGAGATTTGGGTATTTCCAGCTTGACTGGAAATCAGAGCAGCAACTCTGTGTTTGTGTTTATTTTGTGCATTCAAGATTTTAGACATGGTATTAGAGCATTTGTGCTTCTGAAATTTCTACATTGTATCAGAGCCATAGGCCCCATTTCCTTGTGAGTTAGGGCATTTTTTTTCTGGATATTGAGTTTTTTCTATAGGAGACATGGCTAGAGATGAAGGAAAGAGTTGGCATAAGCCACTGTCGTTTAATGGACAGAACTATGATGTTTGGGCCAAGAAGATGAAGACCATAATGGTTGCAAATAATTTGTGGGATTTTTTGATAAATGGATTCATGAATATCATTGACCCAACACCGTTTGCAGCTCTCACAAACAACCAAAAGACCCAGTTGAAGGAGCAGAGGAAGAAGGATACTAAGGCATTGATTTTGATAAAAGTAGCCTTGACAGAGGTCATTTTTCCCAGGATAGCAACAACTGAGTATGCAAAGGAAGCTTGGGAAATTCTCCAAACCAGCTAGAAAGGGACTGAAAATGTCAGATCGGTGAAGCTCCAGTTATTTAGAAGAGAGTTTGAGATCATTGAAATGAAAGAAAGTGAGACCATCTCATATTTTCACACAAGGTTCTCAGGCTTGCTAAATCAGTTGAGAATGAATGGAGAAATGATGGAGGAATAGAAGATTGTTGAAAAAATCCTCAGGTGTGTACCCACGAGGTATGATGCACTCGTCATTGTTATTGAATAGGCAAAGGACCTCTCTACTTTGATGATGGATGAGTTAATGGGTTCTCTTCAAACCCATGAGCAGCACCTAATTAGGTCTGGTACTTCTTCCCAAGAGGAAGCTTTTAAAGCTCAGTCAAATGCAAGAGGTAGGGGGAGAGGTAGAAATGGCTCCCGAAGAGGTAGAGGCAAATTCAAACAAGGAAATGTTGGAGGAGAAAGCTCGGGATGAGCAAGAAGCCAAGAATGAGTGAGCAGTTCTCAGAACAACTCCCGAAGAGGCATGAAGAACAATAGTTCTAATGAGATAAATGACAAGATAAACATTGAACTTTCTACTACTCTCATAAGTTTGGGCATTATGCTAGTGAGTGCTAGAAAAAAAATTGTAATAAGCAAAAACAGAATGAAAATGTGGTTGATTTAAATATGGCTAAAGGAAATCAGTCCACAGCCTTCATCATGTGCAACATTGGTGAAGAAGGTAGTCCCGAAGTTTGGTATTTGGACAGCGGTTGCAACAACCACATGAGTGGTAATGAAAGTTTATTTTCTTTCATTGATAAGAATGTAAAATCAGATATTAGAATGGGGAACAATGGAGTAGTTCCAGTCAAGGGAAAAGGATCTATCATGATCTGCACCAAGAAAGGTGAGAATAAGGAGGTTCAAAATGTGTTTTTTGCACCTAGGTTAAAGCATAACCTCATAAGTGTAGGACAACTTATCCAAAATGGATACAAAGTGTTGATTGAGATTGGCCAATACGCCATTTATAAAAAGAATGAGAGGACAAAGAATCAAATGTTTCCTTTGAATATTGAGACGTGTTTTTCATGTCAATCCATTATTGCACCTCTCATGGATGGAAAATGTATAGTAGTACAACAAGAAGCCCTCAAGAGCACCATTCAAGACCCCTCTAAGCTATGGTATCTCAGGTATGGACACTTAGGCTTTGTTGGTGTAAGTCTTTTTTCCAAAAACAAAATGATTGATAGTTTGTCAAGTATAGTAGAGTCTAATGTTAGATGTGAGACTTACATTTTGGGCAAGCAACATAAGTAGCCCTTTCAATCTGGCAACTCTACAAGGGCAAGAGCACCATTGGAGTTGGTGCACATGGACTTGATAGGCCCTATGAAAATCACATCTATTGGTAATAGCAAATTATTTATGACGTTCATTGATGATTTCAGCCATAAGATGTGGGTTTATTTCTTATAGCATAAGTTTGACGCATTTGATAGGTTTTTGTTGTTTAAGGCTTAGGTTAAAAAGGAGAGTGGACATTTAATCAAAGTCTTAAGGTCAAATCATGGAGGAGAGTATACCTTCAATCGCTTTGTGAATTTGTGCAAGCAAAATGGCATCAAGAAGGAGCTTATAGCCAGTTATACTCCACAGAAAAATGAAGTGACTGAAAGGAAGAATAGTCCACCATCGTGGAGATGGCAAGAAGCATGATGAAAGAAAATGGACTCCCAATTAAATATTGGGGAGATTCTGTAGAAACAACTATATATCTGATAAATAGAACTCCAACAAAGGCGGTCCATGACAAAGTCCCACAAGAGGCATGGACAAGACGTAGATGGATGGTTGAGCACTTAAGAGTGTTTGGTTGTGTAGCATATGCTCACGTGCCTAAAGAAAAGAGGTCGAAATTGGATGATAAGGGTGAGAAGTGAATCTTCACAAGTTATTGTTCAGAGTCAAAAGCCTATAGGTTGTATAACCCAATCACCAAAAAAATTATTATTAGCAGAGATGTGGAGTTTTTAGAAGATCAATCAAGGGATGGCATGATTGCTCCCAATCGCTCCTGATTGCTCCTGATATTGAAGGAAAGGAACAAGAATTGCAACATGATGATTCAGTATCCTCTAGTAGCTCTTGATAATTTCAAATGAGCTCCCGATTGCTCCTAATCGCTCTTGATCAGAACAGACAAAAAGATAAACAACCACAGACAGCTAGAGAATGGGTTGCAGAGAGCTCCCGATAGCTCTCGATCAATCTCGATTGCTCTCGATTGCTCTGGAGCCAGCCTATTCAGCAGAACAGTAGTAGTAGTAAAGTTTCAGACCCTACTCTCGCCTACCCAATGCTAAAGATGACCAAGATTCTAAAGGATATTTACCAAGATGGAAGGTATGATGAAGAGTTTGATGAGAACATGAATTTTGCATTGTTTTCTCATAGTGATCCGATTTATTTTGAGGAAGCTGTGAAAGAGGATAAATAGTGTGAGGCCATGGATGAGGAGATAGATGCAATAGAGATAAATGACACATGAGAGCTAACTGATTTACATCCCAACAAGCAAGTTATTGGAGTGAAATGGGTCTACAGGACCAAATACAATGTCGAAGGAAGAATAGATCGACATAAGGCATGTTTGGTCGTCAAGGGGTGCAAACAATAGTTTGAGAGAGATTATGATGAGACGTTTTCCCCTGTTGCAAGGATGGAGACCATGTGGGAAGTCATAACAATTGCAGCCTAGCACAAATGGAAGGTGTTTCAAATGGATGTGAAGTTTTCCTTCCTAAATGGAGTGTTGAAAGAGGAAGTTTATATGGAGCAGTCATTTTGATATGAAGTTCCAAGAGAATAACACAAGGTGTATAGGCTGAAGAAAGCTCTTTATGGGTTGAAGCAAGGTTCACAAACATGGTACAACAAGGTTGATTCATATTTGATAAAAAATGGCTTTAGAAAAAGCGATGGTGAGACCACTCTTTACAATAAGGCAACAAATGGTAATATTTTGATTTTTGTCTTGTATGTAGATGATCTTGTTTTTACTGGGGATGATGATTTCCTCATTGTTGATTTTAAAGAGGCCATGAAAAGATAAATTGAAATGACAGATTTAGGTCTCTTAAGGTATTTTCTAGACATAGAAGTAAAACAAATGTATAATAGTATATTTATCTCTCAAGAAAAATATGCAAATAAGATCTTGAAGAGGTTTAGAATGCTTGAAAGAAAGCCTACCCCAACACCAAAAATCATAGGTCTAAAGTTGAGCAAGGAAGATTGCAGTAGCAATGTGGATCCAACCATGTATAAAAGTTTGGTTGGAAGTTTGGTGTACTTGACTACAACTAGGCCAGATATAATGCATAGAGTGAGTCTGATTTCTAGATTTATGGAGACTCCAAGAGACACCCATTGACAAGCAGGTAAAATAATCTTGAGGTATGTGAATGGCATGTTGTACATAGCAATAAAAGAGTATGGGTTGGTTGGATAAACTAGCAGTGATTGGGTGGGAAGTTTGGATGATAGGAAGAGCACATCGGACTATATGTTTCATTTGGGTTCAGGTGCTATTTCATGGGCTTACAAGAAGCAACCTATAGTTTCCCTATCAATAGATGAAGTTGAGTATATAGCAACAAATGTAGTAGCATGTTAGGCTATTTGGCTGAGAAGAATCTTAGTAGATTTGAGAGAAGAATAAGAGGATGGAATAGTGATCTTTTATGACAATGTTTCATTGATAGCCTTGATGAAAAATCCTTTTTTTGGTGGAAGAAGAAAGCAGATTGAAATCAGGTATCATTTTATCAGAGAGTTAGTTGAAAATGGTGAATGGAATTTTGCAGGTCTAAGCAGCAACTAGCACACATATTCACCAAGTCATTGACCAAGGATACTTTCGAGCGCCTAAGGAGTAGATTGGGCATTGTAGATTTGCATCAGGATTGATCCTGTTTTGTTGGCTCAAGACAAAGGGGGAGTGTTGGAACATTTATTGTCCCTAAGCCTGTTGTTGCTTTACCTACCTATCAGGAGTCATTTTTCAATGGAATTTTTTTGGGATCTTCATCCTTGTAGCTCCTGACTACTCAGAATTGAATGTAGTAGGAATTTTTGAATTCCCAATTAATGTTGGTAGGTAATTTCAAATTTGAGAGGAATTTTTTGAATGATACAAATAGAGGGAATTTTTTCCTAGTCTGTAGCAAGGCTAAATGTTAGTTTTTTTGCAGCAGCAAGTGATTAGCAACAAGAAGAAAAGTTGTAGTAGCAACAGGGAATGTTCTCACAACATTTTGCAAAGTGTTTGCAGTGAGCAGGATTGCTCCTGATCGCTCAGTGTTTGCTAGGAACAATAGATAGTTCTAGTCGAATAGGAATAGAGAACTCTTAGGAGCTCTTGATTGTCTATGATCTAGTTGAGCAAGTCTATTGATCACTCCCAAAAAGTTGTAATAGGTAGTTTGTAGTTTGTTTTCTAAGTTTTATGTTGTTTCCTTTCTGCATTGTAATTTCTAGTCATTGAATAGAAAGAAGAAAATGTTGCATGTCTCCTTATGTTTCTGCATTTGAGATTTGGGTATTTCCAAATTGACTGGAAATCAGAGTAGCAACTCTATGTTTGAGTTTATTTTGTGCATTCAAGATTCTAGACATGGTATCAGAGCATTTTTGCTTCTGAAAATTCTACATAGTATTCGTATATGAAAGGCTAAATATCATGGTCAATTATGTTGTCACTGCTTTTGTTGTTATGATTATTAGGATTCGACAAGGGAAAAAATTTGTAGATTATTTAATCTAGTGAAATTATAGCTGCATATGCATTCTTTGTAGTAGAATTTTCATTTTTGACCTCAATAGGTCTGAGGACAAGTGATTGGAATATTAAATGGCTTGAAGAATCGAAGAAGACAATGATTTTCAACATGAATTGGCAAAGTAGGTATAGCATGATCAAGGAAATAGGGATTGTATTGGTAATGTTGGTGGCGGAAAAATAAGCTTGATCATTATGGTTGAATGAAGGTTGGCACTATGGAAATGGGCATGGAATGATACAATCACTAGTACTGGTATTTTCATTAAAATAAATAAATAAATAAATTTACATGAAAATTAAGAGATATTAGGATTAATACTATAAGTAGACAAACTGTAGTTTTTCTAGGAGGTTGCAATTGAAATTTTGAATTTTTCTTTTCTAGTGCAAGATCATTTTTTTATTAGGGTGTATTTCCACCAACATAGTACACTTTTAATTTGATATATTTATGATTAGAGTTTGCTTATCCATATTTTGGGGAAAAAATTGGTCTTCATTATGGATTCTACAAGGTATTACAATACATTTTGATGTGTCACAACAATGTAAAACTTACTAGAATGGAAGAATAAATAATTTAAAACTATTACCATGGTATTAGTTAAAGAAAGTCATTAACAAAACAGCTTATTTTCAATCTCTACAAGCTCAAGCATGCAAAGAAAAATAAGCTTTGATGCTCTTAACAGTGATTGCATTAGATCACTTGCAATGGATAACAACCACTTTTATGAAAATTTTAAGTTCATCATTAAACAAATTCTCTTGGACTTGTTATGCCTTGCATAATCACCCCATCTTTTGCCTTGGTCAAAATGGGTCCCCCTTTGTTATTTTTGTTCTTTAGTTATTTTTCAAACAAAGTTTGGAGTCTTTATTTTCCAATACTTTGTTTTTATTTGGTTTCTCTATCGGAACTGGAACCGAAAATGAATCGGGTTTTAAAAGTTCTTTCAAAACTCGTTTTGATCCCTATCTCGACGGGTTTTCTTTTTTCCTTATTTGTTTTGTCTTTATCGGAGTCGGAGCCGGAATGAAAGTTAAGTCAATTTTTATTTGAAGTTTCAAAATCAAGTCTCATTCTGCCTCTGCTTCCGCTTTTTGATCTTTCATTTTAGACTAAGTTTTTATGTTAAGTTTTCTTATTTATGTCTTTTTGTTTTATTTTTTGTGTTTGGTTTTGTTTTATGCTTTGTCAGAAAAACCGGACCCGGAATGGGAACCAAGTTGGGAAATTACTCAAGTTTCCTAATCCATTTTCATTCTGATTCTGCTCCCATTGTTTCTTGGTCATTGAATTTTTACTGAAGTCATACGATGGTAATGAGCCAGTTCTTCTACAGTTTCGACTCCGCTCTATTGCATTTAATGTGTTAATGATAGCTGCCATGGGTAGGTAGAAACTCTGAGTTTTACCTTGATTTGGGATTAAATGAGTGGTTATCATTATTATTGTTAAGAAATCGAAGAGAGAAGTAGATGTTGCAGTGAAGTTTTGTGCGAGTAAATTGATTGAAGGAGAGATAGTTGCTTGCAGATTTCTTTTGGGGGGTTTGCCTATTTATTTGCGTTCGAGGTAGGGTTTTTCTACTTTCATTCTTCTCTTATTTAATTTCGCATTTTTTCATTTATGTTCATGTTAGATCGTTTTTCTTTGGACGAGTTCGTGATTCTCAGTAGGTTTGCATGTTTTGTTTTTCCTTTGTTTGTTTCTTTGTTGTTCTTGTCTTCATTTTTTCTTTTATATCCATTTTTTTTGTTTTAGGGCATGGTCGTTTTCACATTTAAATAGTCATGATCACGTCATGCAGCTTTGGATTTTAAATGCATAGATTAAATTAGGGTATTACAGTGAGATAGATTAAATTAGGGTTTTTTTTATAGTGAGTTAGGGTTTGTTAAAACTTGTTTTACTTAGGAATTTTTGTTGCGCATCCGATTTGGTTTAATTAGAGGGGTTAAATTTGTGACCTAGTTTTTATATCAGGTTTGTTCTAGATTAGGGTTTAAATGCAGTTTTGTATTTGCATTTTAGAATTTAAGTATGATGCCCTAGAAAGTATAGTCACCCCCGGTCATATGGGGATGGTCTTATCAAGTTATATGTTAGCCCCTTTTCATTTAAAATGACCTAGTCTTTAATCATGAAGTTATGCATTAAAATGTTAAAATCATTTATGACATCATGGTTAACCTAGGTAGAAGTGGGATCAGAATCAATCTAGAACTTTAAATCATGTTTTCCAATAGATATTGATTTCATTTCTATCCCGTTTTCAGCTCCACTTGTAGTGAGAATTCTTCTTTCAAAAGAATGATAACCTAGGCGGAAGCGGAATCGGAACCGAAATGGAATATGAAAATAGAAAATTTGAAAGAAACCAAACCTGTTTCAATTCCGGTCCTGGTTTCGATTACCATTCCCGCCCCGACTCCGGTCCCGCTTCTTGTTAGTATAGTATCAATGCTTGTTTTGGTTCTGATCCCGGCAATGTGTTAAAAGAGACTGTTTAAAATGTTTTTTCTACCTGGTTCCACCTCCGATGTATGTATGAGGGGTATGGTTTTAAAGCATGTTTTGTGATGATATTCAAAGATCTAATTAGAGGTTTTGTTGTAGGAAAGCTGAAGAATGTCAAGAACATCAGGAGAAGTTGCCCAAAGGAACCAGCCTGCAAGAACATCAAAGGCAACAGTTAAGCCCAAGAAGATCAAGCCAGAACAGTTACCCTATACCTTGAGGTATAACCATAGGAGTCCTGTTGCCATTCCAAGCAAGGTAGAATCGAAGTGGTCTAGCATAACCGACACTAATCAGGGTCAATATAAGTTTGAGGAGTTGCATGCCGAAATGTTTGCTAACGATATAACAGGGAGAACACAAAGAATTGTGGATTCCGGCTTGGCTCATATCACTGTATTCCCTTTATCTGTCCAGTGCCCAAAGTTGATTATGATAGCAGCAAGTGCTTACAATCTAGCCACTAGGTAGTGTATGGATTCACAAGACAATGTTATTATTGATCTCACTCCTCAAATGTTTCAAACTATGTTTAGTGTCTCGGACCCAAAAAACCTGGTATAGTTAAAGGAGGTTGAAGCTTTGGAGAAGTATAGCAAATACAAAGCATCCAATAAGGCTCATTTGAATAAGAAATGGTTGAGAACAGAGAAGAAGTCTCTTACCAAACTTCATGATCAACCGAAGATGATAGAATTATACAAAGAAGTATCAAACTTGATCTTGATGTTGTCTAGGGTATTTGGGAGGAGGGATGCATTTCACTTCAAGGAGTGGATGTTTCCTTTTATTCAGACCATCTTGAATGCCAAACAACAGTTTGATTGGTCAATGGTTGTCTTTGATGCTATCCATGACCAGTTGACAAGGATAAGGGAAACTAAATTTTTCTTTATGACTTATTATGTTGTATATGTAGTTGCTATAGGAGGTATATTTCCAGGTTTGAACAAAGTGGGGATAATAGGAGAGTTAGATGGACAGAAGAAGGTGTGGGATTATTATAACAAGCTATCCCTATAGGTTGTTGAGACTCAATTCAGAAGGGTTAATGATGCATTCCTGTATGTGATCATTAACCAACTCAATGGAGATGTAGGGTACAGACTGAGCCAAGAAGCAATGGCATTTATCACTAAATGGGGATGTTGGTACATCCAATACCGCAAGTTCACATACTTCAGGCTGGCGGGATTTGAAGGTCATCCACAGTTGTTGCCAAGGTGTTGTAGCAATAGGATTGTTCTAATGGAATTTGTATATCAAGCTCTGGGGGTTAATGCCCAATTTGGATTGAAGCACAAAACAAGATGTCATAAGTTCCCCATGCAATTGGGTGAAAACAGTTGTCAACATCTGGTAGGAGCTAAGGTAGTGTGTAGTGAGTTAATACATCTGAAATTGGGGTTGTACACAGCTCGGAGGTACTTTGACCCAAAGAAGAAAATGAATACCTTGCTGCCTTCTGTTTTTGATAAACATTTCAATTTGTTGGAAGATTTCTGGTGTGACTGACAGGATGAGTATGACCTCAGAAAGAAGAATTATGAGAGGTTACCCGTCTCACTCATGGTAGAGCTTGGGATCAAAGATGATATCCCTAACGCATTAGTAGATGATGGAGTGGTATTATATCCATCATATGAGGCATTAAACATTGGCACTAAGAGCTTGGATTCGGTGGACTCGGATAGTGAGGAGACAATTAACATAAAGCAAATAGGGAGGACAGTTTTGGATAGAAGTATTCATTGGGTGGTCCAAAGAACCAAAACTCCTCAAGGACTAGCCCCTAAGAAGGGGAAGGGATACAAAAGAATTAAATGGAAATTACCTTCCAAGGAGCCCTTGGAATTCTTCCCTCTAGATATTGAAGAGATTAAGCTTGAAGCTGCAGGTCAAGATGAACCAGAGACACAAGAGGGAGATGCCCAAGCAGGACATGTAGTTTCAACATCTGCCTTAGGTGAATCCTCTACTCAAGTCCCACTTGCAAAGAAGCAAAGTTAAGAGGTGGAAAAAGGGACTCTTCATGATATTGTTGAATCCATGAAGGGAAAAGAAGTAGAGGGAGAGATTCATGATGTTGGAACAGAATCTGATGAGACTCTGTCAGAGAGGGATGTGCAAGAGAATATGCCTCTAGAAGAGGATACTGAACAGATATTGACACCAAAGGATCAGTGGGCGCTATTTGAAGAATCCAAAAAGGAAGTTGATGATCAAGCACTTGCTAAAGCAATAGAAAAATAAAAGGTAATTGATGCCAAGATACAAGTTGATGCTATATTGCAGCAGCAATAGGTAGAAGCTAAGCTGAAAGCTGATGAAATGGAGAAGCAACAGAGGCAAAGAGAGCAAGAGCTCAAGATCAAGGAGGAGAATGATAAATTGGAACTGTAGGATGTGAAAATCTGCAAGATTAACTTAAACCATTTCATGTTGTTAGCACAAAAGTCAGTTTAAAACATCCCTATGAAATATGTAGAATCATGTTAAACCATACAAACGAAAACAATGCAAAAAAAAAACATGAATCCTTCCTATCCCATAGTGGATTGGTGCTATCCTTTGTGTAGAAGGCAGCCCTTTCCCAAATCCCTTGATAAGCAAAATGATGTGATGAGCAAGATCAGTTCTCACGAATGGAGAGTAACCTTGCAAGTGAGAATGTGTTGTGTGTTTGAAGGAGAGAAGCCTTCAACTTATAGTTGAACTTGAAGAGAGGAGAGGCCAAATTGATGAATGTGGGATCATTCATGGGCCAATGACAAGATGAAACTTGTCAAGCTATGAGAGGGTGAGGAATGTGCAAGTCTTGGCCAATGTGCCAATTTGAATTTGAATTTTGCATGAAAAGACATGTTTTGGGGGGATGAAAGGTGCAATAAATGCTATGTTTGACTTGTGCAAATAGCATTTAAAACCTTGTTGGAAGGGACAAGTCCCTTTTGGGGGGAAGATTCAAATTGGAAGAATATTCCATTTTCATTCCATTTTGAATGTAATTAGAGGAAATAATAAATCAAATAAATGATTTATTGGTGCAAGTGGGTGGGTTAGTTAGGAGTTTAGATTTGACTCTAGTTGAGTCAAAAGCTAGAGAATGATAATCATGATTTAGAAGTCAATTAATGTAGATTAATTAACTTGGATGATATTAAGAGGTGACATTTGATTAAATCAATTTGATTTATTAAATCAAATGAGAAGAACATAAGGATTAAATAATTTGATTTATTTAATGAACCTTAGGAAATTAATCAATAAATTGCCTAAATTGATTAATAGGAGAATTCGATGCGCGATGTTAGTTTTGCATGTCTACAGGAACTAATATAGAAAATCCATGATCTTAAAGAAGAAAAGGCAAGACACCAAAGAGAGAGAGAAGTTCTTGTGGCTAAGTTGAAGCTTGTTGAAGAGGCTCAAAAAGAGAAAGAGGAAGTAGAGCAAGTACAAAAGGAGAAGGATGTTGAAGAACTGGTTAAGAAGCAAAAAACGGAAAAGCAAGATGCAGAAAAACTTAAGGCATTAGAGGAAGAAAGAAACCAGGAATTGGAGAAAAGAAGATTAGAAGAAGAAAGATTGAAGAAGGAAGAAGAAGATAAGAGGATACGAGAACAAAAGGATAGGGAAGAGGTTGAAAAGCTTGTACATATGCATGTGGTGCAAGAATGACAAGAGGGACCTAGGGTTGATTCTCAACCTCAAGAAAATGTGCAACCACCCTCTACTACTACTATTACTTCTTCTTCCACTATAATGACCGCTACTCCAGGTGCTCCCACTTGATTGAAATTGGACCTTCAGAAGAGAACAATGACACCTTCGTAGCCTCTCAATTGGGAGGATATGATGAAGGAAATTGAGAAAGAAAGGCCTAAAAAGAAGGCCAAGATCCTACATTCCACCAGGCTCACTGACAAGGGAGAAATTGTTGCTGAGTGTGCCATACCAATGATATAAAAGGAGGTAGGAGACATGCAATTGACAAATTATCAATTAAGTATTGTTAACTTGGGAAGACCTACCAGGGATCAGTAGATGAATCTAATTGATATGGTAGCCTCGACAACCAAGTAAAGGATGTTAAAGGATAAGTAGAGGAAAGATGAGCTTAAGGCTCAATTAGATCAATTGTATACCTTTTTGAAAAGTGTTTCTTCTCCAAGATCACAATAGGTTGTCGCTATTGAGACCCCAATTTTGTTAAGTAAGGAGGTAGATGATTTAGTACAAGTAAGGGGCAAAGTGGAGATGTTAGATAGGTGGGTTGACAAGTTGAATCAAGAAGTAGGTGAGGTATTGGTCTAAATTTTTGAGGTTCACAAAGGGACATAAGAGTTGATAGGGGAAATGAATCAATATGTTGAAGCATTGGAAAAATAGGAAGAGGAGTACAAAGAATACAGTCAAAGATTGAAAGAAGTTAATAAATTGCCTACGACTACTCTTCTAGAGCAGTCAATACTCGAAGAGGATAATAAATATTTTGTGGAAAAGAATTCTCGCATACTCAGATTTAGATCAGATTTCCTATGCAAAGATGGAAATGAAGTCCAAGATGTTGTTAAAGATTTGAATGAATGATTTGAGGAGTTGGAGGCAGTCATTGTTGTAATAGTGGATGTCAATATACCCATAAAGGAGGGCTTACCTTTGGATCAGATAAAAGAGAAATGGGATGATAGGTTCAAAAGAGTCATGCAAAAAGGGGATAGTGAAGAGGATTTATTGATAGACCAGTTAATAGACATCAAAGGAGAAATAAGAGCAACTAAAAGGGAATTAACTAAGCTGAAAGATATGAGAGGGTTTGCTGCTGCGGAGTTGGAAAGAATTAAGTTCAAAGAGAGCTAGGTTGATGGGCTAGAATTAGATATGTTACAACAAGTCTTCGCCAGTTATGACAAGTTTATTGCAGAACAAACTTTACATGCGTAAATCTCATGCATGCAGGACTGGTAGTTTAAGGCACATGGCTTTCTTCTTTTTCTCTTCTATATTTTTTTCTTCAGTTTAACTGAATGTACTAATGTAAGAACTCGAGATCAAAATTGATCTGAGTTTCCAAGAGAGCTTTAGTTCCTAGAAAGGTGGATCGGCTTAAAATAGAAAGGGTTTCAAATTTTGTACATCTATAAATACCCATGGGGTATCATTTTGTAAGGGTCGGATAATAGAAAATAGAATTGGCCACCTGAGAGTAGGAGATAGAATTTTTTCATAGTTGTTACAAAGATACATTGTTACTTCATTTTTTACAGTTAAATAAAATTATAGGTTTACGCAATATGGTGTTAGAATTATGTTTTACTTGATAAGGTTGATGAGTTATAATCTATCTATATGCCAGTGATTGTGCTAAAGCATGATTGTTTCTTATGTGATGAAAGTCATTAGAAAAAGTTGGATTTAAGGATTATCTCGTTAGATTATAAGTGAATTGATTTTATTGAAGTCTATTGATATATGATCTTGGAAATGAATGAATGTGTGTTCTTTTGGAATCTTTGAAATAGTTGTGATATGTGAACTGTGATGTTAAAATAAGCACCTTAGATGCATGCAATAGTATGGATTATTCTGTAAATTATGTCATGCTTTGGTTTTCTTAATCTGTTGGAAAAAAATCATTGTTGAAGATATATGTCTGGATGCTAGATTAGTTTGGTTCATGTTGACTGATTTACCCTCTGATCTATCTTTTTCTTTTGTTTGAAACCCCCTTTATTTACAAGAACAGTTCAGTGAATGAGTTATTGCTTGTATTCTTTTGTTACCAGCACAGGCCCCTTGAATATTATAGTTGCATGGACCAACTAAATGACACCAGACAGTTGACAACCAACTACCAGGACCTTGGGAGTTAGGCCACTACATGTTGTCTTTCTTTTTCAGGAGAAATAGAGTAGAAATATTCTATTTACACATTGTTTGTGTCATTTTCACCATCAACAGGACTCCAATATGCTTCGGGGATTAATTCATGGGTGGCGGAAACACTGAAAAACTAAATCCATAGAAGCTCTTTCCAATTTAATATAAAATGAATTACGAGTTTAGTTTCTTAATTCACTTAGAATATAAGAACAACCATATTTGTCATACATGTTTATGTGTTAGTCATCAAGACTAGTATCAACATGTATTTGACACATTGCACGCTTCACTTTGATTAGATAAGTTTAAAACATATGCTTTTCACTTGGGATATTGAGTATTTCAGCTTCCAACAAAGAAAATACTAACTACCATTGAATGAACAAAGATTGGTTGTGTATAATTGTTTCAAGTTGGAAACTACATAATAGTTATTGTGTGACTATCACTCATTATTGGGTAGGATTCAATTAGTACCAAAGAAGTAAAAAAGACTACTACATTGCATATGAGCTATATGAGAAAATGAAATGTCTTGTTGACTAAAATACACATTTCAAGTGTTAGAATAGTGAAACCATGTAACATGATATCATCATTAATAGGGGCAACCATATTTTCTATGGTGGATGATTATATAATTTATAAATATTTTTATTTGAAAGAACTAATTTCAATTTCTTAGCATTCCATCCATGTTGCCTTACATAATGTGTCCATTTCTTGTATTGATATCCTCTTGAAGGTATGCTGCAACAAATTAACCATTTTAGCACTTCTTTTCAAAATAATTAGTTAACCATAATAGAATAATTGTAAAACACTATAACAATTCATGGCCATTGAATTGACCTTCTAAGGTAGATTAGATGTATTTTTCATATGTTCACAAGGACAACCAAGCACTCTTTTTCTAATGTCTAATTTCTACTTTCTTAAACTATGTCTTTCTTTGTAAGTAATTTTTATTTTAGATTGTGAATGCAATGATAGACAATATTCTATTTCAAATATATGTATACATAGAAGATGTAATTTTTATTTCATTTTTATCAATTGATCAAAATTTTGTTCAACTAATTTGATCTTTTCCCTTGGACACATTTAGAACTGAACTTTTGAATTTAACTTTTAAGAGCTCACATATATACATAGATGTGCAAATAACATATCCCTTTGGAATTTTAAAATTAGTCTTCAGCTTATACCATTTTTTTTATCAAGTAGAAATCATTCTATATTTTTCTTTTAATAATATTTTTAACATTTTAAAATACATTGATTTGAATTCATCTCTTCTTTAATCTTTTATTAGGGTCAATTCCCAATAATTATGAAAAAATATCAAGAATAGACAATTTAAATTTTAAATATTTAAATAAATTTAGTTGCTTTTATTTTCACAACATGATATGATATTTGTATTCTTACAAAATCTTCACCTATTATATTATTAAAATCACTGTACATTATATTTTATCCTCTCATTCATTCTATTAATACTATTATCTTCAACTATATGTTTGAAGATTAGAACTATAATAACAATTTTCAACAATCAGATAAACAATACTGATCTTCGAATTTATTTTCTCGTGGATTATTAAAAAGATTGAGATGTTATGTTCTTTGCTATTAACAAACCTAGAACAAAAAAACATTTTTTTGCAATGGGCCAACAAAATACCTACATTTTCTCAAATCTGCTTTGAAATTTCATTAATGGTTGTGTTTCTTTATTCAAGATAGAGTAATAAGGAAATTGACAAACATTTTATGCTCTTTACACATGATAGCCTGGGAAATCTCTGCTAAAGTCTAAGGGAGCACTGGAATGACACATTCCTTAGCCTGCCCATTTGTCTCATCCTCCATATGTTTTGATCCTTTGGAGGGCATGTTTCGACAGCCTGGCCATTTGTGGGAGATGCATTTTTAAGACAGTTCTGACTGGGTTCTATTGCTTAGTCAATTTTTGAATTGGGTTGTCTTTGTTACTGACTAGTGGGTAAGAATGGCCCGCACACTTCACATTGTTGGAATCTCGTCCAACTCACACAGACACATTGCAGTCTTCATCGGCTTTGGAGGTCAATGTTTCCCGCACCCCCGCGTCCTCTTCTTTCCTGGCTCATGGTTCTGCAGACTCCACTGGGCTACCGCAGCCACTCCCTGTCCTCTTCGCGATCTCTCGGGTGACTCTTCCACTGCCTACTGCTTTATCGCGGTCAAGATCTTCACTACCTCTGGTTGCTCGATTAGCCGCCAAGCAGTCTCCAACTGTCACCTCTCTACTGCAGCTAAGCCTCCAGTCTCCTTCGGTTAGGCGATTAACCGTTCAGCATCGTCTACAGCCTTCCCACGGTCTATCATTTAACCTTGTGCGGTATCGCGCTGACAGTCTTCGTCTTCTTCTTGCTCTATAGTCACTGTCACCGCATCCACCGTGGTCTATTCTCTTAACCCTCTCGGCTATGCGGTGGGTCTTCTTCTTGTGTATGCACTTGTCTACCGCGGTCACCGCGACCTCACTTTTCCTCATCGTCGGTTGCGCGGTTGACTTGGTCCATTGACTTTTTTCTTTCCTTAGGCGTTCGATAGTGGAATCCACGTCAGCGTAAAGGATGTTTTTGATTGGTTTATGTGCAATGTAAAAGGATGAATTTTAAATCCTTTTGTTCTATGTAAGGACGTATTAGTTGCTGGCTCGTTTATGATAGTTATTGTTGTTTTCATTTATTGCGTGGGTTGAAACTCTTTTATATACGGTGTCTTCAATTTTTTTAAGGTGTGAAGAAAATTATTAATATAATTTGATCTCAAGAAGCAAGCTTTTATCAATGGCAGTTCTGTGTTAATGTTTATATGATTTTATATTTTTCTTTCTCTGCTAATTCATCACATGGTATCAAAGCTATAAGGTTAAGTTAGAGAGAGTCTAAACAATCATGGCAGCAAGCACAAGCTTGAGTAATCCACAAATTCCACAGTTGAATGGAAAGAATTATGACTACTGGTATGTAATAATGAGAGCTTTATTCAGTTCACAAGACTTATGGGAGTATGTAGAGAATGGGTTTCCAGAACTTGTAGATGGAGCAACATACAATGCATTGACACAAGCAAAGAAAGACTTGTTGAAGGATAACAAGAAGAAGGATTCAAAAACTCACTTCTTCATTCTACAAGGAGTACATGAGAGTATCTTTCCCAGAATATCAGCCACTACTAGGTCTAAGCAAGCATGGGACATTTTACAAATAGCATATCAAGGAATGGACAAAGTCAAGACTGCAAAGTTACAGATACTGAGAAGAGAGTTTGAAACTCTATCTATGAAAGAAAATGAGTCTATAGATTCATATTTTACTCAGATAATGGGACTGGTAAACTAGATGAGAACACATGGACAGACACTTTAAGATGTAAAAGTTATAGAGAAGATTCTGAGGAGCTTACCCTCAAGATTTGAGACAATTTCAGTCATAATAGAAGAGACAAAGGATCTCACACAATACTCAGTTGATGAGCTATATGCTTCATTAATTTCTCATGAGCACAGACTCAGCAGAACTACAAATATGTCATTGGAGCATGCATTCAAGTCACAAGCTTCAATTAACCAAGGAAGAGGCAGAGGTAGAATGAATTTCAGATCAAGAGGAAGAAGTTTCAACAGAGGTGGAAGAAATAACTAGCCAAGTTCAAGTGGAAGAGGTAGCAGCCAAAACCCATCTCAAAACTTTCCTCAAGGACAAAGGTATGATAAATCTTAGGTCCAGTGCCATTATTGTAAAAAGTTTCGCCATTACATGAATGAGTGTAGAATGAAGCAGAATGATTTTGGTAGACAAAATGCAAATTTTTCTAGAGAGAGTCAAGACAACAGACCAGATAAGAGCACTATGTTTTTAGCATGCAATGTAGCTCAAGCTAGTGAAAAGGAAGTTTGGTTTTTAGATTTAAGTTGTAGTAATCACATGATAGGAAATTTAGAGTTGTTTAAGAGTTTAGATGAGAATATCAAGTCAGATGTTACCCTAGGAAATGACAACAAAGTGTCAGTAAAAGGAAAAGGGAATGTAAATATTCTAACCAAGCAGGAGGAGCAAAAATATATTTTTGATGTTTACTTTGTACCTGGTCTTAAACATAACTTGATGAGTGTAGGACAGTTAATTCAAAAAGGTTATAGAGTGTCTTTCAAGAATGGGTTATGCACTATTTTAGACAAATACCCAAGTGGTCAGTTAATTGCAAAAATTCACATGACAAACAATAGAATGTTTCCTTTGAGAATTCAGCCAGCTTTAAGTACAAACTTTGCACAAGCAAAAGAGGTATCAAATGTTAGTCAAACTATATTTCAGGCAGAAGTTAAGGATGAGAACTGGATTTGGCATTTAAGGTTTGGTCATTTAAACTTTGGTGGTTTGAATTTACTTCATAGGAAGAACATGGTAAAGGGAATTCCATTAATTCAAAAACCAAAGAGTGTATGTGAGGGTTGCATACTTGGAAAGCAACATAGAGAATGTTTCCCAGCAGGGAAGTCCACTAGAGCAAGAGCCCCATTAGAGATAGTTCATTCAGACTTATGTGGTCCAATGCAGACACCTTCAATAGGTGGTAGTTTCTATTTTCTGACATTTATAGATGATTATTCAAGGAAGACATGGGTGTATTTTCTAAAACAGAAGAGTGATGTGTTTGGTTACTTTTGTCAATTTAAATCTTTAGCTGAAAAATAGAGTGGTTGCTTCATCAAAGTTCTGAGAACAGATAGAGGAGTTGAATACATTTCAAGAGAGTTTTTAAATTTCTACAAAGAACATGGAATACACAAACAATTCACAACAAGATACACACCTCAACAGAATGGTGTAGCTGAAAGGAAAAACAGAACTATAATGGAGATGGCTAGAAGTATGTTAAAAGCCAAACACTTGACAAATGAATTTTGGGCTGAAGTTGTATCTTGTGCAGCATACATCATGAACAGATGCCCAACAAAGAGTGTAATGAACATAATTCCTGAAGAAGCATGGACAGGTAAAAAGTGTGTCTCACATGAGAGTATTTGGTTGTGTTTCATATGCACATGTTCTTGAATAGTTGAGAAGAAAACTTGATAACAAAGGAGAGAAATGCATTTTTGTTGGATACAGTGAAAAATCCAAAGCATACAAGCTATTTAATCCCTTAACTAAGATAGTAATAATCAGCAGAGATGTTCAATTTGTTGAAGATGAAGCATGGGATGGAAGCAAATAAAATACAGTCAATGTTACTGTCAATATCCCACAAGATGAGAATGATAATATAGTTCAAACTGTTGTACCTGTAGTTCCAAATCGACCTCAAGCAAGTGGTCAACAACTAACACCAGCTAGCAATACTAGAGCAGCAACAAGAGGTTTGCAAACACCTTCCACAGCAAGAATTTCTAGCGCAGGACTTTCAAGTCCACATTCTGTAGACTCAAGTGATTTATCAAATCCTATTTTGGCTAGTATGAGAAGACAGAAAATCAGAAGCATGACTGTTATTTATAATCAAAATGATGGTGAGAACAATCCACAACAATTTACACTTTATGCATTTTATTCAGAAGTTGAAGATCCTATTCATTATGAGGATGCAATCAAGGAAGAGAAATGGTTAATAGCAATGGATGATGAGATAGACTCAATAGAAAACAATCAGACTTGGGAATTGCAAAGTTTTCCAAAAGACAAAGATGTCATTGGTGTTAAATGGTTTTATAAGACTAAATTAAATGTAGATGGAGAAGTGCAGAAGAACAAAGCAAGATTAGTGGTGAAAGGTTATGCACAACAGCCTGGAGTAGATTTCAATGAAACATTTGCACCAGTTGCAAGACTTGACACAGTCAGAATGTTATTGGCTTTAGCAGCACAAAACAAGTGGTTAGTTCACCAGATGGATGTGAAGTCAGCATTCCTCAATGGATATCTGGAAGAGGAAGTCTATATTGAACAACCACCAAGATATGAAATATCAGGGCAAGAAGACAGTCTATAAATTGAAGAAATCATTGTATGGTTTAAAACAAGCCCCAAGAGCATGGTACAGCAGAATTGACAGTTATTTTACAAGCAATGGATTTACCAGATGTGACAGTGAACCAACACTATATACCAAAGTCAATGATGAAGGTAAAATTCTGATCATATGCTTGTACATTGATGATTTGATTTTAATAGGGAATTTGTCAGTTGAAATATTCAAAACAAAAATGAAGAAAGAATTTGAAATGACAGATATGGGCATGATGAAGTACATTTTAGGCATTGAGGTAACACAAAATAGAGATGGTATTTTTATTTCAAAATCTAAATATGTAAAAGATGTTTTAAAGAGATTCAATATGTCAAACTGTAAGTCAGCACCTACTCCAATGGTGACTGGACTAAAATTGAGCAACGATGACAAAGGCTCAGAAGTTAATCCAACCTTGTACAAATGGTTAGTAGGAAGTTTAATGTACTTGACAGCCACAAGGCCTAACATTATGTATGCAGTTAGCTTGATTTCCAGAGTCATGGAAATACCAAAGGAAAATCACTAGCAAGCAGGAAAGAGAATTCTTAGATATGTTAATGGCACAAGAAATTTTGAAATCCAATATTCCAGATCATAAGTTTTTAGATTAACTAGATATACAGATAGTGATTGTTGTGGAAGTGTTGATGATAGAAAAAGCACATTTGGATATGTCTTTAGTTTTGGAAGTGGTGTAGTTGCATGGGCTTCAAAGAAACAGCCAATAGTTACACTATCATCAGCTGAAGCAGAGTACATAGCAGCCACCAGTGCTTCATGTCAAGTAGTATGGATGAGAAGGGTTTTACAAGAAATCCAGAATGAGCAGACAGAGGCAACACAAATTTTTTGTGACAACAACTCAGCCATAGCTCTGTCGAAGAACCCCGTATTTCACAAACGCAGCAAGCATATTGACACAAGGTTTAATTTTATTAGGGAGCTTATCACAAATGGAGAAATCATTCTATCATTTTGTAGGTCAGATGACCAACAGGCGGATATATTTACAAAGGATCTGAGCACCGAGAGTTTCAATTTTCAACGAGATCGGCTTGGGATGAAGGATAGCATGAGTTGCACTCATGGGGGAGTGTTGGAATCTCATCCAACTCGCACAAACATGTTGCAGTCTTTATTGGCTTTGGAGGTCAATGTTTCCTGCACCCCCGCGTCCTCTTCTTTCCTGGCTCACGGTTCTACAAACTCCACCGGGTTACCTCGACCACTCCCTATCCTCTTTGCGGTCTCTCGGGTGACTCTCCTACTGCCTACCACTTTATTGCGGTCAAGATCTTCACTGCCTCCAATTGCTCGGTTAGCCGCCAGGAAGTCTCCAACTGTCACCTCTCTACCGTAGCTAAGCCTCCAGTCTCCTCTGGTTAGGCGGTTAACCGCTCAGCATCGTCTACCGCCTTCCCGTGGTCTACCGTTTAACCACACATGGTATCGCACTGACAGTCTTCGTCTTCTTCTTGCTCCATAGTCATTGTCACCGCATCCATCATGGTCTATTCTCTTAACCCTCTCGGCTATGTGGTGGGTCTTATTCCTGTGTATGCGCTTGTCTACCGTGATCACCGTGACCTCACTTTTCCTCATTGTCGGTTGTGTGGTTGACTTGGTCTATTGACTTTTTGCTTTCCTTAGGTATTCGATAGTGGAATCCACG
The DNA here is from genome assembly GCA_007115665.2 of Sequoiadendron giganteum. Lineage (NCBI taxonomy): Eukaryota > Viridiplantae > Streptophyta > Pinopsida > Cupressales > Cupressaceae > Sequoiadendron > Sequoiadendron giganteum. The sequence goes on from CM021109.1 coordinate 211,268,545, forward strand.
TCAGCGTAAAGGACGTTTTTGATTGGTTTATGTGCAGTGTAAAAGGAAAAATTTTAAATCGTTTTGTTCTGTGTAAGGACGTATTGGTTGCTGGCTTGTTTATGATAGTTATTGTTGTTTTCATTTCTTGCATGGGTTGAAACTCTTTTATATATGGTGTCTTCAATTTTTTAAGGTGTGAAGAAAATTATTAATATAATTTGCTCTCAAGAAGCAAGCTTTTATCAATGGCAGTTCTGTGTTAATGTTTATATGATTTTATATTTTTCTTTCTCTGCTAATTCATCACACGTTGCATCACGCCAGAGATTTCAAATATTGGTTACTTAATCTGCTATTAAAAGTCTTTTTCTATCAGTCTAACTTCTCTTATCCATTTTGCAACTACACGAAATATGCAATTTGAGGTTGAATAACTCCATTGATTCCTACTACTTTATACTAGGTGGAAGGAGAGACAGAGTAATAGCAATGCCCATGACTGATCCTATGAAACTAGTCAGAATAATACTAAAACCCATACATTTTTCATTTGAGTGCAGATAGTAAAATAATGGTAAAACCCGAGAGTTCTTTTATTCGGGTATAGAGAGTTAATTTTAAGTATGCAAACTGAAAATGTGAGATGAAATTAATGTTACAAATGAAAGATTTATGACAGCTACCAATAGAAGAAAAACTTACATATAAAATGAAACATGAAAAATGGGATAAAATGAATATGAATCAATAGACTATTGTTAGATAGAAAACTTAGTCCAAGTATTAGGCTTCGTGTTTAGGATCTAAAAACAAAAAACAAATATGGGAAACTATGCAATCAATGTAAGAAACAATCAGGTAATTAAAAGGTAGATATTAAAAAGACAATTAACTCATTTGAAAATGAAGGGATGAGATAGCATGAGTGATCACATTGCAAAGTTGAATTATTTGAGAAATCAACTTTCAATTATGAAAGTAGACTATGAATACTCTAAAATTGTATCATAAAAGTATCATAACTTCATACACACATTGGAGTTAACTAGCAAATTTGGCGATATCAAAATAGAAGAAGTTAATGGGATTTGATGAATGAGGATAGTCTTAAAAAGTTCACAAGTGAGTCTAGCAAGAGTTCTCAAGCATTTATGGCTAGATGCAAGTATAAGAATTACAATTGAGGCATATCACATCAAAATCAAAGTAATATATCAAGAGAATCAATACAAAAATAATCAAAGGGAATGGAATCATGCAAGGGACAATCAACAAAGGAATATTTTTCACAAAAGGAAAAAATTGAATGGAGAAATCATAAAGACAATTCTAAAAGAGAAAAATATATTTCATGTTACAATTATGGAGGACATAAAAGTGATCAATGTCCTAAGTAATCACAAGGGAAAATAAAATTTTGTCAAAGAAGGAAATGAGATTTTTCTCAAGAAGAGGGTGATCATAATATATTAATAGTCTCTTTAGCTGCTCAATATTGATTCAAGAGCTAGCCAACATATGACTTACAATAGAAACTTATTTAGTTCTTTAGATGATTTTTTATTAGATAAGTGTACTCAAGAACATTAATGATGGATTCAAAATTATGGTTACAAGAGTTGAGAGTGATGACATCAACAAATTTAAAACTTCTATTGAAAATACAATTTATATTATTAAAATTTCTTCTATGTAAGTGAGTTATGGAATCAAGTATTGGCCACTTAGATTAATAAAGTTTTGACATGCTTTATAAGATGAATATGGTTGGTGATATTCCTTGGATAAGGCTGCATGGAAATTTGTGTATAGGATGCATGGCTAGAAAACAACATAGATACAAGTTTGAAAGGTCCACATGGAAGATAAGTAAATCTCTTCAACTTGTCCGTGGTGATTTATGCATACCTAAGAATCCCCCATGAAGAGGGGGAGTTAGATACTGTGGATGCTAAAATCTGCAAATGCTTAAACATTGACATAAATTAACATTGTTAGCAAATCACAGCATCCCTATGAAATATTTGACCATGTTAGATATGCAAACAAGATAAAATACAACAAGAAAACTAAATGAAAACATGAACCAAACCCTATTTCATAGCGGGAGTGGTGCTCCTCATGATGTTGAAAGGATGCCCTTTCCCACCCCCTGATAAGCAAGATTGCCAAAATGAAAGATGATGCCAATGCCAATGTTGAGATTATGCATCAAGTTGTATAGTAGTGTCAAATTGTGTTGTAAGTTGTTGTTGTAGAAATTTTTTTCTTTAATAGATTCAAGGTTGGAAGAGTGAGAGATTTGGATGAATGTGGGATCATTCATGAGCTGATGACAAGATGCCACTTGTCAAGATGTGAGAGGAGAAGGCTTGAGCACATTTTGGTCAATGTGCCAATTTGAAATTTGAATTTTGGATGAAATGACATGTTTAGGGGGAATGAAAGGTGAATTAAATGCCAAGTTTGACTTGTGTAAGAGACATGTAAGAGCATTTAATCCTTTGTTGGATGGACAAGTCATTTGAGAGGGAAACTCAAAATTAGAGGAATATTCCATCTTGATGCCCTTTTGAAATTAATTAGAAGAATTAATAAATCAATTAAATGATTTATTGGTGCAAGTGGAAGAATCTAGAGGATCCAGGTGATTAGGCTTAAATTAATCAGGATTTGATTAATCTAAAGGAGATTAGGTGATTTTGACTTTTGAATTATATTTTAGGATTAAAATAAATCAAAATGAGAAGAAAATGATTTTAGATTTAATTAAATAAAGATTTGTTTTATTTAATCAAAGATGATGTTAATTTGAATGGATGACTTAAGGAGATTAATTTGATAAACCCGGTTTATTTAATTGATGGGTGAATATGATAATACGAGGAATGCATGATGTTAGTTTTGTGTGTCTACATTTTTCCCCTCTTTGAAGCAATGTACTTGTTGCATTGGTTCAAAGAATGATACCGTTGACATCAAAATTTAAAAAAATCTGAATTTTTCAGATGCCCCAGTGGAAATAAGTACATTAGTACATTGTCCCCTCGAGAGATCGAGCGAAAATATTTGATTTGAGGTTGATCTCATGACAAAGAGGTTCAAAATGGATGTATGGATGGCTATGACTAACTGATCTATATGATAATGATGATGTAAATAAGATGTTTGGAAGATGCTTAGAATAACAAATATATATTATTCTAAACAACTTAGATGATTATGCAAATAAGATGTGAAATGGATGAGATCGATATGGCATGATTATGCAAGATGAAAGTGCGGATACAAGATGAATGCATTGTTAGCGTGAAAGAGGATAGAAGAATGAGAGGGATCAACCCTTGAATCCTAAGAAAATGCAGAAGTCCAACAAGTCCACTAGTCATCAAGACTTTATTAGATATGATGATGATGAATTGCTTATCCAAGGATGGGAAAGATAAAGAGCATAACTTTCCTTATGTTTGATAACATAGATAGGTGTGATGCATCAAGGTATAAAGAACCAGGATGGCATTGTGCCTAGTGTGATGGAATTTGACTCGACTATCAAATAGCAATGCTCTTGTTCACACTTGACATATGGAAACCTTGCTACCTGATGGATGTAACAAAGAAAGTATTCCCCAAGTTATATTACAAGAACGTCCAACAAGCATAGTAGACAAAAATATAATGAGCACAAAATAAGACAAGTCAAAAAGGCCAAATAAAGTAAATAAACAAGCTAATATTCTTCGTACTGCTAGCCAAGGCTAAACTAAGGTGATACCTGATGCTGATGTCCATCGTTGGAAGGTCATATTCCTAGGACATGTTGTGATCAGGGTTTTGATGTGATTTGATTTGGATGATAAGCTATTGATACTCTGAGTTGACCAACTTGTTGACTCGCTGATCTAGACTTGAGACTTTGACTATTAAGCGTTTACTTTAGAACCTGCTAGACTTGCTTCTGATTGCCTTACCAAAGGATGAAGGCAACTTTTGATTTATTATGAAGGGTGATTATTGTGAGTGAAACCGAGATGAGACAGATGCACCATTTTGGGTTTTTTAAATGTTTTGAGGCTGTTTTTGGAGTTTTGAGATGTTTTACAAATGTTTTTGGTATTTTTGAGATTTATGAATGTTTTTGGATTTTGTGTCTCGGGGGCCGATCAAGGATGAGCTTGCCTATGTTTACGCTCAGAGACAACGTAGTTTGGATGAAAATTGACTTGACTCAATGATGAGATAAATGGGCAAACAGATTGCCATTTCCATTGCGATGGACACCTAGAGGACTGACCTAAAATGTGTGAAATAGATGGACAACGGATTGCGAATGCAACAGACACCTAAGGACTGACCTAAAATGTCTCGGGGGATGATCAAAAATCAACCTTGCCTACGTTCAAGCTCAAAGACAACGTAGTTCGGTTGATGACTCTATTTTTTATTTTTTGGATTTTGACATGTTTTTGAATTTTTATATGTTTTGGATATTTTTGTTGTTTTCTGAAATATTTTTGATTTATTTATTTATTTCGCATAATTTTGACAATTTGGATAAGGATATGTGATGATATTAGTGCTCTATTTTGGGATTTTGTTGAAAACCAAGCTTAATATTGATCGATCGGATTGATGGATTGATAGTTTGACTAAGTGTGTTAAGTCAAACAAAAGTGATAATGCACTTGTAAACTCTAGGAAGTTGTGTTATCCTAGAGTAAACTTTTACATAAGAGGATGGTTTGACTAAGTGTGTTAAGTCAAACAAGGTGATAATTGATTAGATTCGATTCATCAAGATTGATGAAGCTTGACTCAGAACAAAATTGTTTTGATGATTTGATGTGACGTTGACGTGCAAGTTAGATGCGACTGATATTGATTGTTCAGATTGATGTTCGACGAAAGATAAAGCTTGATAAGGAACGTCTTGTTGTCAAAATATGTCATGGGCTAGTGATTTGGATTTTTGACTCACAAATTCTTTGGCCAATCTGATATCAAGTTTGCCAATGTTCAGATCATCACATAAGTTAGAGGATATATATGAAGATTTATTCCCAAAGCAAGATGTAAATATCTACCCCCAGTGTCTAGCAATGTTTGAACGACCATGTGTGGATTCTTGGATAGATGTATAGATAGATACGGTAAGCATGCAAAGGATGTCAAGGATTATCTTGTGACAAGATAAGGTGTTTGAATAGAGGATGCTCATTTGGATAATGCTTCAAGGCTCAAATAACATTGGGTAGGATAGGATCAATGAAAATAACCTATGTCAAGATGTTTACCACAAGTGGGTGTAAAGCGTTACCAAACCCTTATCAAGATCTAGATAATTTGGGTGATAGATGCAGATAGATCAAGATGGATTGAATAAATGGTTCATTGATGAATAGATGATATGGATGGAATGTTGGCTTTATTATGTATGTGATAAGATGCTTTCTCCTGAATTGGCACACGTAGATGCTCGATTCTACACATGATGCCTATTTTTCGGGTTTTCATCATGGTACCTGTCCAAAGCACCACCAAAGTGGTTTTCACTGGAGGATGATTTTTATCTTTACTATTTTCAATCCTTTTTCTAGTTTTTTTTCTTTTGTATTTTTATATTGTTTGAATTTTTTGTATTTTCTGAGAGACTTTAAGCTGATGTTGAATCACCTGGTACTATTGAAATTCATGCTTCTATCATAATGTTCCATTGATATCCTGCTTGAAGAAGCTACTTTGCCAAGACACGTGCACTTGAAAACAAATTTTGAGAAATCTATTTTGCTTTGTTGATACCAGAGTTAACTTTGTCTTTGTGTGCACATTGTGATAGAGTGCCTTCTGAATCCTTATGATGAAGGGTTGTTGCCAACACATGGTCAATGAAATAATTGGATATCATGTGTGGAGGCGTCGGTGAAGCATGTTCAGGAATAAAGGATGGATTGGTCGACAATTTGGAACCTTTGACTCTCCAAACTTGGGAAGATGAACAATTATGGATGGATACAGAAGTGTGCGTGGAATTAAGACCAACTACTTGATACACTTCGTATGTTTCTTGAGAAGCTTGATTTTTCCTTTGTGGACATCTTTGATGGACACTTGCCTCTTTTTAATTTTCCCCCATAGTTTCTTTACAACCATTCTTTGTACTTTTTGGTATCCATTTGTATTTGATTTGTCCTTCATGCTTTGTAGCTTATTTTTCTTTGATTGTCATTCTTCTTTCTTTGATTCACATCCTCCTTTTGATGTTGGTCCCGATTCGTGGATGGTGTGATGGGTGGATGAAGATTCGTGATGTGATGGGTTGTAACATTGGCATTGGTTTCATCATAAGGATTCTTCATGCTCCCTTTGTTGACACTTTCTTGTGACAAAGTTGCCCCCATTTTTATAGATGTATCACTGATTTTTTTATATCCCTTTATTGTCGAATAACCAAGGCCTTGATGCTTAGGATTTCCAATAATCTGCACTAGTTCTAGGATACCTTGTTCATGCAAGCCTAATCCTCTACCTTGATAGTTCATCTGTTGAAACATTTTATTTGCAATAGAGTATGATTTATCTTGGAAACAGGGTGCTATTCCTTCTCTGCTCTATGGTGGATCTTCAAAAGTGATGTCCAACTTCTTTATTGATGAGATAGCTTGCTCTAAGAAAGGTAAGTGATCCAATTTTATAAGTGATAGGATCCTCCACATGTGGAATGACTTTTTGATTGATATATTTGGCTTGATCTTGTGAGATATCATATTGTAATGATTTTTCAAGAAGTGTTGATGATTCATTGTTCCCATAAAATTCTTCCTCATGATTCATTTCACAAGATGTTTCACGACTTCTGTAGGAGCCTTCTTCATGATCCATTTATGATATGTCTCCATAGGATGTTTCTGATTTACAACTTATGTAGAAGCCTTCGTCATGATCTCTTTCTGTTATGTCTCCAAATTTTTCTACATCTTGGTCTTGTGCACAATTGTTAAGTGTAGGAGACTCTTGTTCCTTGGTAATGATGTTAAGAGTATGAGACTCTTGTTTTGAATGAAGATCATCTACGTGTCCATCCAAAGAAAGATCTTGTGGGTAGATGGAGGAATGTGTGCTATGTGGATACAATCATCATTTGTGACATCTTGTATAGATAAAAGAGTTCCCATTAGATCATTGTAGTATCTTGGAGATATGAATTCTCGATCTTGAGCGATTTTAGAACTACTTTCGACATGCTTTGGATCAAGTTCTTCACATGGGTCAATTTCAAAGGATGGATTGCTTATAGTGGGTTCTTGGACATCGTCACTAGGCATGGGAAGTGCCTCAATATTCTCTTGAGCTTTGAGTGGATTCAGATCAAATTTTGAGCTAGGGATTCCTTCAATATCTGTAACCATGAGGTCAAAGGATGTCAATATGTCTTGGAAAGGACCATTTCGAGACCTTGGTGATAGATGTTGACCAGGCTTTGGAATACGTTCTTGAGATATTTCCTATAATTCATTAGGTGATGTAGAGACATTTTCAATATGATCATTGGTCGATGGATTGTGGATTATGTTGATAGGATCAAATAATGCTAACACTCCTTGAAATAGATCACTAAAAAGTGGCTCTTGATGTATGGTGAGTTGATCATCGGATGGGATAGAAACATCTTCAATGTGCTCATTAATGGATAGATCTTGATCATTGTTTTCAACAATTATGGTGGGGAAGTCGTTAATGTTATTGCTAGTGGTTGAATTCTGATTATTGTCCCCAATAGTTATTAGCTTTTGATCAATCAGGTCTTGGATGAGATTTTTGAGTTGAATACAATCTGATGTTGTGTGTCCCTTTAATTTTTGAAAATCACAAAAGTACTTCTCGTCCTACCCTAGTGGTTTCACCATGGGCTCTTGATAATTCACATAAACGGGGATTTTAATGAGATTTTCTCGTACCAACTGTTGCAAGACTGATTCGATTAGTTCCCCAAGTGGTGAGTATTTTCGTTTGTTACCTTGTGAGATCCACACTTTAAATTGACCTTGTGGCGATTGATTTTTGAGATGTGGTGATTGATCTTTGAGATGTAGTCATTGAGTTTGTTGTTGATGTCATTGATCTTGATATCTAATTACTTGACATTGGAAATATTCTTCCTGATGTGGTTGGGGAGACAACTCAATGCTTTGATGACATGGTTCAACCAATGGAAGAGTGTATTTATTTTGGGGTGGAGATGTCTCTTGGTGCAATGGATCAACTACTTTGGAAAGTGAAGCAATTTGATCCCACAAAATTTGATCTTGATTTTGATCTTGACAGCTTTGATATAGATGATTTGGTTGCTTAGCAAGCAGATTCAGAAAACATCCTTGTGGTGTTTTCCTTGGATCATGGACAAGTTGATTTTGGATAATGCTCTAATTCGGTGTGATGTTTAGATTCGGCATGATAGGTTGAAATTGAACATTGTTGTGGTTGGGCATCATATTGCCTTGATCTAGGTAACTTTGATTTTGCATGGCGTTACCTTGACTTGAACCAACACAAGGAGTTGTCAACATATTGCTGGGATTTTGAACAACATTGGTTTGATTTGCAAGCATATCTATCCCAAAGTTTACCAAGTATGGATTTGAAATGTTCATGTTTGGAATAAAACTCATGCATTGACTGTTCGGTTGATAGATTTACAGGTTTGGACTTGGAGTTCAATCTACCATTGAGAAAGATGTTCCAAACTTTAGATTGGGAAAACTCACATTTGTATCATCGAGGTTTGGAGGAAATAATGATGTCATGTATGGATTGCATAAATGTGAGTTTTGATAATCAATCGGCATTGTGAGACTTGGATAATTTGGTTGACTTGGATTACTCATGATGTATGAGTCGATTTTAAATTCCATGTATTTCTTGTATTTTGACCTTGTTGACCTACCTCTGAGGGGTTTAGGACCAATGATGAGATGAAGGATGAAAGGGGTGAATGATATGAGTGTTTTAAACTTTTAGGAACTTTGGATCAATGCTAGACTTTAGGACTTGATTTGATTTGATTCAGATTGGGGATAGTTTGACTAAGTGTGTTAAGTCAAACAAGGTGATTTTGAACTTGTAAACCTCTAGGAAGTTGTGTTATCATGGAGTAAACTGATACATGAGGGGGTAGTTTGACTAAGTGTGTAATTCAAACGAGGTGATTATGGATTGGATAATTTGACTAAGTGTGTTAAGAAAAACAAAGTGGTAATGAACTTGTAAACCATAGGAAGCTATGTTATCCTAGAGGTGAATTCGCTCAATAGGATGGTTTCGCTAAGTGTGTTAAGTCAAACAAGGGGAGTTAATGAGGGCATCTTCCTTGGAAATATGCCTTGTGAGAAAAATAGGGCTTTTAATAAATCAAAATAAATGATTTATTGTGCAAGTGGAAAAAGCTATAGGATTCAGGTGATTAGGATTAAATTAATCAGGATTTGATTAATCTAATAGGAGATTAGGTGATTTTGACTTTTGACTTATATTTTAGGATTAAAATAAATCAAAATAAGAATAAAATGATTTTAGAGTTAATTAAATAAAGATTTGTTTTATTTAATCAAAGATGATGATGTTAATTTGAATGGATGACTTAAGGAGATTAATTAAATAATAATAATATGAGGAATGCATGATGATAGTTTTGCGTGTCTACAGATACATCTTAACATTCCTTGATTATTTTTCAAGGAAAGTTTAGGTTTACTTGGATTTAAGCAAAAAATGAAGTGTTTAACAAATTTGAAATGTTTAAACAATTTGAGGAAATCAATGTGGGAATAAGATCCAATGAATAAAAATAGATAATGGTGGAGAATATGTCAATAGCAAGTTCACATATTTTTGTGAATATCATGGGATCAAGAGAGAAATGGCTAACACATATACTCCTCAATAAATTGGTGTTGTAGACCTTGATGGAAATGGTATCATGTGTGCTACAATCAAATGATATTCCTTTATTTATTGGACTAAGGCTATCAATATTGTGTCTCATGTCTTGAATAAATCTCCTATAACTTGCTTGTAGAAAATCACTCCTAAGGAAACATGGAGTGTTAAGAAATCAAGTTTTTATATTAGAGTATTTGGGTGTGAAGCATTTACCCACATACCTAATGAGATTAGAAAAAAATATATTTGATAAGAAGGGTGTTAAGTGCATCTTTTTTGGCTATGATGATAGAAAGAAATGATATGGGTTATATGATCCTAGTGTGGAGGATGTGTTCACTAGAAGGGATGCCAATTTTAATGACGGGTTTTTGGATATGATAAAGTCCTCTCCTATTCCACAATTGGACATATATAATGATGAATACTATAATGTCTTTGAAACCAGTACAAGTTTTAAAGTAACTTCCAATATAATTGAAGAATCTAGTCCTTCTCAAAAGATAAAGAGTCTTCAAGAATTTATCAAAAGACTCGATAAATTACCCATGCCCTTATGACCACCATAGTGAAGATGATTGATCCTCAAACATGTGACGAGGTCAAAGAAAAAAATGAATGTGTACAAGAAATGCATAATGAATATGAATCTTTGATAAAGAATTAGACATGGGAATTGGTGGACATGTCCAAGGGAAAGAATATGGTAAAAAATAAGTGGGTGTATAAGACTAAGTTCTAGTGACATGAAGTTAAATTTGAAAGATAAATTTGAGATGACAAATATTGACTTTCTCCACTACTTTCTTAGCATCAAGGTATTGGAAAAAGATGATGGAATTTATCCCTCTTAAACCAAGTAGGCTTTAGACTTTTTGAGCAAGTTTAGGATGGAAGATTGTATGAGTGTTTCTACTGCACTTACTCTAGGATTGAAGTTGACTAAGGATATGGAAGGTGATGATGTTGATGCTAGCTTGTACACACAACTTGTTGGTAGCCTTGTGTACTTGACTCATACTCAACTAGATATTTCTTTTTAGTAGGTTTGCTTTAAAGGTTTTTGAGTTCTTCTAACATTCAACATTGGATGCAAGAAAAGATAATACTTAGATATGTACAAAGGAATTTGGAAATAGGTGTTTATTATTATTCTCTTGGAGATTTGCAAATTTTTAGATTTCCTCATTCAGATTGGGTAGTTGTGCAGTGACCAAAAATTTACCACAGATTATGTTCTCTCTCCTAGCTTTGGCCCCATTTCATGGTGTAGTAAGAAGCAATCAACTATTTCTTTATAGATCATAGAGGATGAGTATATAGTACCAATTGAGGAAGCTAAAGAAATAACTTGGCTATGGACTATTCTTCAAGTTATTAAATAATATCAAGTAGGGCCTTCTCTTCTTCACTGTGACAATGAAAGTGAAATTTCATTGTCTAAGAAACCAACGTTTCATGCTAGAACAAAATATATATTATAGGTATATCACTATTGTATTAATCATATCATCCATCAATAGGTGATTCATCTTCAATACTGTAGGGCAAAGGATGAAATAGCTAATCTTTTCACCAAGGCTTTATGTGAGACTAAGTTTGTATATCTTAGAAGTCTTTTTGGTATTAAACAGTTACATGGAGAAATAACTGGGTGGCAGACCTGCTGCCAGATCAGTGGTTTCAAAAGGAATATGGATATTTGGAGGATAGAACAGAGGCCAAACTAGTATAGATATTAAAGAAATAGGCTGGAAGAACTGAGAATTTGTGCACAGAGATTGATACTCCATACCTTATTTTTGGAGCGGAACAGCTAAGCGCGTAGATCTTAGAATAGTTCGGCTTCCGAACAGACGACCATTACCAGAACAATAATGAATTCTATAACATCATTGTCAAATAGTTCCAAGCATAAAGAACCTCAAATAAAGTTGATTGTTTTCGATGGAATAAACTTTGTAGGAAAATAGGAGGTAAGAACACAGCAAAACAGCTTAAATCAAATTTAAGCATAGAAATTAAGAATTTGAAACATACAACATTAATCCAGAAATTTTTATATTATATTGATTTTAATAACATATTTTCATCTCACTGAGCTGCTGCTCTTCACTTCTTACAATTCTGCTTCTACAAATTTTCTTCACAATTCTTCAATATATTTTCCTTTTCCACAGATCTTCGGCTCTTCACAACTCTTCTCTTCACACACACTAAAAAATATATACAACTTCATACAAAATAAAGGACTAGCGTGAAAGGAGAGAAATGTAAAAAATTAATTACAAAAAATTTAAGGAATTTAAGATATGCCAAGTTGTCTTCATCCAAAAGAATTAAAAGCATGTCCAATCGAATTGAATAAAAGTCCTTTTGATTTAAATATCCATCAGCATGGAAACCACAACGAACTACCGCCAAAAACAAGAAAAACCGTGCTACCGCTCATGGTGAAGGGAGGCCTCGCGGTACCGCGGGGCAGCGGTGAACATGAGAAACCGCACTACTGTGGACAGTGAGAATGCAAGCCACGAAGACACGGTGAACACTACGCAACCGTTGGGACAAGAACCTAACAACGAGGTAACGTGGTAAGAGATGAGGAGAGATGCGGGAGTTGGGAGAAATCTCAACATAAATGCATTGAATTAATAGTGTTTGTCTTGTTGAGATGGCATTCATCTTTAATTATCATTGAATGCATGTTGATCTATGACAAGTCTCGGTGGAGGACGGGACAAGCAGAATTCATCATAAAGATTCATTCCAAAAGGATATTCAAGAGTAGCTTCATTACCTAACTTTTTGCTTCAGAGACCTTTCGTGTCCCAATGCTACAGCAACAAAATGGATAAGACTGACTGTTTGGCCCACAAATGTCAATTCAATGATTTTTTCTTCATTTTGTCAACAAATCTTTTCAAAAAGGAGATTATCTATATCTTCTTATGAAAGTTGAATGAATGAATGAAGGATTTTAACGACGCTCATGAGACTAAACAGTCTATGGGACCGAGACAAAACAGGCCTAATTTGTCTTCATGCTCTTTTCCAAATCGGATCTCCTACTATTAATTTTAACTACAAGACTAGCCATCTATTAATCTTATCTTCCTCAAATAGCTAGTGCATATTGTCAACTTTCAAACTATTTTCATGTTGGGCATAATTGTTGTCATGTCAATAAAACTACAAAATTTATTATAATTGTCATCCCTTAGTTTTATTAGTTGATAATAAATAAATGAGAGAATAGAATTAACATATTTGATATTTGATTATATTTTTTAAATTATTTTAAAATATCAAAATCATCTTTTTTGAATAATTTAATTTATTTATTAATTTAATATAAGTTATTGGATTCGAGCTAATTGTATTATTATAATCTTGTTTTACTTTCTATAAAATATTTAATATTGCAATTAATAATTGTGTCACCAAAAATTGTATACCTTTGAAGAAAAAGACAATTTTGTGCCTGTTTTGGTCCTACTTTAGGTCTCATTTCATCAATTGTCACCTTAAAAAAACATGTATAGGCCCCTAAGGTTCGTTAATTTTGACTTGGAGACCTGTTATACCTAAGGGACCATTCAACCCCCGATAAGCAATATCAAAATCTTTCAAAAAACACTGTTCCCACTTCAAAATCCCTTAGTGGGACTAGGTTGCCCAAGTTGGCGACCTAGACCTTTTTGAGGATTTTTGAAGTTTCAAGCGGGAAAATGAGTATTTAATCAAAAACTTCTGATGGTTGTCAACCTCTTAAGTCAAAATTCTTGACAATTAGGTCTTGTTTCTTATATATACTTGTTTTTAGGTCATTTTTCCATTCCCTCTTAGTCATTTTTCACATCCAACTCCAAAAACCAAGTGAAAAACATCTTCCTCAAGAAGATACATCTTTCTTGCAACAAAAGTTGAAGCTTTTGGACAACAAACTAGGGATTTTTCTGAGTTTTCAAGCTCACTTCACATGCAAGATCACTCATTGACAAAGGTTGAAGATAGATGTCTATGGAGATTCATGGAGAAATCTAGGTTGAGGAGGAGCAACTAGCCACCAAATCATACCTAAAGACTGATTTCAAAGTGCCTCCATCTTCTACTTTCAGCCCATTTGCAGATTTGAGGTTTGCATCCCATTTTCATTCCTTGTTACACTTATTTGTGATGTTGTAGGGTTTCTAAGGTTGAAGTCTTCCATAATTTCAAATCTATTACTTGCATCTTATTTTAGCACAAAAGAATAGGGTTTTGCTTTATTTCAGGTTTTCCTAGTTCTAGACACACTTGGGGCTAGGATTTATGCAGATTTCCTATTCCATTACAAGTTTAAATACAAACTAGGGGTTTGACCAAGGCAAACCCCACAATACAAACCCAAATATGTTATGTTTTGCAAGTTATTTTGCAGATCTGAGTTCGGATTCCCGTGAAGAGACAAAATATAGACCAAAAGCCTTTGTGTCCACTTTCAGTCTTTCAGAAAAGTTGAAAGGGACTAGGTCACCCATAATGGTGACCTAGTCCCACTAGAGGTTCCCAACACTGAAAGTTGCAGATTTCGAGACCCAGTTGATAGAAATGGCTTCCGAGACAGTTTTTTCTGAAAATGGACCAAGTCACCCCACTTGGCATATGTGTCCCAGTTGGTTCAAAACTTTGAATTTTTAGTTTTTTTGAGGCTTCCACAACTCCCTCATCGGCCCATAGCAGTTTCTAGGTGCACCCATTTGATTTAATAGGTTATTTTACTGGGTTTAATCTTCTTTTAGCATTGTTATAATACATCATGTGTTTTCCAGCATTATAGGCTCTATTAATATAGGTTAAGTAATTAGGTTTTCATGATTATATTTCAGCACTTTTCATATTCCATTGCATATTCAATCTCAAGAATTGAATGAATCACAAGATTTAATGCCCCGTTGTGGTAAAGGAAAACCCTCTTCCTTAAAGGTGAAACCCTAGAAAGTTGTAGAGGACCCATTCTTTTACCCACATTAAAGCATTAAATTTTGTAGTTCATTTTGGTGAACCTGCATTTACACACATTATACTTTTAATTTCAACTGCTTTTTCATACTAGGAGCTCTTTCTTTAGCATTGTATTGAATGTTACATTGTTTAAATAAGCATCCTAGGGTTTTCCATCTTGCATTAGTGAAAAAGCATCATATTTGGCATTCATTTCCTTGCATGATTCATAAATATGGCATATATCTTATAACCCTACACATTACATTACAAAAACTTGTATTTTTTATCAGAAAACACAAAAATAATCTCTAAAATACTCATACTAGGACTAAGTCACCACCTTGGGCGACCTAGTCCCGGTAGACATTTTGCTTCAGTAATTTTTGCATTTGATTTCCAGATTCTATACTTTTTGTTTCCTTCTGTTTATGCTTAGTTACAGTTCTTTTATTCTCTATTATATGGTTATTATTAGCTTAAAATGGCATTTATGAGTAGCATTAAAGCTTTACATGTTTTGTTTTTTTCTCTAGTTCCTAGTTCTTTAAAAGTCAATTCAGTGAAACATACATCTACAAACATAGACACCTCACATGATGCAAGGCAAACACTTCTTCACTATAGGAATACTATATCATCTAAAACTTTTAGTAGCGATTATTATTATAACTTAGATGAAGCCCTTAAAAGCTTCCTCTCGCTCACTTCATCAACTAAGGTTGGTGATGATATATTTACAAATTCCCCACCCTTGTCTTCCAAACCTTTTAGTTGTGATGATATGGGTATGTCAGATGATGTCCTCCAAGATTTCATCTTCCCTATTTCATCCACTATGGTTTATTGTGATGACCAAACTAAAACAAAAGATATCAATGTCATCCAACCTCAATTCCTTCTTCACCCACCTTCTCCTAAACCTCCAACCCCATCCCATCCTAAGTTTACCCTTTACCCTCCTAAGAATGATATCGTTGCCCACACTCATTATACCTGTAATAACCCACATCCCCAACAACCATATCCTTCTACTTCCTTACCATTACCCAACCCCATCTTACCTGTGGCTCCTCATTTCAACTCACAACTTAGGGAGTATGATTTTGTTGAACAACTTAAAAACACTCCTGCCAAGATATCCCTTGGGGACCTCCTTCAGAATTCCCCTAACTATCACTTCATGCTTCAAACAACATTACAACAGATAGTGGTCCCTCCCAGTATGAATACGAATGATGTGGCAGCTCTCCAACATAAAATGAAGACAACTAATGTGGACATTATTTTCTATCAACATGAGCTCCCGCCGTTAGAATTATGAAAACAAAATGAATCCTTTATGATTATAGCCTAGTATGATCAAATAGGTATCAAAAGGAACCTCATTGACAATAGCTCTGCCCTAAATGTGTGCAGTCTAAAGCTTCTTGATCGATTATAGGTGGATAGATCGCAAATCCAATATGATTCCTTATACATTAGAGGATTTGACAATGTTACAAAGCAACCTTTTGATGTCATCACCTTACCCATTGCTATCGGCTTGGTTACATTGCAAACCCCTATCCATGTCATGCCCTATGATCTTTCTTATAACCTCCTCTTGGGATGACCATGGATACATGAAATGCATGCGGTACCCTCGACTCTTCATCGCAAAATCAAATATGTCTATAATGACAAAGTTTATGAAATTGACATTGATCCCGAACCTGAGAGTTGCCTACAACTCGAAAGGGGCACATCAAGTCCTCTCCATGCCTTAATTCCTACCTCTAATATCGCAACTTTTGAGAAAAACCCACCCGAAGATAAACCCATGTTTAATTTACTTGGTGACGATTGGGGCTCTTTAAAATTTACTCGTACCTTTATGGGTGAGTGTAGTGTCACGCTCAAAGCAGATACCCAAAATGAATAATCCATTGTCCTCTCTACCCAACAAGAGGAGCACCCTTCCCACACATCTACCTCATCTCTTTTGGAAGAGAAGGCCACATATACAACAAATTTTGATGAGATAGATCATCAACCCCCTAACCCACAAGAATGGAAAGACTTTATGGATGTGGTTATGATCTTGTGAAACAATTGGGTTACAATGGTAAAGGATGAAGCAAGCATGAGCAAGGCATCCGTGTACCCATTGAACCTAATGTGAAAGGAACTAAGACCGGTCTAGGGTTTTCCTTTTATTAAGCCACAAAAGCCAATCAACGACCCTCTCTCAACATAAATACTATATCCTGCACATCAATAAGTGTTAGGTGCTTCAGATAAGACTTCTCGCTACAAAAGACATGCCTCTTGTGCTATGCTGAGTTTTGAGGCTGCCATTAGTAACATTAATGAACCTCACACCAGCTTGGAACCATATGATCCTAAAGTCCCTAGGCCTAATGCACTCCATTTAGGAGATACCCTTGACATACCAATGGATATTGATGACAAAGACAAAATCATTAAAATTAGGAAGTGCCTAGATGATGAAGAACAAGAGGATCTTGGAACCTTCTTTCATACCTTTTCCTGAACTATTTGCTCAGAAATATTCTAACATGCCAGGAATAAATCCCTAGATAGTTACCCATAATATTGTCCTCGCTGAAAATGCTAAGCCCATTCGCCAAAAGATTCGAAAAATGAATCCTAAGGTAGTCGTGCATATTAAAGGAGAACTTGAAAAACTCCTTATTGTAGGTTTCATTCATGCCATTGATTATTCTCCTTGGATATCCAACATTGTCGTAGTGGAAAAACCCGATAACTGTGTTAGGATATGTATGGATTTCCGAAACTTGAATAAGGCCTCTTTAAAAGATGACTTTCCTCTTCCTAACATCGATATGATAATGGATTCCACTGTTGGACATGCTTTCTTATCCTTTATGGATGGATTTTGAGGTTATAATCAAATCTTCATGAACCCACAAGATCAATACAAGATGGCTTTTACATCCGCTTGGGGCACCTTTTGTTGGGTTATGATGCCTTTTGGTTTAAAAAATGCTAGTGCTACTTATCAGCGAGAAATGACCTTAATCTTCCATGATTACATCCACAAAATCTTAGAATATTATGTTGACGACATTCTTGTTAAATCCTTAACTCGTCAAGATAATGTGAGTGTCCTCTATCAAATCTTCAAGCGTATGCACAAATATAACATGCACTTAAATCCTAAAAAATGCGTCTTTGGAGTAGATAGTGGTAAACTTTTAGGATTTATCATATCTCATAGAGGAATTGGGGTGGATACAAAGAAAATTGATGCTATAATCAATATTCCACCTCCTTGTAACATTTCCCAATTACGTACATTACAAGGAAGGATACAAGCCATTCACCGTTTTTTCGCTTGCTTAGCCAATCGTACATTACCCTTTACGCATCTCCTTAAAAAGGATGTCAATTTCATTTTGAACAATGATTGTAAACATGCCTTTGAGAGTTTGAAAGAATACCTCATAACTCCACCTATTTTACAACTTGCTACACCCAACAAACACTTCATCATTTATATCGATGCTTCTGCCCATGCTCTTGCTACCTTGTTGGCTCAACAAGATTCCAATGGCAAAGAGCATCCTATTTATTATATTAGTAGAACTCTCCTTGATTACGAGACTTGTTACTCCACAATTGAAAAACAATGGCTCGCTCTTGTATTCGCTACTAGTAAGTTGCAACATTACTTGCTTAATGCTGAAGTATAAGTGATGACAAAGTCTGACCCTCTAAGATATCTCTTCAATAAAAAAGATCTTTTAGGATGTCTTGCTAAATGGGTCATGTTGTTAATTGAGTTTGACCTTAAGTTTATTCCTCAAAAAGCTATCAAAGGCCAAGCCCTCTCTGACCATTTAGTTGATGCTCCTTCACCAATAGCGTTACCCGCCAATGACTCTTTCCCTGATGATAGTGTGTTTACTAAAGACCTTCCTACATGGGAATTGTACTTCGATGGATCCAAGTGTAGAACAACCTCCGGTGTTGGAATTATCTTAATTCCACCTGTTGGTAAGCCTATTCCCTTATCCTATCATCTCGATTTCCTATGTATGGAAAACACAGCTGAGTATGAAGCATTAATCGTTGGATTACATGTTGCTCTCATCTTGAGGGTTAAAAATATTAAGATCTATGGTGATTCACAATTGGTGATTAAACAAATCAACGATGTCTATCAAACTAAACATGATAAAATTTTACTATATAAAGATCTCATTTTCAATCTATTAGAGCAGTTTGACTCCTTTACCATTGATAACATCCCTCGCAAAGACAATCGTCATGTGGATGCAATGGATAGTGCAGCAAGTCTCTTATATCTCATGTAAACCCTTCTGAACAAGTCATCTTTACCATTCATCCTATTATGAAACCCTCCATCAGCAATCGACCTACTGATGTATGTCCCACATTTCTAGATAATTAGTGTGAATGGTATGATGCCATCTACAATTATCTAAAAGATGGTACCATTCTCGAACCCACAACTAGGAATACCCACCTTCGCCTCAAAAATATAGACACTAAGTATATCATCCTTGTTGACACATTGTATAGAAGATCCTTTGATGCAATCCTTTTGTGATGCCTCAAAGATACTAAACCTCATGTTGCCCTCGAACAAGCCCACTCTGGTACTTGTGGAGGACATTTCGGCAAAAAAAACTTAGTGTAAAAACTCCTTTGCATGGGATATTACTAAAAAACATGGAAAAATATTGCTATGCATATATTAAGCAATGTCATCAGTGTCAGGAACATAGTCATTTGATCCACGCTCCTGCTTCGTAGCTTCATTCCCAAATACCTATCTGGCCATTCTTTGTGTGGAGCTTGGACCTAATTTTTAAAATCTCCCCACCTTCTTCTGTCGGACATACATTCATTATTACTACTACCGATTACTTCACCAAATGGGTCGAAGCAATTCCCCTTCGATCTACAATTGTTGAGGTGATATGTCATTCCTTATTGGAACACATTATCACTCGCTTTGGTATTCCTTCCACTTTAGTCTTGGATAATCAAACTCCCTTTAAGAACAACGATGTGAATAAGTTCCTTGAGACCTTCCATATCCAACATTGATTTTCAATACTAGCCTCAATCTAATGGTCAAGCCAAAAGTACTAATAAAATCCTGGAACAAATCCTTAAGAAGACTGTCAATCAAAACCAAAAATATTGGCATACACAATTGCAATATGCACTATGGGCATATTACATGAGTTCTCATTCTTCTATGGGAAATACCCCTTTTAACCTTGTTTATGGCACCGAGGCTATCCTCCCTTTAGAGTTAGAAATCCCCACATTGAGGATTTCTCTCCAAAGTCTCATTGATAATGACACTTATGCGGACCAATGTCTACACCAACTTGAAATGCTTGATGAACAATGCATCAATGCTCTTGAGCATTTTCAAGCCTACACTAAACAGTTGCAACACAAACATAATGTTGGTGTCATTCCTCGAACCTTTAACAAAGGTGATTTGGTTTTGTATGAAAACCAATGCAACAACACTGCCGATTACGTCGACAAAGGTAAATTCAGTCATAATTGGATAGGCCCCTATGTGTTGAATATGAATTACAGATCCGGTGCTTATACGTTAACTGAGCGTGACGACACTCCTCTTTGAGATCCCATTAATGTCGTGCATTTACATCGGTATTATGTCTAATCCCCTTTTGAATGGTATGAATTATAAAGCAGTGTTGTTAAAGCTATTGGATTTTATCCTATTGGCTTTCTCATTGCTTCATTCTTGACAAATCATTATGCATGTGTCCTAAACACTAAAGTGATTATTTAATTAATTTCCACAATTACTTTAGATTTCATACTATTCAATTTTCATTCTTGTGTGTTATGTTATTTTAAAATCATAAGTTCATAACATATTTAATCTTTATGTTGTATCTAACATACATTCTAAACATGTTCTAACTAGATCACATACATTTTTTTAAATCATGTTGCCTTTAATTAAATACTCTAACAAGGGCTATTTAATTAATCACATTGTCATTTAACATCCACACAATTAAATTACACCATATAAAATACACATGAATATTTATACATATATCAAAATTCTTTTATACATATCATCATAATATATAGTGTCACTAAGGACTATGATAACTAGACCCCTCAAGATCTCGTACTCGCGTTGCGTCGGTAGTAGGGCATCGGGAGACAGTCGTGCATGATCGTGACTGTGATCTACCGACTCTAAGAATGAACTCCAACCCTACCATCCGCACAAGTGTCAACTGATGCTCACCTGCTATTTGGTCCCTCTCTACCCATAATTGTTCCACCTCTCTCTCCAGTCTCTCCACCTCTAATGGAGGCTGTGATGGTCGCGCCAGTTGTACAACTTTCACTTGGCGGACCTACCTCCTCAGGCCCTCATAGGCTACCTGCAATCTCACGAAGGGTCTCAGGGTCTCTAGCTCTTGCTCCACGATCATTGGGGGCATGTAGTCAGTATCTATCTCCTCTTCGTCGAACGTCGTCGACACTATCTCTGTGACTGCCTGATGTAGGATCTCTTGCCAACCCTCTGCAAGCCCTACAAAATCACACAAGAGTCTCATCAGTAACACATCATCATATAAATATATATGCATTAAATCACACATTAAATACATCTCTCAAAATCAAATATCATCACCTATATCTTTGGCAGAATGTGGAATGTCCACCTCATCCTATGTAGGGGGCATAGACGATATGCTTGCCTCCCCTTAGCTATAAGTGTTGGCACTTGCTGCTACTACTATTTGGGATCTAGTCATATGTATAGGTGAGACCTCTCCCTGCTCATATTGATCCTCGACTACTGCATCATCGACATCACTCAGGGGTGGCTCCTCTATTCTCTCCTCCTCATCCTACTCCTCATTCTCATCCTCTCCCTCCTATCCATCATAATTTGGGTCTGCATCCTCATCATACTCCTCATCAATAATATCTGTAAATATGTCAGCAGCCCTATATTGTGTCTCCTCAGCCCCGTCCTCTCTCTCTCTCTCCTCCCCCTCATCTGGCATAGGCTCTGCCTCTCCCACTAGCTCTGGTTGCGATGCTCTCCACCACTCCTCATGGTCCCATGTGGCCCCAACATCATCTGCATCATCCACAGGTGGCTAGTCATGATCTGAATTGTCTGAGTCACTCTCGATGACATCATCTAGTGTAAATCATGATATATCCCCTAGTCTTTGAGCACTCCGAATAGACCTCCTAAATGATGATCATGGTTGCGGTGGCATCTGTACCTATCCAAACTGCCTCATAACCCGATCATAGTAGAACGGTTGCACTATGTGATCATGTCATCCTACCAAGAACCTTCTCATCTACAACCTCCTCAGCTATCTGGTATAATCTGGCCACTACAAATAAGTTGGTATGCCCTCCACATGATATCCTTCTCATCTAGTTAGTTGAATCTCACTCTCCAAAATTGTAGATCACTGTACTGTCATAACCATTGTAATGGATAGCCAAATTCTCGTGGATAGACCACTGTTGTCGGATACGAGAAGCTAACTGGTTGTGTACATGTGATATGGTCTAAGCACCATACTTATAAGAGTGTGCAGTGTACCATACTATCCAACTTCAAGAAAACAAACTAAACAAGGTCATAGTACAAATGTGCTAAAATGCATTGTCCCCAGGCGTAAAACGTCTGATGCTCTGCCATGCCTCATACTAGATGTACCAGTCCACCCTCCAGATGCTCTGCTTGCCCATCCGACAAGAGGACCAATGCTATTGTATGCATCATAATATGTCTCATCATTGGTGCTCGTGATTAGAGTAACATGGCCAGCTCTGTCCGTCTTGCGACTCTGTCATCATGTATGAGACCGTCGAAACAGTACTGCATTCAAGGCAATACTGCATGTCTGTCGGTTGCTCTCGAAAGGACCGTCCCCTCTGTAGTTGCACCCGCTCCCCCCGAATAGGGACTCGGAGTATGCGATGGATGTCCACTAATGTAATGGTCATCTCTCCTGTCGGTAGGTGAAAAGTGCATGTATCAGCATTCCACCTCTCACATAATGCCATCAATATAGCATCATGATATCTCATAGGTGGCGTGAGATATGCCCAATAGATCCCCACTGCCTACAGATGCTCCATCTCCGCTATTGATAGGGTTGGAGCCAAGTCTCTCAGGAAACTCAGTTGTCTCCCGCCTAACCGCTGTCGAGAATGAGTACGTACCTATACAACTTATCACAATATGCTATCTAAATCATCTAATTTCTTCAATTTTACTCTAATTCATCAGGCAATTTTCAAAGATCTTCACCTATTATATTATTAAGATCACTGCGCATTATATTGTATCCTTTCATGCATTCTATTAATACTATTATCTTCTACTATATGTTGACGATTAGAACTAAAACAATATTGATCTTCGAATTTATTTTGTAAGGATTATTAAAAATGATTGAGATGTTATGTTCTTTGCTATTAACAAACCTAGAACAAAGATAAAACATTTTTTTGCGATGAGCCAACAAAATACCTACATTTTCTCAAATCTACTTTGAAAATTCATTAATGGCCGTGTTTCTTTATTCAAGATAGATTAATAAGGAAATTGACAAACACTTTATGCTAAAGTCTAAGGGAGCGCTGGAATGACACATTCCTTAGCCTGCCCACATGTCTCATCCTCTATATGTTTTGATCCTTTGGAGGGCATGTTCCGACAGCCTGGCCATTTGTGGGAGATGCATTTTTAAGACAGTTGTGGCTGGGTTGTATTGCTTATTCAATTTTTGAGTTGGGTTGTCTTTGTTACTGACTAGTGGGTAAGAATGGCCTGCACACTTCACCTTGCATCACGCCTACATTAGCAGTGCATTAGCCAGAGATTGCAAGATTGGTTACTTAATCTGCTGTTAAAAGTCTTTTTCTATCAGTCAAACTTCTCTAATCCATTTTGCAGCTACACGAAGTATGCAATTTGAGGTTGAATAACTGCATTGATTCCTACTGCTTTATACTAGGTGGAAGGAGAGACAGAGTAATAGCAATGCCCACTACTGATCCTATGAAACCAGTCAGAATAATACTAAAACCCAGACATTTTTCATTTGAGTGCAGATAGTAAAATAATGGTAAAACCCGAGAGTTCTTTTATTCGGGTATAGAGAGTTAAACAATGCTAATGCCCATAGAATTGTCTAAATTACACTGACAAGAATAATACTAAAACCCAGACATTTTTCATTTGAGTGCAGATAGTAAAATAATGGTAAAACCCGAGAGTTCTTTTATTCGGGTATAGAGAGTTAAACAATGCTAATGCCCATAGAATTGTCTAAATTACACTGACAACATGGGCCCTAATTTCAAACTTATTTCTCTGACGATGGTTTGTATCTCCATGACGACTTTGAGGTTCTTCTGATTTTCCATCTAGTTTGATATCTTTATGCTATTGTTAATTCGTGCTTTTCTTCTATCTGACCACATTCTTTGTGATTGAAACAATGTAGATTATGATTTTTGGTAATTCCAGTACTGAAGTTCTTTATGTCGTTCTTTTAGGTGTTAAATCCATCACAAGTACGTAATATGTAACATGCATCACGTTGAAATGTCGGTCCAAATCAGAGGTCCTTGCATGAATTAAGTTACACTATAATGTGTTAGAAAAAATTAATTGATGATTTGTCAGCACCAACTATTGCCAACACGGTTGCCTACAGCCTAACTGTTTCAACCAATAACTGTGCTACGGAGACTGTAAATTTTTTATGTATTTTGCTTATAAAATGAAGATGTGCGCTCCAATTCGAAGCCACGAGTAATAAGAATTGAAACAGCGAAACAACTGACAAATCACACAATGATATATTGATCAACAGACTACATATTTATAGTTACAAAAGATGATAGCTAGTTGTAATTGATGGATAGAAAACCAAAGATGATTGACAATGAATTGACAACAAATTCAAATTGAAGACACGTTGATAGTTTCTTATTGCCATATCTATAGTTTTGTTGGAGCGTATATTCCAACACCTCTGTTAACATTACAATATTAAACAAAACTAATAAGATGAAATTAAATAAAATATTATGCAAAAAAGTCTGGGATTAGAAAGAATTCTTCAAGCTGTTCTCAAGTATAGTCATCTAATTATAATCCAATTTCTCAACATGTCATTGCACACCATTTGCATATGAAGTGTCTCATCATCCTTGAAAAGGTATGATGTTGAACTTCCAAATTTCAGATGTCCAGTGAACTATTGGACATCAATCCTCACATGTATGTCTCATAACCCAAATAAGACATAATTTCTCCGATCCACAAACATTTCAGACTATTGAACATATATCTATTGTTTACTGTATCCATCACTGTCTTCAAAATGTTGACCTCTTCTACACTTACAAATATGTGATTTGTTGATGAATATATCATTGTGTAAGTTATCAGCTGTTCTGCTGTTTCATGATATTAGAACCGAATCCAAATCATGCTCCTTTGTTTCTCTGTTTGAACAGCTCTAATACCATAATAAGAATTGGAACAAAGGAACAACTGACAACTCACAGAATGATATATTCATCAACAGATTACATATTTATAATTACAAATAACTTCAACAGCATCCTATAAATCCAGTAAGATGACAGCTAGTCATAGTTGATAAATAGTGAACTTTAGATTATTGACAATGAATTGACAACAAACTGAAGCTGAAGACACCTCTATAGTTCCTTATTGGCACATTGACAGTTATGTTGGAGAGTACATTCCAACAATGAGATCTCTGTGTACTCTTTATCTCATAGTATCAGAGTTGCAAGCAAATATTGGGCTGTGGGTTCTGTGACTGAATATAATTTTGTGTTGGTTGTGAATGGTTTTGTGCATATTGCTGTTCAATGTGCTGTCCAACCTGTTCTTGGCATTGTGCTTATTATTTGTCTCTGCTCTCCTCTAAGGAGGAGGTCAGCGGCTTAGTAGCCTATTTAAAGCACGAAACCCAAGTGTTGGCCTGAAGCTGGCCCTACCCAGCTACATCCTTCCCTGTGAAAGGGAAATCACATGGCATTATATTGCAGATCCCTTTTGCAATATATATTTCAACCAGCAGTTTCTCCGTGCTGTGAAGTAGATCTAAAGGAGCAGTACAATTCTTTCCTTCGAGAGGATCGATAGAGCAATTTACCTTCTCTCTCTTTTGCCCTTCATTTTCTCTTCTCACGGTGTTCAATTTGGTGGAGCTGACTGTTTGTATGAAAGGCTTCAGGGAATTTTCATTTCGTAGTGTCCATGAATTTGTGTCATGGATTGAATCGGCATCATCTAAGTCTCTGTTTGACTCTAACTAGATCAGTATTTTTTTTTCTAATTTGATTTGGCAGTGTCTGAAATGAGATAAGTGTGGTTGGTGCATCTATGGGTTGAGTGGCTTGTTGTACTTTGACATAGGCAAAATAGTTGGTGTCCATTTGCAGAGCCTGAATATTGAATGTGCCTTAAAAAATAGGGAACCCTTAAGTCAAAATCTTTGTTTCTTTGGTTCATCAAAAGGTTAATATCAGGAAATTATAATACAAAATTTCATTATGTACTAGCGGTGAAGCCTTAATGTTTGTGTGTTTGGGGAGTAATTTTATTCTTTTTATGGCTTCATCTGAAAGATCCAATGTTGTGTATAGTGGAGTTGTTCCATTTTTTATTTTTTATAATTCCGAAAGCTTTAATATTTTTGATAAAAGGGTAAAACGGGTTTTACAGGGACCCGAAACCACAAAGTTTACAAGATAGAGAAAGGACCACCAATGGTCCACCAAAAAAAAACAACTGCCCAACAAAAAACAGTAGCAATCAGACAAAAAAGACCAGGAGGGTCAAAAAGAAAAAGACAGCAGAAGAACATAGGATTATTTCAGAGACCGAAGGACAGTCTCAGTCTCTGCCTCCAACCCCTGCATATCAATGACCCCCTATTTGAAAGTCTGCACCATTTTCGGGGTTAAGGGAGCCTTTCGCTTCAAATTAGCTCTGGTTCTTCTAGATATACCACCATCAGTTTCCTGGATTTTTTCTTCAGTGTCATCAAGATCCACCACCAAGGAACCCTGTTGGGCTTTATCAAGTTTTTCAGTCATAGCATTGATTATTATTGCATTGTGTCTTGCTATTCTGTGGTTCTGTTCAGCAATAGTTTTGATGTTGATTCTTAAGCCCTCAATCTCATTATCTGTAATCCTATAGCTGTGGATCATATCTTTCTTGCCCAAATCCGCAATCTTGACTCTCATTTCCTCAATTTTGCTTTGCAGGGCCCAGTTTTTAATTTTAAGCTCGTTAATTTTGGATAACGTCCAGTCCAAGATTTTAGAGTAGGTTTCAGAGTTGGTTTTAGCCAAATAAAGGAAATCCAGGGATCGCTCTTTACCAGCATTAACAAGGGAATCAGCATTCTGTAAGTCAGAGGCAGGGCCCTCATAGCGCTTAGAAGTATAGGTAGCGGCTTCCTCCGGCTCAGAAGACTCTTCAGAATAAGAAACAAGACTTTTAGCCTAGGTGGACTTACCCGCAGGGCTGTTCTTAGGATGAAGACGGATGGGCTTAAGCGCACTCCGGATTTTACCCGAGTTCCTGGAAGGGCCAGCTTGTAGACTAGGGTATTTAGGCCCAATTTTAGGGCTAGGCATATAATCTGAGCCATTGGGCTTAGTATCCTCACTGTCAATATTAGAGTTGGCTTCTGAGGTAGCAGGGGCGCGCTCATGCAGATAATCAACAATGAGCCTGATTAAACCAGTATGGAGGATAGGGAATCTTTTGGGATTTTTTTTATTATCCTCCAAGCTTTTCTTTAGAGAGCAAAAAAGATAGTAAGGAATAGAAACCCTAACCTTATGGCAAAAATGGTTGAGGAGGGCGAAGTTGTACCCATAGACTTTTGTGAAGCGGCCATCCATAGTGATATATTCCATAATGGCCCGAAGCACCTTCCGCCATATAAACTTGATGGAATCAACATCAAAATAGTTGTTCACAATTTTAATCAGGTTCTGCTTCTCCTTATCATTTTTCAGGAATCTGATTACAGCTTCATCCGAATAAGCCCTGTCCCTGAAAAACTTCTTACCATCCGTAGGTAAACCAGTGACTTTGGCAATTAAGTGTTCGTTGAGCTCAACATTACTGTTGAACAGAGTCAGATTTCCATCATGCCAGTTCTTGGCAAAGAGCTTCGTTGCCTCCATATCAGAACCATGAAGCCTCAACATTAAAGGAAAACTTTAATGTTGTGGATAGTGTAAAATTAGTTGATTCTAAGTATGCAAACTGAAAAGGTGAGATGAAATTAATTTTAAGGTTTATGGCAACTGGCAATAGAAAAAAAACCTACATATAAAAGGAAACATGAAAAATGGGATATAATGAATATGAATTCATAGGAATTCATAGACTATTGTTATATAGAAAATCAGTCCAGGTATAACACTTCATGGTTAAGATCTAAAAATAAATAAATAATATGGGAAACTGTGCAATCAATGTAAGAAACTATCAGCTAATTAAAAGATAGATATTAAAAAGGCAATTAACTCATTTGAAAGTGAAGGGAGGAGATAGCATGAGTGATTACATTGCAAAGTTCAATTATTTGAGAAATCAACTTCCAATGATGAAAGTAGACTATGAATACTCTAAAATTGTATTGCAAAAGTATCATAACTTCATACACACATTGGAGCTAACTAGAAAATTTGACAATATCAAAATAGAAGAAGCTATAGGGCTCTGTGGAATGAAGATAGACCTAAAAGTTTACAGGTGAATCTAGCAAGAGTTCTCAAGCATTTATAGCTAAATGCAAATATAAGAATTACAATCAAGGCATATCACATCAAAATCAAAGTAAAATATCAAGGGAATCAATACAATAATAATCAAAGGGAATGGAATCAACCAAGGGACAATCAACAAAGAATATTTTTCACAAAAGGTAAAAATTGAATGGGGAAATCATAAAGACAATTCTAAAAGAGAAAAATATATTTCATGTTACAATTATATAGAGAAGGAGGACATAAAATTGATCAATTTCCTAAGTAATCACATGTAAGAGGGAAAATAAAATATTGTTAAAAAGGAAATGAAAAATTTCTCAAGAAGAGGGTGATCACAATATATTGATAGTCTCTTTAGCTGCTCAATATTGACTCAAGAGCTAGCCAACATTTGATTTACAATAGAAACTTATTTGGTTCTTTAGAAGATTTTTTATTAGACAAGTGTTTATTCAAGAACATTAATAATGTATTCAAAATTGTGGCTACAAGAGCTGACAGTGATGGCATCTACAAATTTAAAACATTTATTAAAAATATAATGTATTTTATTAGAGTTTCCTCTACAAGTGAGTTGTGGAATCAAGTATTTGGTCACTTAGATTGATAAATTTTTGACATGCTTTATAAGATGAATATGGTTGGTGGGATTCCTCGAATAAGGCTAAACACAAATGTGTGTATAAGATGCATGGCTAGAAAACAACATAGAGACAAGCTTGAAAGGTCCATGTGGAAGATAAGTAAATCTCTTGAACTTGTCCATGGTGATTTATATTGAAATGAGAGAGAAAAAATGAGATTCCTCTCAAATTAAAATTCAGTCATTCACATTACTCAAAAAACTATAACTAATTACGGGAATATAACTTCCAAAATCAAATTTATTTATTAAATTAACAATAGCATATTAATTTCTCTATTTAACTATTTATGTCAAATACTAAATTCTAACATCCCCTTAATACTGACATAGAGAAAAACTAGAAATTAGTACAAAATGCAAAGCTCTTCTTCTAAAGAAATTGGTAAATCCGATTTCTTTTCCAAAACCTTGTCCATAAGACACTCATTTCTATAATAGTTCAAGGTGAAGATTTTGTACATCTTTGTGGATTGCCCACTGTACAGAACCAAGAATTTCCTCAAGTGTGCATTGTATGTTCTTGTTGGGTGTAAAATTCATGAACAAAAACTAAATTCCCTCTCGTGAGCCTCAAAAACAATTCTTTGGTGATTTGAAAGAACTCATGTTTTTCAATGTATGAGCTTGACATCTATTCAAAGTATCCTTTTGAAAAAATTGCAGACCTTTGTCTATGCTTCCATTTTAGCATGTGTGCTCATTTCGCACATTTATCTATAATGTGTGATCTTGGGAAAACAATTAAATACATTTGAAACCTTCAAGTAGTATTAGCTTGAAATTTTTTATTGCCTTTGTAACAAACCGGTTCGAATAGGTTCTGGTTAGTTATATTAACTACTTTCCATCAGCATTGTGAGAGGTATAGATAAACACACTTCTACAATAGATTGGGGAATATGTAAATTTTAAATTATTGGAATAACAACAATGAAGAGAGTGTAAGTGTTAAAAAATCGAAAGAATGAACATGGTGGAGAGAAAGAGAAGAAATGCAAATAAATGGAGTCAAAAAGGGTTTTGCACATGGTCTGTATTGCTCACCTGTTGAAAAATGCAAGAATGGTAGAAAATAATACCAATTGCATGTGGTCTGCATCGCAGTACCATTGTAAACACCATTGTGAAAAAAAATAAAAATGAATGGATAGAGATCAGAAAGAGGTCCAAGAAGAAACCCGCTCTGATACCATACTGAAATAAGAGAGAAACAATGAGATTTCTCTCAAATTAAAATTTAGTCATTCACAATACTTAGAAAACTATTAGAAAGTATTGGATCTATAAGGCCATTTTTCCGTATGAAACTAATTACGAGAATTTAACTTCCAAAACAAAATTTATTTATTAAATTAACAATAGCATGTTAATTTATTTATTTAACTATTTACGTCAAGTACTAAATTCTAACAATTTATGCATGCCTAAGAATCCCCCATGAAGGAGATGAGTTAGATACATCTTAATATTCATTGATGATTTTTCAAGGAAAGTTTGAGTTTACTTCTTTAAGCGAAAAAATGAAGCCTTCAAAAAACTTGAAATGTTTAAACAAATTGAGGAAATCAATGTGGGAATAAGATTCGATGAATAAAAAAATATAATGGTGAAGAATATGTCAATATCAAGTTCACATATTTTTGTGAATATCATGGGATTAAGAGAGAAATGGCTAACACATATACTCCTCAAGAAATTGGTGTTGCAGACCTTGATGGAAATGGTATCATGTGTGCTACAATCCAATAATATTCCTTTATTTATTGGACTAAGGCTATCAATATTGTGTCTCATGTCTTGAATAAATCTCCTATAACTTGTTTGTAGAAAATCACTCCTAAGGAATCATGGAGTGGTGAGAAGTCAAATGTTAAGTATAATAGAGTATTTGGGTGTGAAGCATTTACCCGCATACCTAATGAGATTAGAAAAAATATATTTGATAAGAAGGGTGTTAAGTGCATCTTTGTTGGCTATGATGATATAAAGAAAGGATATGGGTTATATGATCCTAGTGTGGAGGATGTGTTCACAAGAAGGGATGTCAATTTTAATGAAGCGTTTTAGGATATGATAAAATCCTCTCCTATTCAACAATTGGACATAGATAATGATGAATACTATAATGTCTTTGAAACCAATAAAATTTTTAAGGTAACTTCCAACATAATTGAAGAATCTAGTCCTTCTCAGAAGACAAAGAGTCTTCAAGAAATTTATCAAAATACTCAACAAATTACCCATGCCCTTGTAACCACCATAATGAAGATGAATGATCCTCAAACATGTGATGAGGTCAAAGAAAAACATGAATGTGTACAAGCATTGCATAATGAATATGACTCTTTCATAAAGAATTAGACTTGGGAATTGGCGGACATGCCCAAGGAAAAGAATGTGGTAAAAAGTAAGTCGGTGTATAAGACTAAGTTCAAGTTTGATGTAAGCACTGAAAAACACAAGTTAAGACTGAATGTCAAAGGTTATTCACAAAATGATGAAATTGACTACATAGAATTTTTTCTCTAGTAGATAAGATCAACACCATCGAGACTATTATAGAATTGGTAGCTCATTCCATTTCATCTCTTGACCGAATGGACGTTAAGAATGCATTTTTAATGGTAAAATTGATGATGATATCGATATGACTCAACCACATGGATTTGAATGTTTGATAGAGAAACACTTAGTTTGCAAGGTAAGGAAGTCTCTCTATGGCTTCAAGCAAGCTCTAAGGGCTTGGTATGTTATGATTGATGAGTATTTCAAAAATCAAGCCTTCCATAATACATGGTCCAAAAATTAATGTGAAGGAATTTGATGAATGTGACACATTATTATTGTAATTTATGTTGATGATCTTATCATCACAAGAAATATTTTAACAAAATTAGTGACATAAAGTTAAATTTGAAGGATAGATTTGAGATGAGAAATATTGACTTTCTCCACTACTTTCTTGGCATCTAGGTATTAAAAAAAGATGATGGAATTTAAACCTCTCAAACCAAGTAGGCTTTAGAATTGTTGAGGAAGTTTAGGATGGAAGATTTATGATTGTTTCTATTGCACTTACTCTAGGATTGAAGTTGACTAAGGATATGGAAGGTGATGATGTTGATGCTAACTTGCACATGCAACTTGTTGGTAGCATTGTGTACTTGACTCATACTCAACTAGATATTTCCTTTTAGTAGGTGTGGTTTCAAGATTTTTGAGTTCTCCTAACATTCAACATTAGATGCAAGCAAAGAGAATACTTAGATATGTACAAAGGACTTTGACAATAGGTGTAAATTATTATTCTCTTAGAGATCTGCAACTTGTTAGATTTCCTTATTTAGATTGGGTAGTTGTGCAATGACCAAAAATTTACCATAGATTATTATGTCTCTCTCTTGGATTTGGCCCCATTTCATGGTGTAGTAAGAAGCAATCTACTACTTCTTTATAGATCACAGAAGATGAATGTATAGTACAAACTGAGGAGCTAAAGAAATAACTTGGCCATGGACTGTTCTTTAAGTTATTAAATAATATCAAGCAAGGCCGTCTCTTCTTCATTGTGACAATCAAAGTGTAATTTCATTGTGTAATAATCCAATGTTTCATGCTAGAATTTGTTTTTTATTATAGGTCTATCACTATTACATTAATCATATCATCCATCAATAGGTGATTCATCTTCAATATTGTAGGGCAAAGGATGAAATAGCTTATCTTTTCACCAAGGCTTTATGTGAGACTAAGTTTGTATATCTTAGAAGTCTTTTGGGATTAAAAAAGTCATGACTATTTGATGGTTGTCATTCAAGATGGATTATTGTAAATTTCTACCATTGTATTAGTGAATAAATGGTTGTAAATGGATACCTAACAAGACATTGTACTATGACCCATATTTTTTTAACTGATGGAAGGGATTTAAAAATGATTAATAAGATAAATTTATGAAAATTGTTAGAATAAATTAATTCAAGATTTATCAGTATAGACCATTGCTGACACAGTAGTCTACAGCTGCTTATACCACTCACCTCACCATCCATCATAACGATTTCAATCAATTGCTGTGCTGTGTAGACTGTAAATTAATGATGTATTTTTCTTATAAAAAGAATACATTCACCAAAAAAGATGTGTACTTCAATTTGCAGCCATGAGATCTGTGTTTGGTGTTATTCATTTGAGAATGAAATATAGATTGTTGTCGTGATGATGGATCACAGAGTCTCATCCAAAATGCCAATGAAAGAATTCGTATCACAGTTTTTCGAAAAAGATTTTTTTTATCCACCATGGACTGTGGAAGCTTCAATAATACTAATGTATTACCATCAGTTTTCTTGGCAGCTGGCTAGGCTTTGTGCTTTCGTAGGGGAGATGGGTGGTAGATCCAGCCATCCCCTGATATCCCTGCCTAATTCTTCTCTAGACCTTGCAGGGGGTTCAAAAGATTTGGGTGGACTGCATTCACCTACATTTCCTTCTATCGGTGAATTAATAAGAGGCCGATGAATGGTACTGTTGAGCATTGAAACATCTAAAGCTGCAGAGCTTGCTTATGCAGCCATGGATAAGCTAATGAAAATAGGTCAAATGGCAGAACCTATGTGCGTAAGAAGCCAAGAAATGGGAGTGAAACATTGAACCACGAAGAATATTCAAGAGAATTCACAAGGCTTATTGGATCAAAACTTATTGGCCATAAGACAAAAGCCTCCAGAGAAACCAACAGTTGTCAGGGTGAGCTCCACCATAGTTGACACTCTCATTAATGTTGTAAGTAAATGAGAATATCTGGTGTCTATTAGACTAATAGAACACTACTGAGGAGAAAGACTAGGACGAAGCGTTGGATAGGCTGAAGGCCGATTGGAACCTTATCTGTTCTCCCAAGGATTACTGGTCGTTGCTGTGGTTTTTCTGATTTTTTCTGTGTTTTGTTCGTGTTGGGGTATTGCACCTCTGTCTTCTACTCTCTAGGTTTATGCTTCTGTTTCTCTGAGGTCTGCGTGGCTCTTTTTGCTGTTTGGATGGTTGAGGTGTCAACGCCTCTGTTTTGCTTTTCGCTGCTTTCCTGAGACCTTTCCTCTACTTTTAATATCAAAAACAGAAAACGGTAAACCTCATGTGTTCATAAATAATACATTATAATATTGTACCATTGCAACAGCTTAGCTTCCAATTACATCAAATCTACCTATAAAAAGAAAACTATTAGAAAATCTTCTTTTACGTTTCATAATTGTGACATACCCAGACACTTGTTTAGAGAGCAGGATTTAACGGGTCAACAGGCTATGCCAACTATATAAAAAAATTCTCTTTATTAAATGCTTTGGTGAAATCTGCAACCAGAACAGTTTTGTAATTAATCTAAAATTTAGTGTGTTTATTCCTGAGTTTGTAGGTTTTTCTTGGTCTGCAAAGCACTATGTTTTCTGCATTGATCTGATCGTGTTTTCATCTAGTTGCCTCTCTTGGAGCTGGCAATAAAATAAGAATTTATTACAATTGTATTAAACAGTTACGTGGAGAAATAACTGGGTGGCAGACCTGCTGCCAGATCAGTGGTTTCAAAAGGAACATGGATATTTGGAGGACAGAACAGAGGCCAAACCAGTATAGATATTAAAGAAATAGGCTGGAAGAACTGAGAATTTGTGCACAGAAATTGATACTCCATACCTTATTTTTGGAGCGGAACAGCTAAGCGGGTAGATCTTAGAATAGCTCGGCTTCCGAACAGACGACAATTACCAAAACCACAATGAATTCTATAACATCATGGTCAAATAGTTCCAAGCATAAAGAACCCCAAATAAAGTTGAGGGTTTTCGATGGAATAAATGCATTGAATTAATAGTGTTTGTCTTGTTGAGATGGCATTCATCTTTAATTATCGGCGAATGCATGTTGATCTGTGACAAGTCTCGGTGGAGGACGGGACAAGCAGAATTCATCATAAAGATTCAATCCAAAAGGATATTCAAGAGTAGCTTCATTACCTAACTTGTTGCTTCAGAGTCCTTTCGCGTCCCAATGCTACAGCAACAAAATGGATAAGACTGACTGTTTGGCCCGCACATGTCAATTCAGTGATTTTTTCTTCATTTTGTCAACAAATCTTTTCAAAAAGGAGATTGTCTATATTTTCCAATACATGTTGAATGAATGAATGAAAGATTTTAATGATGTTCACGAGATTAAACAGTTTATGAGATCGGACAAAACAGGCCTAATTTGTCTTCATGCTCTTTTTCAAATCGGATCTCCTACTATTAATTTTGACTAGAAAGCTAGCCGTCTATTAATCTTATCTTCCTCAAATAGCTGGTGCATATTGTCAACTTTCAAACTATTTTTTATGTTGGACATAATTGTTGTCATGTCAATAAAACTACAAAATTTATTATAAGTGCCATCCCTTAGTTTTATTAGTTGATAATAAATAAATGAGAGAATAGAATTAAGATATTTGTTTTTTGATATTTTTTTTAAAATTATTTTAAAATATCAAAATCATTTTTTTTTAATAATTTAATTAATTTATTAATTTAATATAAGTTATTGGATTCAAAACTAATTGTATTATTATAATCTTGTTTTACTTTCTATAAAATATTTAATATTGCAATTCATAATTGTGTCGCCAAAAATTGTATACCTTTGAAGAAAAAGACAATTTTGTGTCCGTTTTGGTCCTACTTTAGGTCTCATTTCATCAATTGTCACCCTAAAAAAATATTTATAGGCCCCTAAGGTACATTAATTTTGACTTGGAGGCCTGTTATACCTAAGGGATCATTCAACCCCTGACAAGCAATATCAAAATCTTTCAAAACACACTGTTCCCACTTCAAAATCCCTTAGTGGGACTAGGTTGCCCAAGTTGGCGACCTAGTCCTTTTTGAGGATTTTTGAAGTTTCAAGTGGGAAAATGAATATTTAATCAAAAATTCCCGATGGGTGTCGGCCTCTTAGGTCAAAATTCCCGACAATTAGGTCTTGTTGATTATATATACTTTTTTTTAGGTCATTTTGCCATTCCCTCTTAATCATTTTTCACATCCAACTCCAAGAACCAAGTGCAAAACATCTTCCTCAAGAAGATTTATCTCTCTTGCAGCAAAAGTTGAAGCTCTTGGACAACAAACTAGGGCTTTTTCTAGGTCTTCAAACTCACTTCACATCCAATATCACTCATTGACAAAGGTTGAAGATAGATGTCTATGGAGATTCATGGAGAAATCTAGGTTGAGGAGGTGCAACTAGCCACCAAATCATACCTAAAGACTGATTTAAAAGTGCCTTCATTTTCTACTTTTAGCCCATTTGTAGATTTGAGGTTTGCATCCCATTTGCATTCCTTGTTACACTTATTTGTGATGTTGTAGGGTTTCTAAGGTTGAAGTCTTGCTTAATTTCAAATCTATTACTTGCATCTTATTTTAGCACAATAGAATAGGGTTTTGCTTTATTTTAGGTTTTCCTAGTTCTAGACACACTTAGGGCTAGGGTTTATGTAGATTTCCTATTCCATTACAAGTTTAAATACAAACTAGGGGTTTGGCCAAGGCAAACCCCACATTATAAACCCAAATATCTTTTGTTTTGTGGGTTATTTTGCATATCTGAGTTCAGATTCCCATGAAGAGACAAAATACAGACCAAAGACCTTTGTGTCCACTTTCAGTCTTTCAGAAAAGTTGAAAGGGACTAAGTCGCCCATAATGGTGACCTACTCCCACTAGAGGTTCCCAACACTGAAAGTTGCAGATTTGGAGACCCAGTTGACGTAAATGGCTTCCAGGACAATTTTTCTTGAAAAATGACTAGGTCACCCCACTTGGCGTAGGTGTCCTAGTTGGTTCAAAACTCTGATTTTCTAAGTTTTTTGACGTAATAGGTTATTTTACTGAGTTTAATCTTCTTTTAGCACTGTTATAATACATCATGTGTTTTCCAGCATTATAGGCTCTATTAGTTTAGGTTAAGTAGTTAGGTTTTCATGATTATATTTCATCACTTTTCCTGTTCCATTACATATTCAATCTCAAGCATTGAATGAATCACAAGATTTAATGCCCCCTTATGGGAAAAGAAAACCCTCTTCCTTCAAGGTGAAACCCTAGAAAGTTGTAGAGGACCTATTCTTTTACCCACATTCAAGTATTAAATTTTGAGGTTCATTTTGGTAAACCTGCATTTACACACATTATACTTCTGATTTCAAGTGCAGTTGCATACTAGGAGCTCTTTTTTCACATTGCATTGAATGTTGCATTGTTTAAATCAACATCCTAAGATTTTCCATCTTGTATTTGTGAAAAAGCATCATATTTGGCATTCATTTCCTTGCATGATACATAAATCTAGCATATCTTATACCTCTACACATTACATTAAAAAAACTTGTATTTTTCATCAAAAAAAACTCAAAAATACTCATATTAGGACTAAGTCACCACCTTGGGCAACCTAGTCCCAATAGACATTTTGCTTCAGTAATTTTTGCATTTGATTTCTAGATTCTATACTTTTTGTTTCCTTTTGTTTATGCTTAGTTCTAGTTTTGTTATTCTCTATTATATGGTTATTATTAGCTTAAAATGGCATTTATGAGTAGCATTAAAGCTTTACATGTTTCATTTTTTCTCTAGTTCCTAGTTCTTTCAAAGTCAATTCAATGAAACATACACCTAAAAACATAGACACCTCACATGATACAATGCGCACACTTCTTCACTATAGGAATACTATATCATCTAAAACTTTTAGTAGCGATGAATTGCGATAAGTTAGACGAAGCCCTTCAAAGCTTCCTCTCAATCACTTCATCCACTAAGGTTGGTGATGATATAGTTACAACTTCCCCACCCCTATCTTCGAAACCTTTTAGTTGTGATGATATGGGTATGTTAGATGACATCCTCCAAGATTTCATCTCCCCTACTTCATCCACTATGGTTTGTTGTGATGACCAAACTAAAAAAATAGATATCAACATCATCCAACCTCAATTCATTTTTTACCTACCTTCTCCTAAACCTCTAACCCCATCCCAACCTGAGTTTACCCTTTACCCTCCTAAGAGCGATACTGTTGCCCACACTCATTATACCCGTAATAACCCACATCCCCAACAACCATATCCCTCCACTCCTCTACCATTACCCAACCCCATCTTACCTGCGACTCCTCATTTCAACTCACAACTTAGGGAGCATGATTTGGCTGAACAAATTAAAAACACTCATGCCAAGATATCCCTTTGGGACCTCCTTCAGAATTCCCCTAACTATCACTTCATGCTTCAAATAACATTAC
Source organism: Sequoiadendron giganteum (assembly GCA_007115665.2). Lineage (NCBI taxonomy): Eukaryota > Viridiplantae > Streptophyta > Pinopsida > Cupressales > Cupressaceae > Sequoiadendron > Sequoiadendron giganteum. The sequence continues at coordinate 211,307,321 of CM021109.1, forward strand.
AACAGATAGTGGTCCCTCCCAGTATGAATACTAATGATGTGGCAACTCTCCTAAATAAAATAAACACAACTAATGTGTACATTACTTTCTACCAACATGAGCTCATGCCATTAGAATTATGAAAACAAAATGAAGCCTTTATGATTATAGCCCAGTATGATCGGATAGGTATCGAAAGGACCCTTGTTGAAAATGGATCTACCCTAAATGTGTGTAGTTTGAAGCTTCTTGATTGGTTATAGGTGGATAGATCACAAATCCAATCTGATTCCTTATCCATTAGAGGATTTGGCAATGTTACAAAGCAACCTCTTGGTGTCATCACCTTACCCATTACTGTTCGCTTGGTTATGTTGCAAACCCCTATCCATGTCATGCCCTATGATCTTTCTTATAACCTCCTCTTTGGATGACCATGGATACATGAGATGCATGCGGTACACTTGACTCTTCATCGCAAAATGAAATATGTCTATAATGACAAAGTTTATGAAATTGACATCAATCCCGAACCTGAGAGTTGCTTACAACTCGAAAAAGGCACATCAAGTCCTCTTGATGCCTTAATTCCTACCTCTAATATCGCCGCTTCTGAGAAAAACCCACCTGAAGATAAACCCACGTTTAATTTTTACTTGGTGACGATTGGGGCTCTTTAGAATTTACTCCTACCTTTATAGGTGAGTGTAGTGTCATGCGCAAAGTGAATACCCAAAATGAACAATCCAGTGTCCTCTCTACCCAACAAGAGGAGCACCCTTCCCACACATCTACCTCATCTCTTTTGGAAGAGAAGGCCGCATATACAACAAATTTTGATGAGATAGATCATCAACCCCCTAACCCACAAGAAATGGAAAGACTTGATGGATGTGGTTATGATCTTGTGAAACAATTGGGTTACAATGGTAAATAATATGGCAAGCATGAGAAAGGCATTTGTGTACCCATTTAACCTAATACTCAAGGAACTAAGACCGGTCTAGGGTTTTCCTTTTCTAAAGCCACAAAAGCATATCAACGACCCTCTCTCAACATCAATACTATATCCTACACCTCAAGAACCAACCTTATGCTTAAGCACCCTAAATTTCTTGATGTGGATGCTCTCCTCATCACCTATGTTCATGGCGATGATGATTTAAAACAATTGTTAGGTGCTTCGGATAAGACTTCTCGCTCCAAGAAACATGCCTCTTGTGCTTTGTTGAGTTCTGAGGCTGCCATTAGTAACATTAATGAACCTCACACCAACTTAGAACCATATGATCCAAAATTCCCTAAGTCTAATGCAGTCCCTTTAGGAGATACCCTTGACATACCAATGGATATCGATGACAAAGACAAAATCATTAAAATCGGGAAGTGCCTAGATGATGAAGAACAAGAGGATCTTGGAACCTTGCTTCATACCTTTCTTGAACTATTTGCTTGGAAATATTCTGACATGCAAAGAATAAATCCATAGATAGTTACCCATAATATTGTCCTTGCTGAAAACACTAAGCCCGTTTTCCAAAAGATTCAAAAAATGAATCATAAGGTAGCCTTGCATGTTAAAGGAGAACTTGAAAAACTCCTTGATGCAGGTTTTATTCATGCCATTGACTATTCTCCTTGGATATACAACACTTTCACAATGGGAAAACCCAATAACCATGTTAGGATATGTGGATTTTAGAGACTTAAATAAGGCCTCTTTAAAAGATGACTTTCCTCTTCCTAACATCGATATGATCATGGATTCCACTGTTAGACATGCTTTGTTATCCTTTATAGATGGATTTTCAAGCTATAATCAAATCTTCATTAACCCACAAGATCAGTACAAGATGGCTTTTACATCCGCTTGGGGCACCTTTTGTTGGGTTATGATGCCTTTTGGTTTAAAAAATGTTGGCGCTACTTATCAGTGAGAAATGACCTTAATCTTCCATGATTACATCCACAAAATCTTAGAAGATTATGTTGACGACATTCTTGTTAAATCCTTAACTCGTCAAGATAATGTGAGTATCCTCCATCAAATCTTCGAGTGTATGCAAAAATATAACATGCGCTTAAATCCTAAAAAGTGCATCTTTGGAGTAGATAGGGGTAAACTTTTAGGATTTATCATATCTCATAGAGGAATCGAGGTGGATACAAATAAAATTGATGCTATAATCAATATGCCACCTCCTCGTAACATTTCCCAATTATGTACCTTACAAGGAAGGATACAAGCCATTTGTCATTTTGTCGCTTTCTTAGCCAATCGTACATTACTCTTTACGCATCTCCTTAAAAAGGATGTCAATTTCGATTGGAACAATGATTGTAAACAAGCCTTTGAGAGTTTGAAAGAATACCTCATAACTCCACCTATTTTATAACCTGCTACACCCAACAAACCTTTCATCATTTATATCACTTCTTCTACCCATGGTCTTGTTGCCTTGTTGGCTCGGCAAGATTCCAATGGCAAAGAGCATATTGTTCATTATATTAGTAGAACACTCCTTGATTATGAGACTCATTACTCCACAATTGAAAAACAATGTCTGGTTCTTGTATTCGCTACTAGTAAGTTGTGGTCCATTACTTGCTTAATTTTGAAGTATAAGTGATGACAAAGTCTGACCCTCTAAGATATCTCTTCAATAAAAAATATCTTTTAGGACGTCTTGCTAAATGGGTCATGTTGTTAATCGAGTTTGGCCTTAAGTTTATTGCTCAAAAAGAAATCAAAGGCCAAGCCCTCACTGATCATTTAGTGGATGCTCCTTCACCATTAGCGTTACCCACCAATGACTCTTTCCCTGATGATAGTTTGTTTACTATAGACCTTCCTACATGGGAATTATACTTTGATGGATCCAAGTATAGATCGAGCTCTGGTACTGGAATTATCTTAATTCCACCTGTTGGTAAGCCTATTCCCTTATCCTATCATCTCAATTTCCTATGTATGAAAAACACAGCTGAGTATGGAGCATTAATTATTGGATTACGTGTTGCTCTCATCTTGAGGGTTAAAGATATTAATATCTATGGTGATTCGCAATTGGTGATTAAACAAATCAACAATGTCTATCAAACTAAAGATGATAAACTTTTTCTATATAAAGATATTGTTCTCAATCTATTAGATTTGTTTGACTCCTTTACCATTGATAACATCCCTCACAAATACAATCATCATGTAGATACAATGGATAGTGGAGCAGGTCTCTTATATATCCTATAAACCCTTCTAAACAAGTCATCTTTACCATTAATCCTATTATGAAACCCTCCTTCAGCGATCGACCTACTGATGTCTGTCCCACTTTTCCAAATAATCAGTGTGAATGGTATGATGACATCTACAATTATCTAAAAGATGGTACCATTCTCGAACCCACAACTAGGAAAACCTACCTTCGCCTCAAAAAGTTAGCCACTAACTATATCATCCTTGCTGACACATTATACAGAATATCCTTCGATGCAATCCTTCTGCGATGCCTCAAGGATGCCGAAACTCATGTTGCCCTTGAACATGCCCATTCTGGTACTTGTGGAGGACATTTTGATGAAAAAACCTTAGTGCAAAAACTCCTTCACATGGGATATTACTAAAAAAACATGGAAAAATATTGCTATGCATATGTTGAGCGATGTCATCATTGTCAGGAACATAGTCATTTGATCCATGCTCCTACTTCAGAGCTTCGTGCCCAAATACCTATCTGGCCATTCTCTGTGTGGGGCTTGGACCTAATTGGTAAAATCTCCCCACCTTCATTTTTTAAACATACATTCATTATTACTGCTACCGATTACTTCACCAAATGGTTCAAACCCATTCCTGTCCGATCTACAACTGTTGAGGTGATATGTCATTTCTTATTGGAACACATTATCACTCACTTTAGCCTTCCTTCCACGTTAGTCTCAGATAATGGTACCCCCTTTAAGAACAACGATGTGAAGAAGTTCCTTGAGACCTTCCATATCCAACATCAATTTTCAACACCTTACTACCCCCAATCTAATGGTCAAGCCAGAAGTAATAATAAAATCCTGGAACAAATCCTTAAGAAGACTGTCAATCAAAACCAAAAATATTGGCATACACAATTGCAATATGCACTATGGGAATATCGCACAAGTGTTCATTTTTCTATGGGAAATACCCCTTTTAACCTTTTTTATGGCACCGAGGCTATCCTCCCTTTAGAGTTAGAAATCCCCACATTGAGGATTGCTCTCCAAAGTCTCATTGATAATGACATTTATGCAAACCAATGTCTATTCCAACTTAAAATTCTTGATGAACAACGCATCAATGCTCTTGAGCATCTTCAAGCTTATGCTAAACAGTCGCAATGCAAACATGATGTTGGTGTCATTCCTCAAACCTTTAAAAAAGGTGATTTGGTTTTATATGAAAACCAATGCAAAACCACTGTTGATTACATCGGCAAAGGGAAATTCAGTCCTAATTGGTTAGGCCCCTATGTGGTCGATACAAATTACGGATCTGGTGCTTATACCTTGACCGAGCACGACGGCACTCCTCTTCGAGATCTCATTAATTTTGCGCATTTACATCGGTATTATATCTAATCCCCTTTTGAATGGTATGAATTATAGAGCAGTGTTGTTAAATCTATTGGATTCTATGCTATTAGCTTTCTCATTGCTTGGTTCTTGACAAATCATTATGCATGTGTCCTGAACACTAAAGTGATTATTTAATTCATTATCATAATTACTTTAGATTTCATACTTTTCAATTTTTCTTCTTGTGTGATATGTTACTTTAAATCATAAGTGCATAACATATTTAATATTTATGTTGTATCTAACATACATTCTAAACATGTTTTAACTAGATCACATACATTTTGTTAAATCATGTTGCCATTAATTAAATACTCTAACAAGGGCTATTTAATTAATCACATTGTCATTTAACATCCACATAATACAATTACACCATATAAAATACACATGCATATATATACATGTATCAAAAGTCTTTTATACATATCATCATAATATACAGTGTCACTGAGGACTGTGATTACCAGACCCCTCAAGATCTGGTACTCGCGTTGCATCGGTAGTAGGGCATCAGGAGATAGTTGTGCATGATCGTGACTGTAATCCGCTGACTCTGAGCACGAATGCCAACCCTCCCATCCGCGCAAGTGTCAACTGATGCTCACCTGCTATCTGGTCCCCCTCTCTCTCCAACCTCTCCACCTTTGCTTGAGGCTGTGATGACTATGCCTATGGTACAACTGTCACTCAGTGGACCTACCTCCTTAGGCCCTCATAGGTTGCTTGAAATCTCTTGAAGGGTCTCAAGGTCTTTGGCTCTCGCTCCACAATCATTGGGGGAACATAGTCAGTATCCATTTCCTATTCATCGAATGTCATTGACACTATCTCTGTGACTGCTTGATGTAGGAACTCTTGCCAACCCTCTGCAAGCCCTGCAAAATCAAACAAGAGTCTCATCAGTAACACATCATCATATAAATAAATATGCATTAAATCACACATTAAATACATCTCTCAAAATTAAATATCATCACCTATATCTTTTGTAGAATGTGGAATGTCCATCTCATCTTGTGTAGGGGGCATAATCGATGTGCTCGCCTCCCCTCAGCTATAAGTGTTGTCACCTGCTACTACTACTGTCTAGAATCTAGTCATATGTATAGGTGAAACCTTTCCCTGCTCGTATATATCCTTGACTGTTGCATCATCGTCATCACTCAGGGGTGGCTCCTCTACTCCCTCCTCCTTCTCCTCCTCGTCCTGCTCCTCACCCTCATCCTCTCCCTCCTATACATCATAATTGGGGTCTGCATCCTCATCATACTCATCAATAATATCTACATAAATATGTCAACAGCCCTCTATTGTGTCTCCTCGGCCCTGTCCTCTCTCTCTCTCTCTCCTCCTCCTCATCTAGCATAGGCTCTGCCTCTCTTGCTAGCTCATCCATTAGGAACACTGGCTCTAGTTGTGATGCTCTCTACCACTCCTCATGGTCCCATGTGGCCCCAACATCATCTGCATCATCCACAGGTGGCTAGTCATGATCTGAATCCTCTAATTCACTCTTGACGACATCATCTAGTGTAAATCATGATATATCCCTTGGTCTCTGAGCACTTTGAATAGACCTCTTGAATGATGATCATGGTTGTGGCAATATTTGTACCTGTCCAAACTTCCTTATAACCCAATCATAGTAGAACGGTTGCACTTTGTGATCATGTTGTCCTACCAAGAACCTGCTCATTGGTAACCTCCTTAGCTATCTAGTATGATCTGGCCACTGCATAACAAGATGGTATGACCTCCACATGATATCTTCCTCATCTAGTCAGTTGAATCTCACTCTCCAAAAGTGCAGATCACCGTACTGCTATAACCTTCATAATGGAAAGCCAAATGCTCGTGGATCGACCACTACTGTCGAATACAAAAATCCAACTGGTCGTGTACATTTGATATGGTCTAAGCACCATACCTGTAAGAGTGTGTAGTGTACCATACTATCCAGCTCCAAGAAAACAAATTAACCAAGGTCATAGTACAAATGTGATACAATGCATTTTCCCCAAGTGTAAACCATCTGATGCTCTGCCATGCCTCGTACTAGATGTACCAACCCACCCTCTAGATGCGTTTCTCGCCCATCTGACAAGAAGAACAATTGTACTATATGCATCATAATACGTCTCATCACTGGTGCTCGTGAATAGATTAACATCACCAGCTCTATCCTCCTTGCGCCTCTGTCATCATGTATGGGACCATCGAGGCAGTACTGCATGTCTTCCCGCTACTCTCGAAAATACTGTCCCCTCTATAGTTTTACTCGCTCCCCCCAAATAGGGACTCAGAGTATGCGATGAGCATCCTCTAATGTAATGGTCATCTCGCCCATCAGTAGGTGAAAAGTGCATGTATCAACATTCCACCTCTCACATAATGCCATCTGCATAGCATCATGATATCTCATAGGTGGCATGACATTTTCCCAATAGATCCCCGCTGCCTATAGATGCTCCATCTCTGCTACTAATAGGGCTGGAGCCAATTCTCTTAGGAAACTTAGCTGTCTCCCGCCTAACCGCTGCCGAGAACGAGTAGGTACCTCTACAAATTATCACAATATGCTATCTAAATCATCTAATTTCTTCAACATTACTCTAACTCATCAGGGAAGTGTGCTAATATTGTTCTAGTATGCTTTTCCTATAGCCCTAGAAACTTTAGAACCCTTTTGGGATACTTCGTGAAGAAATGAGACACTTTGCAAAGAAAAGGGACACTTTGCGAAGAAACGGGACACTTTACGAAAAAAGGGACACTTTGCGAACCTTTTTTTTCTAGGGTCCTAATATACTCTAAATATGTTTTAAATTCATTCTATAATTGAAAAATCACAAGAAAAGGCTCCAGAATCAACTAACCTCATGCTGGCGGTTGTCGCTCACCACCTGATCTTGTAGTACATCCAATCTCACAGGGGTGAAATCACGTGTGCTTGACATCCTCTCACCCTCTCCTCGTCACTCTTCAATGATACAAAAGGTAAATGAGAAATTAAGTGCATGGTTACTCTATTTTCATTTCTTTTTAACTATCTCATTTTTACATACATGTGCACAATCGTACATTTTTACTTTGTTAGCCTTTTAGTGTGCTTTTTTATTCAAATCAGCATTCTAGGTGCTAGTGAACTTCGTTTTTGATGTCGTTTGTTGCATCTAAATTTTTTTTCCACACCCTACATCATCACTCACCTAGCATTATGAGGCATGGTACTTGGAAATGCCCTCCGATATGCATGTCCTCATTCGACATGGTTAGATTGCTACCTTGATTCCACCTCCATAAAGAAAGTGATACCAAGGGGGGGCATACATCTACCCTCGAATTTGATCTCTAGGGATTATATAAGATGATTTCTAGGACTTCTAATGAATTATTGTTGTAAGATGTGGTTCCTAACATTGTGGTTTTGCAGATAACTACACTGGGGGCTTCATTCTCCCACCTTTTAAATGAGTATCCTTTTATGAAAATAAGGTGAATTGTTTGTTTTGGAGTCCTTTAGCTTACATATCCACATAGAGTCATATGGATGCTAAAGTGGGAGCTAAATGTGTCACCAAAAATTGTATACCTTTGAAGAAAAGGACAATATTGTGCCCATTTTGGTCCTACTTTAGGTCCCATTTCATCAATTGTCACCCTAAAACAACATTTATAGGCCCCTAATTTTAACTTGGAGGCTAGTTATACCTAAGGGATCATTCAACCCCCAAAAAGAAATATCAAAATCATTCAAAAAACACTATTCCCACTTCAAAATCCCTTAGTGGGACTAGGTCACCCAAGTTGGCAACCTAGTCCTTCTTGAGGATTTTTGAAGTTTTAATCAAAAGCTCTCGATGGGTGTCAGCCTCTTAGGTCAAATTTCTTGACAATTAGGTCTTGTTGATTATATATACTTGTTTTAGGTCATTTTGCTATTCCCTTTTAGTCATTTTTCACATCCAACTCCAAGAACCAAGTGCAAAACATCTTCCTTAAGAAGATTTATCTCTCTTGCAGCAAAAGTTGAAGCTTTTGGACAACAAACTAGGGATTTTTGCAGGTCTTCAAGGTCACTTCACATAAAAGATCACTCATTAACAAAGGTTGAAGATAGATATCTATGGAGATTCATGGAGAAATCTAGGTTGAGGAGGTGCATCTAGCCACCAAATCATACCTAAAGACTGATTTCAAAGTGCCTCCATCTTCTACTTTCAGCCCATTAGCAGATTTGAGCTTTGCATCCCATTTGCATTCCTTGTTACACTTATTTGTGATGTTGCAGGGTTTCTAAGGTTGAAGTCTTGCATCTTTTCAAATCTATTACTTGCATCTTATTCTAGCACAATAGAATAGGGTTTTGCTTTATTTCAGGTTTTCCTAGTTCTAGACACACTTAGGGCTAGGGTTTATGCAAATTTCCTATTCCATTACAAGTTTAAATAAAAACTAGGGGTTTGACCAAGGAAAACCCCACATTATAAGCCCAAATGTCTTCTGTTTTGTAGACCTATTATTTTGTAGATCTGAGTTTAGATTCCCATGATGAGACAAAATACAAACCAAAGGCCTCCATGTCCACTTTCAATCTTTTAGAAAAGCTGAAAGGGAATAGGTCACCCATAATGGCAACCTAGTCCCACTGGAGGTTCTTGACACTGAAAGTAGTGGATTTGGAGACCCAGTTGACATAAATGGCTTTTGGGACAATTTTTCCTTAAAAAGGACTAGGTCGGCCCACTTGGCGTAAGTGTCCCAATTGATTCAAAACTCTGATTTTCTAGGTTTTTTGAGGCTTCCACAACTCCCTCTTTGCCCCACAGTAGTTTCCAGGTGCACCCATTTGATTTAATAGGTTATTTTACTGAGTTTAATCTTCTTTTAGCATTGTTATAATACATCATGTGTTTTCCAGCATTATAGGCTCTATTAGTTTAGGTTTATTTAAGTTTTCATGATTATATTTCAGCACTTTTCATATTCCATTACATATTCAATCTCAAACATTGAATGAATCACAAGATTTAATGCCCCCTTGTGGTAAAGGAAAACCCTCTTCCTTCTAAGTGAAACCCTAGAAAGCTATAGAGGACCCATTCTTTTACCCACATTAAAGCATTAATTTTTTTGGTTCAGTATATAATAAAACTTTGAGTATTTAGTACTTAGTTTTATTTTCTTTATTTGTCCTTTAATAATAATGTTATTCTCGTGCTTATTCTCTCTACTTTAACAAAACTAGAGTTCATGTTATTGTTAAGTTTAGAATAGATTTTTTATATTTATAATTTTGTATATTAAAACTTTAATGGTGTATTTTGAAGGAGGCATGGTGTAGGTTATTCGTACCATAATTTGAAGTCATCATATTTTTTTGTTATTTGATATAAAAAAACATATCAGCTGATTTGTGTCGATTTTGCATATATCATTATTGTGAGTAATAAAAAAATGACATTTAGCATCATTGTTTGAAAATCAAGATTTTTCACATGGCTTTTAGGAGATTGTGTTCTTTATATATTTGGGGTTGCTACGAAATCATCCAATTCAAGGACAACAAGCACCATAGTAGTGTTTTCTTAAAATTAATATCATACATTTTTATTTGAAATCATTTATTGAATACTTTGACATATTTATTTATTTTCACTCTCTAGTTGTTTTGTGAACAATCCATTGTAGAAAATATTAGAGGTACCATATATGCTCAAAATGGTCATATTTGTAAGATGAAAGTAGTGTCAAATTTTTTATTTGAAAAGTGCATACTTTTTTTCATATGTTATTTATTAAACCACCATATTTTACACAGATAATGATTGTTTGGTACAAAATTAGGAATTACTTAATTTTATTTTTATCATAAGAAATGAGTGCACACATGATATTTATTGTTTGTTTAGAATCTTAAAATTTAGATAAATTCCTTTTTATTAGAAAAATTATTCTTTAATTTTTTTCTCAAACTTTAACCTCTCTTATTTTGACTTTTTTACCTTAATTTTAGTAATAAAACATATTTTATCATTTGAAAGCCTAACATTTATATATAGCTTTCAAAATCCATGCTATAATTATAGGGAATCAAAAAAATAACCTCACCCTATCACATCCCTCATAGGAGCATATACTCATCTAGGGCCTACACAAAATTATAAAAGACAATTAAAAGGATATCTTTCAAATTAAGAATAGTGTAGGGATAGAGAAGTGGAGCATTATATGGATATCTATCAATGCTTTTAATAAAAAATTATAGAATCAAGGAGGACTGCAACTCCATTATGAGGAATGAAGTCACCCTCTTATAACTTATGAAGTTTGTAGGTTGGAAAAAAAGGGAAGAGATAAATGTGGTCTCGTGGGTTGCAACAACCATAAGATGTCCATGAAATGGATTTTTTGTAAAATGATTTTAAAAATTTCAAGCCTATGTAATTGGGAGGTATAAGAAAATACTAGAATCCATTATGTTTGTCAACATCCTCCTTTATGGGTGCCAAAATGAGAGTTTTGAATAGACATAAAAGCATAATCAATAGATGAAATTTGAATGAGAAGAAAATGAAGGAATATATGAAGAGGAAGTTCATGACTCTTTTTGGGCTTGATTTCTTGTTTAGGGAGCACGATTGTAGGGTAAGACATGGAGAAGAATACTAGAGGGGTGTACAAACAATAAAGGGTATTATGCATGAGTTTGATAGGGGTGACAGAATGGAGTTCAATGGGAAAAAGAAAGAGGTGAGAGATGGGTGGACTTGAAAACTTATTTAGTGGCCACATAATTTGTTGCCATACCTACCCAATGATTGAGAAAATAATTTAAGGTATAATTTTATTTTGTGATTAAACACCATTCATAACCTATAATACTTAGTAAGCTTTTTCTTGGTGTAGGAGTTATCATTCCAAGTCAGCTATGGAATATGTAGGGAGAGTTTAACTAAAGACAACTGAAATATAAAATCATTGTATGCCTCTCTCCACTAACACGTATGGTAAATTTGTATGCAAAATGTGGAAACTTAAACAATGCATGTGAGCTATTTGAAAAAATTCCTCCAATAAATGTAGCCTAAAATAGTGCTAGGAGGACAAGTCATGTTAAAATAAGATTGTTGAAATGCCTTAGAAGATTTTAAGTAGATGAAAATTAGCCTCCTTCTTTCTTGTGCTCAAACTAGAGCTTGAGAAGATGGTGTGGATACTTATAAAGCATGACTTAAAAGGGATTTCTATCAAATTTAACTAAAAAGACTCATTTCCTTTCACCACCACCTTTACAAAACTTATGAGCAAAATCTAATAAAGAAAAAAATTATGGAAAAAATATCTCTTGAACAAGTTCAAATTGTGATAAATTTTACTATAGCTTCTATAGCATGAGCTTTTTAATTATCCACTCTTGCAGCTGAAAATTAAAAATCCAAGATTATTTAAGATTATTTGTGAAAGTTTGACTAATCAATTAGTTGGATAGTACATTTTCTTGTTCTTGAATTGGGATGAAAAGTAGTTAGCAATGGATTGAGTTTTGGTAAAGGATTTACGCAATTACCTGATGAATATAGACCTCTTAAGGATAAGAATCTTAATATTGGAAATATTGGGTGAACTAAGGGAAGGGTATTATAGTTATCCCAATTTTTTACATGATTAAATGGAGAAAACTATCATTTAATTTAATTATTATTTTTAGATTGAGTTAAGAGACAAACCATTGGAAATTATGTCATATAACATCTCATGGTACCTTATTGTTGATCATTAAGATTATAGTTAGTCCTAAGTGGAAATTAATTTTTTTATAAGTTTAGTTTCATTAGAATAATATAAAAGCATTGGATTTCACCATAAGATAAATTAGATCAAAGGGTTAAGAATACTATTATTCATGTTATTGAGCATGCATCTTCATAAAATGATATGAAGGATATCATGTTGCTAATTTGTCTCAAGTATGACTTAAAAAGTTATCTTACTTAAAGCAAGCCTATAATTATTGTCATATTTTGTTTGAGTTTCAAGAGGATTTTATTTTTCCTTGTTGATGCATGTCAGGTTTTGTCTAAGAGGAAGCACTACTTTACTATGATACATGATTTTATAGAACCTTATTATAATGGGACTTCACTTGGACCCATGTCGAGGATTTTGCATAGATGGTGCATGGTAATGATATTTTAATTATTACTTTATACGGATGTACACTCTTTATCAATATTGTATTCTTAGATATAGTATAAATTGCCAAGAAAATTTGTGCCTAGGTATGTTTGGATCTCTATGCCTAGAGGGATACATCTTCCATAATATTATTATTGTTAAAAACTATTTAATCAGTATTCTCATGTGTGAGAGAATATTAATGTATATATAACCTTGGTGTATTTGGAAGGTAAAATTAATATTAGTGTTCTAAGGTTTAATTAACTCCCTAGGGTGGAAAATTGTATTACCTTTTATTTATAATTAGATGAGGGGTTTTTGGTGTAGGAATTTAAAGTGTATGCTCCTCGAGAGATACCTTCTAAGGAGAACTACATGTGACTTTGATCTTGTATGGAAGTAGGTATGTAGGTAGTTCTTGGGGAAAGGATGCCCTTGTGACCTCAAGTTTATAGGGAAGGGTTTAAAAAACAAATCTTAGGTTTGGGGTTCCTAACCTTTTTGACCTTTTATCTTTAGTATACTTTAGTTTGAGGCTAAAATTTATATTAGATGGATATGAATGACTCAAGGAAACTTGATAACTCATATCAAATATTGATTTAAAATTAGGCTAATATGATCTAATGGCCGATGAACAATGGGTATTCCTCTTTCTCTATGGATGGTTAATTTTTTGTAGCTATAGCCTAATTTTGAGCTAAGATTGGGATGAAAATAATTTAGATGAGACTTAGGCAATATGTAAGAAAAAACTATAAGTATTATTGAGTAAGGTTGGATATTTTTCTCTTGTCTTATTTTAATAAATATTATACTTTTTAATAGTGTGTTTTAGTTAAAAATTGAAGGAAGTGAGTAGGTTTGATTACTTTATAAGTTTTTATTTTTAAGTGTATGTTTTTAGTAGAGGTAAACTCATGTGGATTCAATGTGATTCTTATGTGTTTGTAAAATTAAACTCAAAACTTATAAGACTCTAAGTATAGGTTATTAAATCATTTAATTGTGATATACATATTTAGGTCCACAACTAGTACTTGTGAACCACTATGATGTGTAGATAGCAATAAGACCCCCACATGTAAAAATTGAGTTTAATATTATATAATTTTGTAGGTTATCATTGGACCATGCCAATGGTGGATGCCTCGAGCTACAATTGTATATTACAGACTAGTTGGTATTCAATTGCATCATGGTGGTGAAATATTGCTAGGGGATATCCTAGATGTGACATTAGAGTAATTGAGCTAGTTTTTACCCTTATCATGTAGGTAATGAAAACGAGTCTGACTATTTTATTAAGAGGTTCATCGTGTATTCATTTATAATATGAAGTTGATCGATGTTAGGTGCTACCCAAATTGTGAAGGGGTTAGTTGACATTATCACCAAGGCCATGAGATGGTAGTTTTTAGATGCTACTTCTTCTTCAATGGATAGAATTGTTTCCAATGGCGTAGGGTCAATGGATATAAAAATGCATTGACTCAATGGTTTAGTGGTTTCTGGTAATCTTGTTAATAGCCTTATGTGAAGTGATTGTTACACTTACTCATTATCTAATGATGATTTCTAGTAGTATGATATTCTTCCATCATAATGACTAGTATAAAGAACTAGGGAAAAAGATAGGACCCATGGTATAGTATGGGATGCATCAACATTCATTTTCTAGTTGGGATGCACTAAAAGGGTAGGTTATATCCACTTGTTATGTATGTGTCATTCACTCAATATATATATATATATATATATATATATTGATGTGCTCGAGTATCGTTATAGATGGTAATGGATTGAGAAAAGGATGGGATCCATGGTGAGGTATGAGATACACTACCATTCCTTTTATAAATGAGAATTAATTTTAGGCTTATGTGTTAGTACACCAGGTAGTGGGATGATGCATATAGTAGGTTGCATCCACTTCCATGTGATGTATGTGTGGATCATTTATATTAGATATTGTGATGTAAGGAACGAGATCCTAGATCTAACTAGTAGATTAAGCTAAATCAATCTTTTCTTGCACCAACATTAGAAATAAAACTACAAAGGTGTTAATATTGGCTAATAAAAGGATATGAAATCTACCATGGGCTTAGTTCTTTTGTTTTAAAGAAAATTGATTATTGATAAGAATTTGTTGACCTAATTTACTATGAAAAAATAATATGAAAACATAAACTATTTGCACATGCCAAACTAAAAATAGTTGAAATAATGGTAGATTTGAGAAGGGTAGCTATTTGTGCACCTTCCATCAAAATTGTGAAGGGAACACAATCTACTGAGACGTGGGATGAATTAGGAGATCCAATCTATTTAAAACTCTTTAACTTCAACACATGTATCTGAATATGAAACTTGAATCTGCATTACTGCTGATCAAGGAACAATCATGAACACGCATCCACACAATAGAACACCAAATATATGTGGAAACCCAAGATGGGAAAAACCATGGTGAGAATAACTGCTTGGACCTACTATCCAAACATAGCCTCACAAAGCAAGAATATAACAAGTGAATTTTACAATATGAAGTAGGCACCAACCTACTAGAGACACCAATCCCCTATACAATGATTTGAGCACCAACTCTATAAGTAGAACACGAGTCCTACAAAATTATAATGATAAAGCTTACAAACCTTCAATGCTAATTACACAACTTACAACAGTCTGAATTTGATTCAAACACTCTACCACACTTCTAAAGATATTTTGATAATGGCAAAGAGTAATTGAGATGCTCGCATACTCATCTCCTTGTATATTCACTCACCACCTTCTCTTCAATTATATTTCACATTTTGCATCTGCACAACTTATTATTATATACAAGACATTATATTACTTCTCCTCCATGTCGGATAGGGATCCACAATTAACTAAGATGACATAAGGTGGACCTAAATTCAAATTACATGAAATATGTAATAGGTTGGTCCTAAACCAAATTGTTTTCTACCAAAAAAGCATGATGTCGTGCACTTCCACAGGAACCTTAACTTGGTCTTATCGTAACACCACACACTAACTTTGAATACCACATGCTACTAGCCATTACTGCACAACCCTTGAACACCAACTGGTTGATAGACAAGCACAGAGAGCCTTCTGTCACTTCAATTTTTTTGCATGCTAAACAAATCTTCCAGAAACTTTGGAATATGATAGAACATATGTAGGCATACTCTCCATTCAAATCGCAAAGCCAAATTCACCTTCAGAAAGAAATACTAAACATAATTGTATTGCCAGAGAAATCTCTATGCCATGAGAAACTGAACTGAAACATTTCAAATCAAACTTCTGAATTACTTCTATCATAATGAATAGATGTATGCATGATATTGAAATTCGTATTTCATATTAATAGTTTAGTGTTTAACTATTGGTCCATTTTTGTTGGATATAAGTTGTATTTTAAATAATAATGTGTTGTTTTTATAACAACAAATAGTTGTTTGTGTTCAACTATTGATTCATTTGTGAGGTAAAAAAATGAGAGATAATGAAGATTTATGGTTACCAATAGGTATTTGGTCCATTTAGATTGTATATAAGTTATATTTAAAATAAAAATATGACATTCTACTAACAACAAATTATCTTAATTCTAATTATGGGAACTAATAATAAAAATTTTGCTTTTATTCAGATGGCAGTAGTTATGTGTATAAGAAGATATAGGCAATCTTTTTTCTAGAAAGATTAGTGGACAAAATGAAGCGAAAATCACTGAATTGACATTTGCAGGCCAAATAGTCAAATCATATCGAGTTTGTTGCTGTAGCAGAAAGACCCGAAAAGAATCTGAAGCAACAAAGTTCATGAAGCTACTTTTGAACATCTTTATAATGAATTCTAGTTGTCCCGTCCTCCACCGAGCCTTCTCACAGGTCAACATGCACTCGATGATAATTAAAGATGAATGTCATCTCAACAAGACAAACAGTTTTAATATTCCATCGAAAACCCTCAATAATGAATTCTTGTTGTCCCGTCAGAGGTCAGCTTTGCGACCCACTTCATGCATTCCATGATACCTAATTAAAGATGAATGTCATCTCAACCTGACAAACACTCGAAAACCCTCGAATTTATTTGGGGTTCGTTATGTTTGGGAGCCCAGCTACGCTAAGATCTGCGCGCTCAGCTTTGCCGCTGCAAAAATAAGGTATGGAGTATCAATCTCTGCGCACAAATTCTCAGTTGTCCATTGGTTTGGCTTCTGTTCTGCATCTGTCAGCCAGTTATTTCTCCACATAACTGTTTAATACAACTGTAACGAATTCTTATATTATTGCCAGCTCCAAGAGAGGCAAGCAGATGCAAACACAAATAGCTGATTGCAGAGAACTTAGTGCTTTGCAGACCATCAATAAATTTCCTACAAAGTCTCATAGACTCACTAATAAACACACTAACTAAGCATATTAGCAGAATACAATCAGGATCTTAGACAGTTGTTCAAGTTATTGAAGAAGTTTTAAATTTAGATTCTGATGAGGACAAACAATGTATTCAGATAATTAACTACAGTCCACATGCAAGTGGGCTCATAGATATGGGGTATGAGTAGAACAGCTGTATAGGTGGTTAAAAGACTAAAGTAGACTAGTTGATGGTTGAACGGCTGTGAAGGAGAGAAATAAATAAAAAGATGGATGCATTGGTGGAATAATCAACAAATTAGACAATAATAAAATTAATATTAATCTGGAGTTTCAGAATTTGATCACTTAAATGTTTTTCTATCAAAGTTTTAGGTTATAATCTATAATCCATCATCATGCCGAAGATAGTCAAAGAAGAGAAATCAGGAAGAATGATTGGTCTAAGGAAGGTGACATAAGGAAGAAGAAAAATAATGGAGAATAGATAACAAGTTAGATATTCTTTATTATTTCTCTTCTTTGGTCCACTTCATCTTAATGATGGATCATGGAGTATGATCCAAACCATGTTTACTATTCTTTATTATTTCTCTTCTTTTGACTAACTTCATCCTAATGATGGATCATGGAGAGTCTGAAATAGCTCTGTCATTCTTCTTTATTTCTTTTCTTTTGGCTATACTATTCTTTCTTAATTATTTTGTTTTCTCTATCTGCCTCTTGATGATATATCATGGAGTAAAAGAAGGGGGGAAGATGTTGAACATCTTCCATAAAAGGTCATTGACTTTCTCTAACAATTTGATTTTCTGCTCAATAATTTTTAGGAGTTTCTTTTGCTAAAAATATTGAATTTTTCCGACCACTTTAAATTAGTCTAATTTAATAGCACGATTGCCACTACTTGTGGACATGCTGGAATCAGTAAAATTTTTAGGAAGGCAGTTGAAGGCAACATTTCAGAAGTATTTTGGTTCATTTAGGAGTTTGGACTCATTTGAGTCTTGGAGGTTGTATTTAGGATTGCATAGATCTAGATTGGAGTAGAGTGTTAACTTTGAGCTTCGTAAATACTTTCTTTGTTAATCCTTTTATAATTCTATCTATCTTCTATGTTTCAAGAAGAGTATGCAATCCTTGTATTATTAGTTTTAATCCCTTTATTTTATGTTCAAGTACTACATTAGTTTGTTATCAAAGCAATAAGGTCCTATTAGATATTTTTACTCAGTGAGTTCTATTCTCTATCATTCTTTGGTAGTGGAAGTGTAGTGAATCCATTGTGAAGAAAAACCTAAAAAGGTGACTCAAGTCATCCTCAACAATGTTATAGTATCTTGCATATATGCTCTAGGCATGGGTAAGTCGAAGTATCTAAATACACACATGCAACTTGGAATCCACAAAGAAGAGGGAATTCATTTTATAGATATCTCTGAGTCTTGAGGTAGTCAACTCATTAAAGTAGGGAGTGATTGTTTTTTATAGTTGAGGTTAGAAGATCTCACCACTAGTGTTGAATCCTTCCAAGCCTTGAGAAGAAGACAAAAGAGGATATTTTGATAATGTATTTTGTAAGAATATATGAAGTGAGGTAGCACATAATAGAAGAAACTATAAATACGAAAGAAGGAAAGGGAAAGGACAATAAATGGGCTATGTGTATGAGGAAAGAGATGAACAACATACCACATAAAGGGAGAAAACATGGAAGAAGGGTATATCCCATAGTGTGGGAAATTTTGTTTCATGATATAATTGAATGAGTATACTTTATGCTCCATGGAGGTTTTTAAGAGAGAGATTTACAAAGTGAAGGAAGAATAAGTTGGTAGATCTAAATCTTAGATATGTAGACACTAGATAAAAAAAGTTGGCTAATGAGGAAGAACTATCCATCAACAAGAAGCATGTGTAAATAGAGCGAGCGAGAGAGAGTGAGAGAGAGAGAGAGAGAGAGAGAGAGAGAGAGAG
This sequence comes from Sequoiadendron giganteum, assembly GCA_007115665.2. Classification (NCBI taxonomy): domain Eukaryota; kingdom Viridiplantae; phylum Streptophyta; class Pinopsida; order Cupressales; family Cupressaceae; genus Sequoiadendron; species Sequoiadendron giganteum. The sequence continues at coordinate 211,326,481 of CM021109.1, forward strand.
AGAGAGAGAGAGAGAGATCCCCATGTGAAATGTACCTTCATGTGTTGTAGAGAGTGAGCCTAAGAAGATTTAATCTCTTTCATCTTGTTTTTTTTTTCTATATGTGAATGTGTGAATATTGTAATCCATTTCTATTTTAAGGAAGAATAATTTTATTAGGAGCCCAAAACAATGCCATGATATCCAGTTTGACATGTAGAGTTGGTTGAATAGTGAATGACCATGTTGACATGGTTTTTTACCTTCTAACTTATATGGAGAGAGCATCTTATTTCTAGGTAGGAGTATTGTGGGGAAGACTACTATCATGCATGAAATATCTCAAGTTCTAGTAGACAAATTGTGAGAAGGTTTTTAGTAGTCTAGAGTTACAACTATGTATTTTGTTTTTGGCTAGATGCATTCAAATATGGATTGGTATCACAATGTACAATAAATAATGATTAATTTGGAATAAAGAATAAGGAAAAGACAAAAACACAAGAATATAGAAGACCACAAAAGCAATGGAAAAACTTATAGCATGAGTTGGAGGAATTTTTATATATTTATTACAGAGTAAACAACAAAAGGTACATTGTTTTTACAAGTGTATGTTGTCTTCCCAGCCCTGCTATAGTTATACTCTGTAGCTATAAACTATACTATTTATGCACTTGTCATCATTAACTATTTACAAGTTATATACAATCTTGTATATTGTTTATACATTTACAAGAGGCTTTTTATTATATTTGAAACTATTTTATATAGAAAAATATGTAAAGACAACTTCAGCTTCATAATTGAATTGTTCTTGTTGTCACTATCGAAATCTATGCTCCTCCATCCCATAAGGGCTTTTATTGCTATGTGTTCCTCCTCTATGAAGGGCTCTTCTATGTCACTTTTGGTGTGTAGATTGGTTGCCCTATCCCTTGGTTCCACATTCTTCCTTTTTTGTTCTTTCATTAAAATCCTTATGGAATTCTTATAGTACCTTTAAGAAGACTTCAATGTTGGGATGACCTCCCTGCCATGTGTGACCATATCTAACTTCTTGTAGATTAACCATTATTGTGCCATACTCCAAGGGTTTCCAAAACATTCACTTGGGAATCTCCATTGTGATGAGTACCTACATGGCAACATTGTGTAAGGTGAGTCTTCTTGCAAAATCAGTAAGTTCCCTTCTAGTCCCTTTATATTTTTCTTCATTCGTTGCCTTCTAAATAAACCAAATTATTTCAAAAGAGAGGCATAACCAAAATAGAGAGATCTTTCTCAATTTTATTGTCCTTTCCAAGTAATTTTTTTTCAAAATTGGGTTCATTGTTGCTTCCCCATATGTTTTGGTTTTCACAAAATAATTTCTATATTTCTTTTGCATAAAGACGGTATAAAAAGTGCTTGATTGATTTAGGTATTCTACATATGTTACAAACTTCGATATCAATAGAATCAATTTTATAAGGAATTATTTGCATTAGAAGCAACCATCTGAAGCATGCTTTTTTAGGTTCTAACACAAAGACCAAATCTTTTTTAAAATCTTATTCCATTCATTTTTAACTAAATTGATGCCCCAACATTTTTTAGTATGTTCTAAAATATCATACTAATCAAACTAGAAGTTATATATTGCTTTAGTGCTATGTTTCATGAGTGGACTGCCATCAGTCCACTATAATTCCAAATATTGATCTTTTCATCATGTCTTAGTTCAGCAAGGAAGTGACTATCCTTGTAGGCTTCTTTTATCAATGTGTAAGTTCCTCAATTGGTTTGAGGAAGGTTATATTCTACACATAGATCATTCTAAATTTTTAGGCACCCATCTTTTATGATATTAGTGAAATATTTAATACTTTTATGAGCCCATCTTTTAGTCAAGTAACCTTGAAGTAAGGCAAGGGGCTTTCCCTTGTGTTCAAGATTCCACCATATGGACCTGTGAGCGAAGACAATGTTATTATTGTTTCTGGTGTAATAGAAATTTCTGCAATTCTTTTTAAGTATTCCCAAGCCTTCTAGATGCTTTTGAAAACATTTGAGCTTGTAGGAAATATAGGGAGTCTACTGCTAAGGAGATCACATAAGGCAAGAGATTTCCAAGACTTTGCCTATTTTGGGACAACATGGGTAGAAGCACAAAGATGAGTCCACAAAACGTGGAAGTTTTTGCCTTAGGCAAAAAAACAAAATCGGCTTGCAAAAAATAGGATCTCGTTTTTAATAAATAGGATCCCCTTAAGGTTCGGGACCTCGAGCCAAAAATAGGATCCCATTCTAAAATGGGATCTCGCTTTTTAAAAAACGGGATCTCGTTTCATAAGAATTTTTTTCTTTATGAATTTAAGAAACGGGATCCTGTATTTTAAAAAGCGGAACGGGATCCCGTTTCTTAAATTCATAAAAATTAAGAAATGGGATCCCATTTCTTGAATTCATAAGAATTAATTTTTTTATGAATTTAAGAAACGGGATCCCGTTTCAAAACGGTGAAATGGGATCCCGCTTTTTAAAATACGAGATCCCATTTTGAAACGGGATCCTGTTAAATTCATTAAAAATAAATAAAAAATTATGAAACAGGATCCCGTTTTTTCAAATTTTAATTTTTGGTCTGGTTTTTGCTTTTTTTTTCGGTTCAGGAGAAGGCTTGGGGACCCGAACCTAAGCTTTGGACCTGGTTTGACCTGCAAGTTGAAGGTCCTAGCAATGTCACAAAAAAATACTGAGATTAGGCATATGGCTAACGCTTTTTTTTGCAGAATTTTTCGACGAAATTAAAACCCATTTTAGATGAGATAATGTAGATTCCAAATATGTAATTTTTTTTACAATTGGATCAACTTTTCTATTTTTCAATTAATTTATGATGAAATTGGTCCATAAACTTTAAATATCAGTGTTTTTTACTATTTTAATAACTTTTGATCAACATAACATTTTGACAAACGGATTGCACAAGGGCAAACTTCAGACAATTCTTTTCAATTTTAAAAAAAAAATCCAAAAAATGATAACTTTAGGTCATCTTATGCATGTCGTACACGACGATTTTTCTAAATGACAAATATGCTTGATAAAAAATTAACAAAAAAAAAATATATTCAATAAAAAATTACAAAAAAATATCTGGGGCATGCTTCAGTGAGTCACAAGTCTTTTCCCAAAAGGATTTAGAAAAATATGATAATTTAAGTCAAAATATGGATGTCGTACACGTGCATGGTATGGTAAGACAAAACAACTTTTAAATAGTGGTTTTTACAAAAGCCTATTGAAACTCGATTTGTACAATGTGGGTATTGAAATAAATTACATATTTGGAAACTAGACTCTGAGTAATACATTTTATGATTATGACTTGTTTGAAGATTTCATCTCTAAGTGCTTCAAATTTTAAGGTCAAATGTGTCAAACTCTAAAAAATCAGGGAAAACACTTCCACTTTTTGGCCAAAAAGTGGACTCAACTTCTTGCCAGCACCCACATTTTTTATGTTGTTTATTATGAGAACCTTCAAGGTCTATTGCCTTTCATTACCTTGATTATCCATTTGGAGGCTAGGGACATACCATGTAATTTTAAGTCTTTAAACCAAGACCATTTTTTTCTTTATCAACACAACACCATTCCTACTTGACTACATGCTTCTTCCTTTTTCCCTTACCATTAGACCAAAGAAACTTCCTAATTCTTTTTTGGATTCCACTAGCCTAGTAGCTACTAAATAGCCAAACTAGGGAAAAGTAAAGGCTATAATATGATGACAATATCTTTTGGAATACTTGTATCCTTCCAACTAAGGATAGATACTGCTTGTTCCATCTTACAATTTTCTTCTCAATTTTTTCTTTAATCCACAACCATATTTATTTTAGGTTGGGGCTGATAGAAAATGGTATACCCAAATATTTGACATTCTTTTGAGGGCCTCCCCACTGTAGGTTGTACTTTTTTAGCCATTCAGGTGGGATTTCTTCCCAATCCAAAATGATGGATTTGGAAAGAGTAATCTTAGCTCTTGAAGCTTTAAAAAATATGCTAATATCCATTAAGTTATCCATATTATCTTCAGCTAACCTAATAAAAATTACAGTGTCATCTACAAATTGGATGTTAATCAATTCTTGATTATTAGGTAGAGTTATTCCTTCGACATTTGGGGAAGTGTTATTATCTCTTAGGAGATAGTAAAGAGAATCAAATGTAATCACAAATAATGCAGGGGCTAGGGGCATCCTTGCCTTATTGATCTTTCCAATGAAAATTCTTTTGTGAGGGAGCCATTTATATCAACTTGTGTTGTTGCATATTTAAACAGAGTATTGACCATGTTGCAAAATATTTCTAGAAATACAAAAGCTTCGATAGTTACTCCTACAAAGGTCCATTCCACCCTATCATAGGCTTTTTCAAAGTCTAAAAGAAACATTGCAGAGCTTTGTTTGGAATGCCTTTCCCATTCCATTGCCTCCCAACTAGTGATTAAGTTTTCCAAAATATTTCTCCCTTTGATGAATCCAGTTTGGGTGCTATTAATGAAAGATGGTAGGATTTCTACCAGCCTTCTTGCTATGACTTTTTTCCAAATTCTTGTATGATAAATTTAGGAATGTGATTGGTCTCTAGTTCTTAATCTAAGTTTTGTCCCACTCCTTTGGGATTAATTTGATGATTTCTTTATTGATGTTGCTACCTAGTGATCCCCTTTCGAAGGCCTCATTGTAGACTAGATATAGCTCACCATAGACCTGGTCTATGAATGTTTTATAAAATTCTACTGGTAGACCATCCACCCCTAGGGTTTTATCATTTTGCAAGGACATTATAGCCTTCCTTATAAATCTTCCTTCAATATTTTCTTGTTAAGTTCAATTGCTTCCTTTTCCAAATTTTTCTTGGGTATGAGTTGCTTGATATAGTTCCTATAATTAGTGTCAGCCTAATTGTCTCCCTATGAAGAATAAAGGTCCTTGTAAAACTGGTAAAATTTCTTCTTTATATCCTCTTGCTTGGTTAGAGGTGTTCCTTCAACCCATATTTGATCAATTTTCTCTTTTATATTTTTATCTCCAAGGTATCTAAAAAAGAATTTAGTGCCTTTTTCACCACTATTTAGCCAATTAAGTTTGGCCCTTGTTTTAATCCCTTGTATCCTACTTCCCTAAAGCCACCTTAAGGAATTTTTAGCAAGTGAGAGTTCATTGCATAGGTATTCATTTCCTAGATCTTCTTACAGATTTGATTATGCTTTTAATAGTCTTTCTTTAAGGACTTCCTCCTCTATCCTTCTATCATTGACTCTTTTCTTTTCAATTTCTTGGAATAGAGTCGTCCATCCCCTCGCATTGAGATCCCATTTATCAATTTTCCCTTTTTCTCTATGCATCCATTTGTTAATCCCCCTCAGAGTAATTATGACAACTCTACAGTTTTCATCTTGTAAGAGCTTAGTGCTGAGGAGAAAGTTCTCCCCTTTGTTTCTTTCCTCTACCATATACTTTTTTATGATGATCCTTATCATAATGGGATGATGTTCAAACAAGGTGTATGGGTGGACTTCCACCTTGCATTCCTCCTTTATAGGATCAATGGTGAAGTGGTCCATGTGCACATAGAACCTATCAAGCTAACAATAGATCCTCGCTCCCCCCTTTTGTGCATTGCACCATGTGTAATAGATACTAGTACAATCTTCTTTGTACCCTTCAATATGGTCCACCATGTTTAGATTTGCTTTCATCCTCTTCTAGAAATATCTTTCATTTCCTTTCCATTGCATATTAATACTCCCACTTTTTTTTTTTGTCTTTCTCTATCATATTAAAGTCACCACCAAAGATCCAAGGTATATCTTGTAGGTTGTGTAACCAATTCCACAAATTTGTTCTATTCATGTACTCATTTGTAGCATACTTTGAACAAATTCCAAAGATGGAGTACTTTTTTATGGTTACCCAAACTGCCCTGTTGTAGGGAGAGACACCAGATCCAATGGCATATTGATCACATTCCTTGGATATTAAGCTAGGATCCCCTCCTCTTCCATTTTCATGTTCAATGACATTGTGCCGCATTATTCCAAATGAATTTCCAATTGGTTTCCAAGGTGAGGCCTACTACCTTTACCTCTTGGCTAAGAACCACATCCTTGTCTTTTTTTAGGTTGAGAAAACTTCTTACTACATGTTTACTGGAATCCCCATGACATTCGAGGATACATAGTTAAGATTCATCAACACTAGATTTTTGGAAGGACTCCTTTTCATTTTGAAGGTTGTCAAAACATTTGGCAATTTGATCTCAGTTTCTACTCTTTTTGTAGAGGGCAAGGTATGATCCCACTATTCTCTTTCCTTTTCTCCTTCATAATATAGAAGCTACCCCTCCCCGTAGGGATAATAGTTCCTTATTATTTCTTCTTGGATTTTTTAGATTTTTTAAAAGGCTCATCCTTAGAACCAGCCTATCTTCCAGTGATCTCCTTGGCAACTAGGGTCCCTATATCTCTTCCAGAGTCTCTTTGTTCGCATGTGTTTCTACTTCACCAAGACTTTCCATATTGTCTAGATCATTGCTTAGGTAAATTGACATTATTTTTGGCTCTAATTTTTTTGTCTTTATTTGTATGAATTTCATTGTTATCTTCCACTTTTTTTCCATATTCAATTCATTGCAATTCCATAGGTTATCAACATAAGATTCCCTATCCTGCATACTGGTTTAATCAGGCTCATTGTTGATTATCTGCATGAGCATGCCCTTGCTACCTCAGAAGCCAACCTTGATATTGACAGTGAGGATACTGAGCCCAATGGCTCGGATTATATGCCTAGCCCTAAAACTGGGCCTAAAGACCCTAGTCTGCAAGCTGGCCCTTCCAGGAACCCGGGTAAAATCTAGAGTGCACTTAAGCCCATCTGTCTTCATCCTAAGAATAGCCCTGCGGGCAAGTCCACCCAGGCTAAAAGTCTTGTTTCTTATTCTGAAGAGTCTTCTGAGCTGAAGGAAGCCGCTACCTATACTTCTCAGCGCTATGAGGGCCCTGCCTCTGACTTACAGAATGCTGATTCCCTTGTTAATGCTGGTAAAGAGCCATCCCTGGATTTCCTTTATTTGGCTAAAACCAACTCTGAAACCCACTCTAAAATCTTGGACTAGACGTTATCCAAAATTAACGAGCTTAAAATCAAAAACTGGGCCCTGCAAAGCAAAATTGAGGAAATGAGAGTCAAGATTGCGGATTTGGGCAAGAAAGATACGATCCACAGCTATAGGATTACAGATAATGAGATTGAGGGCTTAAGAATCAACATCAAAACTATTGTTGAACAGAACCACAGAATAGCAAGACACAATGCAATAATAATCAATGCTATGACTGAAAAACTTGATAAAGCCCAACAGGGTTCCTTGGTGGTGGATCTTGACGACACTAAAGAAAAAATCTAGGAAACTGATGGTGGTATATCTAGAAGAACCAGAGCTAATTTGAAGCGAAAGGCTCCCTTAACCCCAAAAATGGTGCAGACTTTCAAACAGGGGGTCATTGATATGCAGGCGTTGGAGGCAGAGACTGAGACTGTCCTTCGGTCTCTGAAATAATCCTGTGTTCTTCTGCTGTCTTTTTCTTTTTGACCCTCCTGGTCTTTTTTGTCCGATTGCTGTTGTTTTTTGTTGGGCAGCTATTTTTTTTTTTGGGTGGACCATTGGTGTTCTTTTCTCTATCTTGTAAACTTTGTGGTTTTCGGTCCCTGTAAAACCCGTTTTACCCTTTTATCAAAAACATAAGATTGCATTAATAATTTTTCACAAACATTTTCTATGCTATAACTTCCAATCATTCCATCTTGATTCTCATCCAATTTTCTATTGGTATCTTGTAGAATGGTAGTGTTTTGATTTTTGGTTTCAATTTCACTTACCATGTTTTTAACCACTGATGGTGACTTAATTCCCAAATTTTGAGGGTTATCCCCTTTTTCCTTTTCTCAGTTTGTAAAACTCCCAATACAACATTCCTCAAACTCTTGGTTTTTATATTTAATTTCATAATCTTCAACTTCAAAGGATTTTTTGCTTCTATTATTGCTTTATCTTTTCCATCACCAATTACTAGGCAATCCTCCTCTCAACAACTTTGTTTTCATCCACTTCCTCAAAAATAAATTAGTTATTATTAGTCATTTTTCCCATCTGGTTGTAGGTTCTGCAATTTTTTGTTCCATTTCTTTTATTAGTCTTTCAAACTAATTTAAAATTTTAACTGCAATGAATTCTTTGTATAGGCTTGCATTGTCGGTCCCCAATGATGGTTCTCAAGGAGCCGAATCACTAATTTTGGTAGGGTTTGTTTGCCCCACCTCCATGTTTTCCATCTCCCCAAGAGCTTCAAGCCCTTGCAACTTTAAAACCCTAGTACTACTAGCTAAGTCAAGATTATCATTTCTAATTTCCTAAAGAATCGACTTCCACCAAACCATTGGCTGGGGTGTGTTTGACAAATTTTTTCTCAATTAGAGGGGAATTCCTTCTTAAATGTACCTCCCTTCTATAGAGAGAGGTTTTTGTATCCTTCACCCTAATGATGCTTCCATAGGGTTCCATTAATAGAGGAACAAATTTCCAACACCAGAGTGGCACATTCTTTATTACCACCATCCTAGGGATCGACAAAGCCAATACTTCATCATTTAAAGCCTCGAGCAACCATGTTAGGGCAAATAAGACCATTTTACCAATGCTCCAAAAACATTCTTGATCATTATTTCTTGCATTTTCTAATTTCTTAGAAAAATCACAAATAGCCCATGTTGGACCATTCTACAATATGTGTATTGAATCCCTAATTTTTCCCCTAGACACTACCCAACCACTCATCCATGTACTTTCTAGTTGGAACCTTAGAAATGTCCACAACCACAAGAAAATTTGTGGTATTTTTTAACCTATTATCTTCGTCTATAATGGATTTGTTCAACTCAAGATTCATAACCAAGACATCTTTTTTAGGGGAGGTTGAAGGATTCTTACCTTGTCTTTCACTTCCCCCAACTTCACCATTTTTGCAAGCTTGCACCAAAAGTTTTGTGCTAGACGGTAGGTTATTCCTTTCTTCAGCAACAATGTCTCTAAAAGACCTAATTTGTAAATTGCATGTGATATCCCCATTTGGCCTTTTTGAAAAGGCATTAGGGGGATTTTTATCCCCTTCCATTATTATTTTAGCACCCTTGAGTTATTCCCACATGCAAAAGGACCAAAAACCAAAGAGAATAAACAAACCACACATGCAAAGAAATCTACTTGGAGAGCGAAATGAATAAAGGGTAAGGACATTGATGGGCTCATACCACTATATTCAAAAATAAGTGGAGGAGGGTTGAGCCTCCTCCACACTCCTATCTGAAACTCTCACCAAGATGCCCTACTTTCCTTTCTGCATGCACTCCTCTCGACCAAGTCAATATAGTTTTAGATCAATCATTAGTTGGAGGAATTATTGTGGATATTAGAACAATATAAACTATGTAATAATAAGAAACCAAAAAATAAAAATATATGCAACAAATGAATTGAAGAGCTATTAAAAGGTAAAAAAATATTGAGGATAAATACTCACCTTGTGAGCAAGAGCTATTCTCAAAGAGGAAATCCATAAACAAACAAAATTAAGGATTAGATTTAAAGAATAGAACTATTAGAACAAGGAAACATTAAGTCCACTGAAGAGTTGGTAGAAGTATTAATGGATAGAAGACCCTTATATGTGACTTCCTAATATTTTCACAAAGTAGAGGTAGATGCGATGAAGATGAAGATGAGTAGGATGGAGCTATTTTCTTGTGTTATCCCAAAGATGGGCAAGGTACAAAAGATTACAACACAAGAGGAGAAGATTTTGAAGACTACAATGAAGAGGCATACACCCTATCCCAAGAAGAGGCCCAAGATGTAGTAATAGAGGAAGTTTGCATTAGAGATGAAGCTACAGTAGAGATGGAGATCTTTGGGATCTCCATATGTGATGAAGTTTTATTATTTTTAGAGAACACAACCAACTAGAAGTAACTAAATGAAAGGGGATAAATAATAATCACTTTATTGGAGAAATAATGAGAATGATAGAGGGATGAAACATAATCACATATATTTATTTTGTAGGAAAGGACAATGAGGGAAAATGGGACTTTTCCTATGAATGACATGATGGAGATCTAGGAAATAAAGACTTCATAAAAGAAGAATTAGAAGGCATGTCTGAAAGGCATAATGCAAAAGAGGAAGCACCTATGGAAAAAAAAAATCGATGGAGGAGGACCACTAAGCCTTCATGAAGCAGAGAAAAGAGAAAGAAGATTAACTGGTTGAGGATAATTTATGGTTCGCCAAATAGATGGAAGTAGAGGAAAAATGATGTGAAGAATTGTAGACATGCAAAAATAACAGTCATGCATCATACAAATTAACATTCATTTCTTCTATTAATCAATTAAAATATTTATTGATTAATTTCCTAAGGTTCATTAAATAAATCAAATTATTTAATCCTTATGTTCTTCTCATTTGATTTAATAAATCAAACCGATTTAATCAAATGTCAAATCCCTAAAACTCCCTAAGTTAATTAATCTACATTAATTAATTTCTAATCATGATTACTATTCTCTAGCTTTTGACTCAACTAGAGTCAAAATCCAAACTCCTAACTAACCCACCCACTTGCACCAATAAATCATTTATTTGATTTATAATTCCTCTACTTACATTCAAAAGGGCATCAAAATGGAATATTCTTCCAATTTGAATCTTCCCCCCAAAAGGGACTTGTCCCTTCCAACAAGGTTTTAAATGCTATTTGCACAAGTCAACATGGCATTTATTACACCTTTCATCCCCCCAAAACATGTCAAGTCATTCAAATTCAAATTTGAAATTGGCACATTGGCCAAGACTTGCACATTCCTCACCCTCTCACAGCTTGACAAGTGTCATCTTGTCATTTGCTTATGAATGATCCCACATTCATCAAACTCTCTAAATCTCTCAACCTTGAATCTATAAATGCAAGGCAAAACAACTCAATTTGACAACACATTCTCACTTGCAAGGTTACTCTCCATTCGTGAGAACTGATCTTGCTCATCACATCATTTTGCTTATCAAGGGATTGGGAAAGGGCAACTTCCTACAACACTAAGTTGCACCAATCTACTATGGGATAGGAATGATTCATGTTTTATGCATTGTTCTTATTAGTTGCATTATTTAACATGATTCTATATTTCATAGGAATGTTTAAGTTTGCTAATTTAAACTAACTTTTGTGCTAACAACATAAAATGGTTTAGGTTGATCTTGCAGATTTTGACATCTACAAGAATTATAAAACTATTTAATTTGGTGGAAGGGCAAACTGTGGCCTTATTCTTTGGATAAAAAACATAGTTCTACTATCTAGCCCAAACTCTTACCTAGATGTTTTATACAGTAGCATCTTGAAGTAATTTTCCAGTTTAATAGCCTAGCTGTAACTTTTGTTTGTGGGCGTGTTGGAGTGGGTCAGAGATTTAAGAAGGCAATTGAAGGCTACATTTCAGCAGTATGGTTGATTTAGGAGTTTGGACTCATTTGAGTCCTAGAGGTTGTATTTAGAAATGCATTGATCTAGATTGGAGTAGAGGAATGACTTTGAGCTTTGTAAATAATTTTTGTTTAAATAGAATTATTTTTCTTATATTTTTATTTGGCTTTAAATTTTATCAACTGTGTTTTATCATTCCTTACAATTTTATCTATCTGTTTTGTTTTGGGAAGAATAAGTAATCTTTTATGTTTTATTTTCAATTGAAAACATAAAGATGGATGGTGATCTGAAATATTAATGAAAAATACTTACATAATCAAATTCAGAAACGCCAAATTAATAATATAAACTGTTAAAACTTTTCTATCTCTAATTAAAAATAGATGAGCAGCTGAAACAATTAAAGTGTATATATATAATGCAGGTAGACAGCTAACACCACTGAATTTCGTGTAAGATTGCTTGCTTATATCTGAAATCTTCTGCATGGTTTCAAATTTCAGGAAACTCAAAATTTGATATACTCGTGTAGATATAATAAAGAGAGATGATTTATATAGATAAAATAGCCCGTTGACCCATTAAATCCTGCCCTCTATACAATTTTATGGATATGTCCCAATTATAAAACATAGTCGAAAATTTTCTAATAATTTGCTTAATTTTCTTTGTGTAGGTAGATTTGATGTATTGCTTTTGTTTCGTTTAGTCAGTGATCGATCCACTATATTATCTAGTGACAACATTGATGAGAGTGTCCTATGGCTTCTCTGATGGGAATTCTCTTGAAAGAGAATATTCTTCGTGGCCCAAAGTTTCCACTCCCATTTCTTGGCTTCTTACCCACAGAGATTAATCCAAGCTCTACAACTTTAGATGTTTCAATGTTGAACACTACCATTGATCGCTTCTTAATTCATTGATAGAAGGAAATGAGGGTGAATACAGTCCACCTAAATCTTTTGAACCCCCAAAACTGTCTAGAGGAGTTGAAATAGTAAATGTAAAATTAGGCATTGTTTATCAAAGATAAACAAAAAAATAACAATAAAGAAGTTGATAAGTAAGACTCAAAAATACACGGTTGAATCTTGATAGCAATATCACAACAAAGAAGTTAGTCAATGCCTCCGGTGACAAAGACACATTTGTTGGTTTTAAAAAAATCCTCCGCTGGCAAGGTTTGAAAAAAAATTAGACATGGATATCAGGGGAGGGCTGGATATACCGTACATCTAACAGAAAATATACCAAGAGAGACATAGTGAACTTGCGCATTATATTGTATTCATTGATATAGTTATAAGTAATTTCATCAACATCTTATAATAATGTTAAATATTTTGACAGCAAATGATAGTTAAATGATAGTTAATTGGAGATGTTCGAACAACTAACTGATGATTATTGAATATTAATTGAGAGAATTGTTAGAATATTTAGTAATTTCCTCCACATTGGATAAAGAGAAAGTTGAGGATAACTACAGTCTTTCATGATGATAAAAATATGATTTCTAAATATAGAATTTACATGTTAATTTTAGAGTTTGTAATTTGCATGGAGTTGCATGATAAGTTTTTAGAAGTCTTTAGATGCTTCTAAGACCTTTATATAAAGAGGTGATTTTAATTAATTCATTATCTCTAATCTTTGATCAATTGATCAAAATAGTAGAATCATGAGTTTTATCTCATATGGTATTTACCAAACAATTGTAATGTTTGAGATTGAATAAAAGAATCCTCTGCATGTGTTGAAAAAAATCTCTATTTGCTGCAATTTTTTTGTGTCTTTTGTAATTTCCTTCAATTGGTATCAGAGTAGGTTGTGAAATTTATTTGGGTTAAAGAATTTGAAGAAGCGTGAGATTTGGAGAGAAGGTTGAAGAGCCTATCATAGCACTGAAGAAATTGTTAGATCTAGCTATAGATGAAGACAAGACAAAAAGAAAAAAATGAAAGTGAATCCAGTGCAACAAGGAGAAATTGCAGCTGAGAGAAGGTAGATCATGGAAAAGAGGAAGCCTCAAGTGTAGCCTTGTGATGTAGAAAGGTAGGAGGTTGGAACCCTCTCTGAAAATCAAGAGTCAAATAGAAGATTGTGGATTTTGTAGATGCAGGTAATAAAGTTTGAAGCAATCACTATCAAGAAGTTAGATTGCATATTGGATTGTATATTTGAAAAAAGAGTTCACAATCCATCCAGAAAAACAAGTCATCGAGGAAGCCGACCGTTTTATTGGAGGTCAATGAGATCAGAAAGATTGTTGTTTGCAAGAAATTAATCTAAGCCACCGATGTGAAGTTGTGTGAGGAAGTTATATACCAGCCTTGAGAAAGGCCATAGTGTTGTTTTGTCAATATAAGTTGAAGCCCTCTATAGGAGGAGAGAAAGCATGGACAATTGAAGGAGTCATTACCAAGTAAAACACAGTTCAAAAATAAATCGCCACACACCATGGTAGGAGAGAAGCCCGCAAAAGTTGAAAGAAGAAATGAAGTCAACTACAAATGATGTTAAGAGAAGATCTGAGAATTACAGTCATAATTGGTTTGGTGTTGAAGCTATTAGTGGTTGAAATTAAGGGGGAGTGTTAGAATATTTAGTAATTTCCCCCACATTGCATGAAGAGAAAGTTAAGGATAACTAGAGTCTTGCATGATGATAAAAATAGGATTCCAAAATATAGAATTTACATGTTAATTTTAGAGTTTGTAATTTGCATGGAGCTGCATGATAATTTTTTAGAAGTATTTAGATTTTTCTAAGACCTTTATATAAAGAGGTGATTGTAATGCATTCATTGTCTCTGATCAGTTGATCAAAATAGTAGAATCATGAGTTTTATCTCGTATGGTATTTTCCAAACAATTATAATGTTTGAGATTGAATAAAAGAATCCTCTATATGTGTTGAAAAACAATCTTTGTTCATTGCAATAATTTTGTGTCTTTTGTAATTTCCTTCAAGAATATAGTCATGTCTATAATTATGTTGAAGCATATATTCCAACAACACTTCTTAATACTACAAAATTAAACAAACTAATAACATAAAACACTAGGAGATACATTATGTAGAATATGTTCTTTGAAAACAATTCTTGGACTAGGAAGACTTCTTCAAGTTGCTCACCAAATGTAGGTATAATCATCTAGCTATCATCTATGTTCCTAGCATCATCTATGTTCCCAACATCATTGGACATCATTTTTGCATGAATTATCTCATCACCCTCATAAAGGTAAGATATTGAACTTTCAGATTTTGGATCTCCCTTGAACTATTAGACACCAATACTCACATGTATGCTTCATAACCACAACAAGGTATAGTTTCTCTAATCCACTAGAGCCTCAGACTATTGAGCATCTATCTAACCTCTAATGCATCATTTTCTATCTTCAAAATGTTGGTATTTTCAAAATAGGAAAAACACCTCATCTTCAATGAAGTCATCATCACTCTCAATATCCAGCGTTTCTCCAACAATGGCTGACATTCTCTCATCTCTTATGCTTGTAGCAAGCTACATGGCATCAAGCTTCTTTTCAATAAGGTTTAGAAAAATATTTGTGATCTTTTCCATACTTTTTTTGCTCTTTGAGATCTTAAAAAAATTGATGCACACTTTTGAGGAGCAAGTCACCACCTCCTCTAAGAATCCTTCACAACACCAACATCAAACTTGACACAAAGGCTCACAGCAGCAAGACCTCCCATTAACTTTCATACCAAAATAAAAAATATAACAACAAAGAGACACAATGAACTCACACATTATATTTTATTCATTTATAAAATTATATATATATATAGTTACAAATAACTTCATCAGCATCTTATAATAATGCTAACTGTTTTGACAACAAATTATAACTGAATGACAACTAATTAAAAAAAATTGACAACTAACTGATGATAAAGACTACTAGTCATGTCTATAATTATGTTGGATCATATATTCCAACATCATCTCCCCCAGATAAACACAATGCGTAGCAAGCTTCCAAGAAAAATTACACTAATATTTTAGTGTTTTTCAAGGTTTCTTCTAAAAAACTTGCAATACAAACTCTTCAATTGGCATTTTGGATGACACCATGTGATCTATCATTAGAACAATCATCTATATTTCATTCAAGTATAACTTATTTATACTTAATTGATAAAAAGTACCAATGCGATGCATGTTTTTGATTAAGGTAAAAACAGGTTTTGAAGGGACTCGAAACCCTCTACAACCAAAAACAAAGTTGCAAAAAGAACAACTTGTAGCCAGCCAAAAGCCAGCCCCCAAACAATACCCATCAAGATTTACATTTATAACTACTCTTGTGGGAATAGAGAGTCATATCAAAAGAAGGCCTAGAGAATTTAGCTTTCTTGCCCTTAACAGTAATCCAACTTTCCTCCACTTGCACTGCCTTATCGTGCCAAGTCAGCTCACAAAATTCCTGAAGATGAATGCCTACAGCCACAATCTCAGAGATTTCATTATTATTCCTTCATTTCAGAAAAGACATCAAAAAAGCCACCATAAATGATAGCCAGAGTGATATCACCAAAAATGGCAGCATGAGACCCAATCTCTCACTCTTTAGGGGTTTCAACAAGATAATCTTGTACAACATCAACAACCCCACCATTTGAGACATCCGGAGGGCAAACCTCAAGACCCCATGATTTCGGTGCAACCACCTCTGAAAAACTCCCGTGTTGTTCATATTTCTTCTCTACCGTATAATGTTGTTGAGAGGCACCTTTCCACCATGTAGCCATCATAGATTTTTTCTCAAATCCAAATTGTGCAGCAGCATGACCTATTTTAAAAGATCTTCTACAATGGAAGGGAATCCCCTCATAGTCCAAAGATTGGACTGAAGACCCCTTAGAAGATTTAAGTAAAATCTCAGCAAGCAACCCTTTTGAAACATCCATTTCAACCAGTATATTGGAAAAAATGGAATGAAAAATTTTAGAGGATACAACATCCACCAACAAAAAATCACCAAGGGCTTCACCCACTTCCTCCAAAAGAGGGTTAATCCATAAGTGGAGGGGAAGATTAGGCAGCCGAACCCAAATCGGGAACTTAGTGAAAGTTTCAGAAGCAAGGTTGAAATCAAAATGCCAAGGCTTAATCATCAACAAATATTTGTCCTCCCAGCTAAAAAAATTGTCACATAAAATTATATTTCTATCCTAAGCATTGTCAAACTTGGCAACAAAAAACCCTCTAGCCATGGGGAAAATATGAACTTTACCAAAAATTAGAGGCTCCCATTCATTGGAGATCCAAGAATGTAGTTGAGGGAGGCTAGGCCAAAAACCCCTAAACCGAAAAATCACCCCATGAACGGAGAGCTCAGAATCATTATCATCTATTTCCTCTACCATCTCAGCTTTCAGATTCATTGAGATGGCATTAGCAATAGGGATAAACCCACTAATCGGCAGCCTCCCATGTCAGAATCTCGCAGCCGACACCCTAGCCTTAGCCACAGGGCTACTACCCTTAACACGCCTCCCGCCAAACTTCATCATGTAGGAGACTCCAATCTCTTTTGCAGCAGTCTCAAGCTGCCAATCCAAAGAGCGTCCTCCACCCTAGATGCCACTGCCGCCAACAACGCCCGCGCCTTCTGCATGGAACGCCTGGATAGGGTATCCATCCACTCGGGCCGCCATTTCAGGATTTTAGTGTTATTGTTAAGACCCAATTTATTCCAATGTGATTCATGCTATATAGTATATACATGTGACAAATTTAACATCTAAAAGAATGACATAAAGAACTTCAGCATTGTTTAAACAAATAGCACACAAATATCAAACTAGAAGGAAAATCAGAACAAACCCAAATTCACCATGGACATGAATTTGGAATTTAGACAATTCTATGGGCTTTAGCATTGTTAATAGAGAGATATTCTTTCATTGTAGTAGCTTAGCCAAAGGACTTCTAGTAAGAATATTCTTGATTGTGAAGCACAATTTCTAGTTCACAAATAGTCATATTCTTCAAAAGACTTAAATCGTAAGATAAAATTTATGAATCTAAATAATTTTTTCTAGTTTACAAAGTATCATAATTGATATGTTTTTGGAAAGTATCAACTTAAAATAATAATACTTCAACAAGAATCAAATTCTTATAACTTGGATTAGGTCATCATTTACTCATATCCCTTATGATTTTTTTTAATGAAATCTTCACAAGATTATAGTATTATGGAGAAAATATTTTCCCAATAAATCATTAGTGTTGAAATATCTTTAAAGTAGAGTATTGTTTGCTCAACTCTTCCACAATATTTTTTTTAAAAAACTTACAAATAAACATGTTATTTTAAGAAAAGAAAAATTAGAAATTAAAGAAAAGGTTGTTCAATTGTTCTTGTGAACATATACAAAATGCATCTAATTTAATTAAGAAGGTAAATTCCATGATCATGAATTATTATAGTTTTTTATAAGTACTATATTATGGTAGACTATTAGTCTTTGAAAAGCATTGATAAGATGGTTCATTTGTTGCAGCATACCTTCTACAATATACTGGATAATGAGAAATTGGAATATTCTGCAGGAGAACATGGATGAAATGTTGAGTCGCAATTAGCTCTTGCACATCATATTCTTTATAAATTCTATAATAGTTCACCTTAGTGAAAAAATGGTTGTCCCTATTTATGATGATACAATGCTACAAGGATTCACTATTCTAATACTTGAAATGTTCATACTCTATGTATTGCTCATTTTCATCAAGAAGACTTCCCATTTTCTCATATTGCTCATATGCAATGTATTAATATTCTTCTACTTCTTTGGTTATCCTTAACTCCTACACAACCAAAGAATGATAGTCATGGAACAACTAGTACAGAGTTTCCAAATTGAAAGAACTATGCATATGAAACTGATTTTACATGTTGCAAGGTGAAATATTCAATATATATAAAATATAAAGAATATGTTTTCAAATTATCTAGCTAGAGTGAATCATGTAATATATTAGGTACTTTTTGATAGTCATGTTGACCAAAGCATACATGTGTTTGATAGATATGGTTGTTCCTATATTCTAGTTGACTTAATAAAATGAAATTGTAATTCATTTTCAATTAAGTTGTAAATGGATTATATGAATTTATGCTCTCAAAGGTTTTCACCATTGAAAAATTAATTTCCCAAGCACACTGGAGTCCACAATGAGCTTCACATTTCCATGAAATCAATTGTTTTTGATAAAAGGGAAAAACAAGTTTTACAGGGACCCGAAACCACAAAGTTTACAAAATAGAGAAGAGAACACCAAAGGTCCACCAAAAAAACAACTGCCCAAGAAAAAATCAGCAGCAATCAGGCAAAAAGGACCAGGAGGGTCAGAAAAAAAAGGACAGCAGAAAAAGAACATAGAACACCCATTACTTCATAGACCTAAGGACAGTCTTTGTCTCCGCCTCCATATCCTACATATCTTTAACCCCCTTTTTGAAGGTTTGAACCATGAAATCAATCATTACCCATTGTAGGATCTAATGGAATTAGTAGTAAGAGATGGAAAGATTATTTTTCTTTACATGTTTGAATTTCTAGAGATTGAAAGAAAAGTCATCTATTAATTATTATGTTTAGCTAACACCATACTAATAGTTTCAAAAAAATTATTCTTTCATGCATTAATTTTTATTTTATTATTTAATATCAAAATTTATTATATAGTATCTTGTAGAAGCCAGAAACAAGACTAGAGTTTTTTCTAAATAATAAATAAGAAATCTCAAATCACATATAAGAAAATTAAGTTTTTACTACTATTATTAGAAATATTATTTATTGATATTTTGATCTTGCATTAGAGAAGTACGATCAATATTATAATTGTAACCTTTTGGTAAAACTATGATTTGTCTACTTCTAGTACTATTTTGACCTTCTTATAAAACTATGCAAATTTCTCTATTATGAAATCTACTTTTAGAATACTTATACCAATCATTGCATAGTTCCATACTAATTTTCATCATGCTAGCCCTCACTAATCAAACTTATTTTTCACCACCAAAATCACCAATTCAATCCCTATTTGTAATTTTGGTACTCCTACTTTGCCAATCAAGGTTGGGAATTAGTATCTTTTCAATTATTCAAGAGCACTATTTTTACAAGATCATCAAATATTTCCAACAAATTTTCATCAAACCTATTGAGATACAGAAAAAAAATGCTATTACAAAGAGTACTGACATAACTATAATTTCGTTGGATTAAATACTTTATAAATTCCTTCCCTTTTCAAATCCTAGTAACAATAACAAGAGAAATGGAAATAACTTTAACCATGATATTAGCCTTCCATATATGAGTACTAGTATTACTTCCACATGTGTAGTACTTACATTGTTAAATTTGATCTTTTAACACCTAATATAGAAAAGTTGATAGACACAAATCATCAGTGCCTATACTTAAACCAAATAATTGGTATCAAATTTAAAGCATTTTTATAATTGAATCAAATCATAGAATTTTACTGTAGTAATTTTATCAAAATAGTTTATTTTGTTAGTAAATATCCAAATTTAATTAATATTGATATAATTAACAAATCATTGATATAAATTTGAAACCTTATTTATATTTTAATGTTTCAAATCATACAATTTTATTGTAATAATGCCATCAAAACATTTTATTATGTTAGTTAATATCCAAATTTAATTCATATTTATATAAATAATTATTATAATGATATATATTGTTGAAGAATCCAACACCTCATACAATTTTGAGTGTCAATTACAATGGTTTACAAACAAATTTTTTACTAGTATTGCTACAATTGAAGTTGCCTACAATTTTAATTCTTGATCAATAAAATAAAACAATGATAAAAATAAATTCTTAAAATCTATATTTCAAAGCTTATATAATTTTCATTGCATGTTCTTCATATTTCACACATTTGTCTTCAGTATCTACTTTTTTGGTTATCAATATTCAAGCCACAAACATGTATTTTATGCCTTCAATATGAACTTTTCTCTCATAACATTGATATTATTATTTGGGTCAAAAATTCAATGTACAAAATTATATCTACTAATTCTTATTAGAGGTAAGTGCAAGAATTTGGGTTCATTTTTTTGTCAAAAAGTGGAAGTGTTTCTCTAAAAATCAAAAAAAATTCATAGTTGAAGTAAAAATTTGAAACACTTACACATAAAAATTTAAGAAATTCCAATGGTGTGAAATGTAGGATTTTGAGTCTAGTTTTCAAATATGTAATTTATCACAATACACATATGATTCAAGATAATTTTATATAAGATTTACAAAAGTCACTTTTTTAAAATCATTTTATAAGGACTTAACATATACGTGTATGGAAATAATAATTTAACCGAAATAAAAGTATTTTTCTATTTTCTTTTAGGGAAAAGATGTGTATTATGGTGAAATTTTATGATGATTTTTTTTTATGAATTTTTTTTTAAATTAGTTTTTAATTAATTTTTTATTGACCCTTATTGCTATTTGTGAAAACCCTTTGTCTACAAAAAACTATAATTTGAGCTTTAAAACTAATTATAAAATTATTATTATTTTCATTGTATGAAGAATGATGTTTAGATTGATGACATATGGAAAGATACTTTAAAAAATACTAATAATTGATATTTCAAGTTTATGATTTATTTTCCTCATAAATTAAATAATAAATTAAAAAATGTCCAATTCTTGAAAAAATTACATATTTGAAAACTAGACATCGCCATCTATGATAGGTTTTACTTTTGTTTAAAAAATGAAAAAATTAATCGACCTTATTGTTAAAGTCAATTATTTTTTTTGTTTTCATGGCATTGTAATTGCTAGTCCAAACTACAAGATTGAGGGTTGGATTTCCAACCATATTTAATGAAAGCATAATCATGGGGTTTCAAATTTGAAATTTTATGAAATATGTACTCATTAAAAAATGTCTACTTGTTCTAAAAAGGAAACAATATATGATGTAAATAGAAATGAGAACCCATTTTAAAATGGGTACCCATCTCTATTTAAAATGCATAGTCATTTTAAAAATTAAAATTGGTACCCATTTCATATGGGTAGAAGTTTAGATTTAATATCCCAATCCTAAATGGGTAACCATTTTTACAAAATAGGTTCCTATTCTTCTTGGGATTTTTTCAATCTTGACACTTCCAATAAAAATGAATCCATTATCTTGCACTTACCTTATCACATTGAAACATTTTTTTTAATTTTTTTTTTCATCTGGGATACAACATACAAATAAATTACTATCAAATTGTATAAAGGATCCAAGCCTTCGATATTCATGATATGAAAAAATGGTTGAGCAAAAAAAACACATGACATAATGATTGGTGGGAGATATTTTTAAAACTATGCAATCTAGTTTAACTTTCAATATCAATCGAAAGTGTGGATGTTCCCAAAATTTGATAATTGAGCCCTTTAAATAGAAATCAAAGGTTTCAATGCATGACCAAATGCTCTATACATACTTCATAAACCTTTCAATGCTAAATACATTTGGAAGGTCAAAATTAGAATTAAAATTCACATTGAAAGGAATACTTTGAATTCTCAACTGACCATATAGTTAATGTGATTCCTAAAGGGAGATAAACATGACACTAATTTATTTGTTTCTATAGGAAAATTGATTTCATTTATTCTCCAATATAGGTTTAGTGCGAGGGTTAAGGTGCTTGATTTCATGGAATCCTTTTGTGAGGCCCAACCTCGTCTATAAATTGTGTGACACCTTGATAAGTTCAATTATGTTAGTTTGGTGAATAAATTAATGATTTAATTCAATTCCATGTTTAATATTTTTATTTTCTTATGAACCAGTTTAAATGATCATTGTGATAAATTCTCTTTAGTAAATGAAAATGGGAAAACTGTTAAAAGTGAATGTTAGCAGATAATATTTAGATTCTTGAACAAGTATCATATGAAGAATACACTTAGATTAGTATGAGCTAAAGAATTTTGTGTACCTAGCATTGGTTTGAATCTCACTAATAATTTTCATGTTACTTGGAAAATGATAATAGTTAGGAAGAAAGTGGGACTTTGGAAATATCAAGAAGAAGTTTCCAAAAGGATCACTAGCCAAGAACCATCAAGGTAAATTTAAAGGACGACTCTAATCAATGAGGGGTATACCTAAGGTAAGATAATTTTAAGAAAAATTAGATATCAAGTTGCATGATGAATTTTATTAGAGGAAGGAATGTCCAAGAGTAAATTTAGTAGTGCAAATAAATTATTTAGCTAAGGTTAGGTTTTACTTATTATTTCATGCATGCTCAAAGTTCTCATCTCTCATAGGGAAAGAAAATGAATATCTATGTATATTATGATTTACTAACTATTGAATTTGATCTTATTGATATTTTGAATAGGTATTTATTATATTTGTAACCTAACATGTATTTGGAAAAATAAATGTGAGAGTAATTTCAAAGGTGTAAGTATAATTAGGGTTTTGAAATCTTTAGTTAGGTCTTGAATTTAGAATTGGCCTTTAAAGTGGTCTTTTCAGGGTGTTGTTTGATCAATTTTATTGCTATTAATGCAAAAATAGACCCCTAGGGCCTATACCTATGGAAGAGGGACCTTTTTGAACATGTGACATTGTCCTTGGGGCATGATATGACTCTTCAAAAGTCCACTTGAAAGAGTGTGACGAATTTGAACTCTTGGGAGTTGGGATAAGTGAGTTGTCACTCTCCCACCACACTCCCCAAAATCAATCAATGAGCTTGGGAAGAGAATCAAGGTTTTCAAATGTGTGAAGCCACCTTGTAAGAGATGTTGAGTAGAGTGTCATTGTACATTCTCCATCTCCCCAAAATTCTCACACATGTGTGAGAATTTGTGGGGATATGTGTTGAAAGATCAAATGAGAGAATGACAAGTGTCTCTCTCTCATTCAAGTGAATTCAAGTTGAATTCCTATATACTTGGATGGAAATAAGGAAATGGATGTTACCCACTTCTCCTCTTGGAGAATTTTGTTTTGATAATTTAAAGTTGGAAAAGGAAAGGAAGAGATAGGGGAAGGAAAGCAAGGAGCTCTCACATGCAAAGAAAATGATCAAGGAACAAATTTTGTGGAGATAAGTTATTCTTCTCATTGTTATCAAATTTGTTCAATTATGAAAATTGTTGTTGTGTTATTTTGGTTAAAGTTGTCAAAAACAAGTTAGGGAAGAGACCAAATCTTTATGTATGGAAATTTAGAGTGGTTTGGTGAATGGGTAGTCAAAAAATCATAAATAAACTATTCTTGTTAGTATTCCTACCAAGATCATTGGTAACCATTTAATTCTTGCTCGAGGGTATGGCTAGAGCCCATGAGGCTTCATGATGCCATTAAGGTAGGGTGGTGAGCAAGCCTCATTCTTTTTTGTTTTATTCATTGTTCTCATATATATTGTTGCAATATTGAGGACAAGTGTCTTATTGTGAGATGAAATATTATAAAAAACAAGGTTTATTAAAGAGCGAGTTTTCCCTCATTGACATGTAAATCATTTATGGCATAGATATTAATTTAGCATTGTATGTTTTTTGAAAAAATGCATTTTAAATCTTGTTAAGAAGTATAAAGGTATATAAGTATGGAATAAAACAAGCCTTGTTCATTGTATACCTAAATATTTGTTGTAAAGTGAAAGGTAAATTAAAAGGATTTGTTATTGTTGAGCTAAAATAGAGAAAGCCTTTTTTGTTATCATGTTGACCATTTCATTTCTAATTATTATTGTTGAAAATTTTGCATCTTGCTAAAATGGAGGATTGGGTTACTTTATGATCTTGTACCAAAAGAGATTGTTGAAACAAAAAGAGAATTTCATTTTTTGATTTTGTGTTACTTAACATGTATCTCTTGAAAGGAAGAGACTTCCATTACATTATAATGAAGGGTAAAATTATTGTTTATTTTATTTTATTTTATTAGAGAAATAAATTTCTTTATTATGAAAAATAAATACAAAGTAATTATACTTTGGTAGTTGTAATAAAGCTCAAGAAAATCACATTTGGCTTTGGTCTTACTCTCTAAGCCACAATTGTTACATTGTTGTTGTCCATGATTTGTAATCTTTGATTTTTCTTTTATAATAATTTTGTTTTTTTTAATAATAAAGCTTCTCTTTCAATAAAAAAAGAGAAAAAGAAAATATGAATGTTGCATGAGTAAATTATTTTAGATAATTGTGTATTCATCTTGTGTAAAACTCATATTGAGCATATCAGCATTATTGTTATAAGAATTATTATTTAGAGCAATACTCATTTGAGTCTTATTTTTGTGAAAGAAAAATATATATATGAAAACCCCTTATTTTTTTATATTGACATAAATGTTAAGAATATCACTATCGATCTTATTAACAAATAAATTTTTAATAGATTTAATATTAAAAATTATATTAAAGATTTAACATGGGTATCCATTGTTAATATCAATGGTTTCAATATTAATTTATCATTAAAGGATAACATAATTAATATTAATATTATTATTTATTGAGTTTAATACTAATATTAATGAGTATAATGTAATTTTCTAACATAATTACGATTTGCATTAATGTTGGTCTAAATGTGATGTTGTTATTATACAACCTATATCTAGGAAAACCCAATGTGAGTTACTCATAATGATGTCTCATCCCTCAAATAAAAATAAATATAAAAAATTACAACAAAATTAATAGTGTGATAGAGACCAGTTAAAGGGGTTAAGGTTATTATTTAGCTATTTAAGAATTAAATTTAAATAACGTGGGAAAATTAAAATAAAAAGCAATCCTCTTCTTGGGACCTAGAGAATGTCTCCATTCGAAATTTTAGTTCAACCTAACTTAAGGTGTATCAAAATTAGTTAAGGATTAGTGTGCATGAATAAATAATTGCCCTTGCAAATCTTAGATTTAACTTTACGTCGTCTTACCTTAATGTAATAAGGCTTCTTCTCTTGAAGGTGGTTAAATAAGGCAAGAAAAATATGATAATGTTTGTTTCTTTAAAAATAAAGTTTGAGAGTGTATAACTGTTGAATGAAAAATCAAACTTCTAAATCAAGGAATATTTTATGAACGTAAGCCTAATATTTTATGAACATAAGCCTCTCGAGGACCCAAAGAATGTTGGATCCTTCCCTAACCAAATGGAACCTTGGACATTGTGGAGTTAAGGATTGGACGACCTCCAGGTTAAAATTAGGTCCCACAAGTGTCACTTTAATCAAACCAAGGTTCATGTTAACCTAGTTGATGCTAAGAGGAGTCAAAATGGCTTGGTTGTAAGTAAGACCTATTGGGGATCATTTAACCATTTGATAAGCTAACTTCCACACTTGAGTTAATATGTGCATACACACATAGATACCACTCACTTCACATTTAATGGAACACTTAAAACCAAATTTATAGATAAGCACTTTATTAATGATGAATTTTTTTTAAAAAAAATTATTCAAATTTTATTGTCATAAATTGAGGCATGACACCTTTACAATTTTAGATGTAATATAGGTTAAAATAAAGCTAATGGCTCCATTTTTAGTGGAAGTGTCGAGCTTGAAATAAATTGTAACAATAATGGGTACCCATTTAGAATTGAGGCCTCAAGCCTAAACATGCACTCACTTCAAATGAGTACCCATTAAATGCTTCAAGGTCATGTGCTTAAATGAGTACCTATTATGAATTCTTACCTATTTTATTACAAAAGCCTATTTTGTTTAAAAAAATTTAAAATATTTGTGAGCTCATTTTCTCTCCTATAGCTATGGTAATAGCAATAATCAACTACACCTTAGATTGTATAATTTCCCCTATGACCCCAAACCACCAGACTTTTCCACATCCTCCCTATGCAATCACGTCCTCTCCATATCTAGGTAGGTTTATTTATTTTTTAATATTTAGGGTTTATAATTTATATGTTTTTCCATAGACCCTAAATATTAAACTCTAAGTAATAAACACTAAATATATATTTCACTTTAAAAAAATAGTATAGTTACAGATTTTACCATTATTTACATTTTAATTTATAATGGGCTTGGATGAATTTTGTATCTAAAGCTTAATTTAGGGTTTAACTATAAACCCTAAATTAAAGCCTAAACTACAAACAATAAATCCTACACCTTAATCTATGAAACTTAATTTTTAACCCTAAAAAGTTTATGAAAATCCTATAACTGTAAAAATTGGTTTAAAAAATGATAGCCTACCTCAAAAAACTATATATCTTGCAATCATAGAGGGAGAAGAAAATTTTAGAGGGGCATAGTGGTGTCTATATAAAGATATCCTTTTAAATCTCCACAATTAGATAGACTATACTCCAATAATACACAATTAGCTTTTATGTAAAATTGAGTAGATAATGTGTATCTTTTATATACTTACATGTGTGTGCGACTGATATGAATGAAACATGTGTTATGAAAATATGCTCTTCATTTTTCTCCCACTACAAAAGTATCAAGAAATATAATTTTTATTAATAAAAAATTCATTTCTTCCCAAGTAAACTAATCAATTAAAATTCCTAGAACTAATGTGATCATAGTATATAGCTAACAAAGAAACTAAAAACATTATAGAAAAATATTAACCAATAAAATAAGGTGGAATGCATCTATGTCAATGAAATGAAATGATTTGTTTCAAAACAATGCCTCTTGTGGGAATATCCTAGACTATCCCTTTTCACCATAGCTATTGTATCAGCCTAAAAATGGCTTTTCCTTTTCGTTGCATGCCATAATTATCTTCACATTTGGATATGTTATCTTCTACTTTTCTCTTTCCATCCAACCCTAAGGATGTGCCTCCCTACATTCCTCATATTGGTGAGTATTTTTAACATGGTGTTTCTTTAGCTTAAGCCAAATCTACTACCCAATATAACATTCCTTGTCACCTCTCACTCTTCCAAACCCACCAAGTATTATTGACACATCCATTTTTTTGAAACTTTTCCTATTCTTAAATCCGTGTGATACCTCTTGATCATGCATCATAAGGGGCTTAATATTAAAAGCAATCCAATCATACATGCATGTGTGCCCTTCTCTATCCCACTTCGCATCTCATAACCACACATACCAAGGCCATTCCTACTATTTTTAATAAGACCACACCTAATCTCTATGATCATTCCTTCCCATCCTACCCTCCTCTATACCACTACTATCTCTACAAATACTTTTACTCCACCCCTAGCCTTATCCCTCTTTCCTCTTATAGTTATATTCCTCCCTCACAACCTCTTAAAATCCACCCCTTCTTTTCCCTTCATCATAATTTAATTAAAAAACCATACCGTATCCCTTTTCTTCTAATCCCTTCCATTTACCCTAATTTGTATATGTTTACTTCTCTCTTACTGTAGCAATCAATTGCATAGTGCCTATAAATAGCTGGATAGGGGTGTAAGAGATCACTTTGGACTACAGGTACATTAAATTACTAATATTATGTTTATATGATTTTTACGTTGATGACACCTTATACTATAATATAAATGAAGATATATAATGTTGTGATTGGTTTTCTTTGATGCATGATATTCAATGATATTTTTTATTTATGTTGATGATGTTTGTGTGAAATATATATAGTGTATTAATTATGATTGTCCATGAAACATAAGCCATCACAGTGGGGCCATGAAGAACTCCACCAATTGACACTCTCATTTTATTCTACTCAGTTTATTGTTTACATTTTTATGGTTGTTCCACAAGTCCATCCATCTTTTTATTCACTTATGCCTATCCTTCACATATATTCCAAGTTCCACCCATCAACTAGTTTACTTTTAGCCACCTATACAACTGTTCTACTTGCACTCCATATCTCTGAGCCACTTACACATGGATTGTAGTTAGTTTTATGAATACAAAAAATTATACAAGTTTGTGGCCTGAATTGTGATACCATAGATATTGAAGACAATTATGCGGCATGTAAAGAATGTGTAATGATAATTAAATATTCTTCCAAACATAGATTATAATGATATTCTTATCATTGCTTTATTGATCGATAATTAAATCATAGGAAAATTTAATTATTGCCATCCCAATCAGTTGTAAAACGTTGTAATCGACACTCAAATTTGTTTGAGGTGTTTTATCTACAATAATATCTATCAATAAAATAATTATTTATTTCATCATTAGTTAAAGTTGGATATCAACTAACATAATCAAATGTTTGATATAATTATTATATTCAATTTCTATTATTTGAAACATACAAAGAAAAATTAATATTGATAAATCAAATACATAAAATTGTTAGTATTGTATATGTGGAAGTACTAGTAGGACTTGTATATGGAAGGCTAGTATCATGGTCAATGTTGTTAGTCATTACTTTTGTTATGATTATTAGAATTTGATAAGGGAAGAAAGACTTTGTATTTTATCTAATCTAGTGAAATTATAGTTACATAAACACTTTTTATAGTAGTATTATATCATTTTGGGTTTCAATAGATTGAAATACTAGATGATGCTATAAAATTATGCCTCTCGAAGAATTAAACAATATGATATTTTTTAATATGAATTAGCAAAGTAGATGTAAAAATATTACAAATAAGGAGTATATTGCTGATGTTGGTGGTGGAAAAAGAGGCTTGATCATTAAGGTTGAATGAAGGTTGGCACCATGGAAATGAACATGGAATGATAAAATCACTAGTATTGTTATTATCATAAAAAAAATTAGAATAGATAAATTTACATGAAAATGAAGAAGAGATATTAGATTTATAATATAAGTAAACAAACCATAGTTTTCCTAGGGGTTGTAATTAGAAAATTGCTTTTGCTTCTCTAGTATAAGATCAGTTTTTTACAAGGGTGTATTTCCAATAGTATAGTACACTCTTAATTTCTTATATTTATGATTTGAGGTTTCTTATACATATTCTGGAAGAAATTTTGGGCATGATTATGGCCACTACAAGATATTACAATACATTTTGATGTGTCACAACAACCTAAAACTTACTACAATGAAAGAACAAATGATTTGAAACTACTAGCATGGTACTAGTTGAAGAAAATTATTAATAAAAGAGTGTATTTCAATCTCTACAAGTTCAAACATGTAAATAAAAATTAGATTTGATGCTCTTATCAGTGATTGCATTAGATCACCTACAATGGATAACAACTACTTTCATGAAAAAATTTAAAAATCCTCTTGGACTCCAATGTGCTTTGGATATAAATTCATGGGTGGTGGGAATCCTTGAAAACCCAAATACATAGAAGTTATTTTCAACTTAATGAAAAATGAATTATGAGTTCATTTTCTTGATTTTCCTAGAAAAAGAGAACAACCACTTTATCATACATGTTTATATGTTAGTCATTAAGACTATAAACAAGTATTATTTGACTCATTACATGCCTCACTTTGGTTAGATAATTTAAAAACATATGCTTTGCACTTGTCTTATTGAGTATTTCACCTTCCAACAAAGAAAATAGTACACTACTATTTAATGAACAAATATTGGTTTCATGTGTATGATTATTTCATGTTGGCAACCACATAGTAGTTTTTGTGTGACTATTACTCTTTGATTGGGTAATATTGAATTAATGGTGAACCCACAATAGTGGGTTACAAATATTTGCACGAGCAAAAATTGGAGTTGCCCATCAAGTTATTTTTAATGGATTCGAACTAAGGAATCATTTGAATGAAGGGGCTTCATTCGAACATGTAATCCTTTGAATGAACACCCACATTCGAACAAACCTTATTTAATGAAATGCAATTTTTTTTAAATGAAACATTATGTTTTTTCTTACTACGGCTCCATATCAGGGGTCTTCATTTGAAGACCACTTTGAATGAAGGGGTCTTCAAATGAAGACCCAATTTTCTCACCTTGCCCCCTCAATTTAAAAATTAATGCATTTATTTTACTTTCAAAGCCTGATTTGGAGGTTCAAATGGAGTCAAATAGATAAACCAAGTTGGAGAACCGTAGTCCTTGAAACGAGCTTTCCAATAACTATAAATTTAATATATTTTGCTTCTTTTTTTAAGTTCTACTAAACATAGGTTTTTCACCGAACATCAAGTTCTCTATTATAAATGTGGAAAAATAGTAAATTAGTGGAATTTTTTTTTAATAATATCTACGAACTAGGTATCAATATCCTTGTTCCAACAAAAAAAATTGAATTTCAATACATACAAAAAAAGTTATGTGGGACTTAGTGCACCTAAGTCTAAATTGTAATCAATTGGTTTGAATTAAAAACTTAATTAAAAGAAAAATATTCAACAAAACATTATGAGACGAAATGTAAGAACTAGATATCAGTGTTACCAACCTAAATTCAAATGAATCAGAATTTCATCCTTTTTTAAAAAAATTATGCGGAACATAATACACATCACTTTTTAAAAATGATGTTTACTATTAAAAAATAGTTATCAAAGGAGACACAAAAAAAATTACAATTTAATTTCTTTTTTTAATACATTTAAAATCTACAAACAAAATTTCACAAATCACTAGTTCGCATCATCTTCAAATTCCTAATAGTTTAACTACTATGGGTGTTGGAAAGTGAATATTTTGTTCAAAATGTTGATTTCAATGTCAAGTTTGGCCAAAAAGTGTAACCCATTATTGTGGGATGACCCTAGTACCAAAGAAGCACAAAATACTAGTACATTGCATATGAACAATACAAGAAAATTGGAATCCTTCTTGATTAAAATGAGAAATGTAAAGAGTATGAATATTTCAAGTGTGAGAATAGTGAAACCATGTAACATGATGTATATTTCTTAAGTGGGTGGTTATATAATTTATATTTATTTTGATGTGAAAGAACTAATTTCAATTTATTAGCATTCCATCCATGTGCCTTGCATAATTTGTCTATTTCTTGTTATGATATCTTCTAGAAGGTTTTTTGCAACAAATGAACCATTTTAGCACTATTTTTTAACATACATATTCAAGTGTAAAAAAATATTTGTTAAAAACTATAAAAATTCATGGCCATTGAATTGACCTTCTATTTTAATTTTAGATTGTGGGTGTAATGAACAAATAATATTCTATTTTAAAGAGATTTGTACATACAAGATGTATTTTTTTTTTCTTTTCTAGCAAATAACTAAGACTTTGTTCACTAAATTTTTCTTTTCAGTTAGACATATTTGGAATTGTATTTGTGAGTTTAAATATTAATAATTCACATATATACATAGATATAAATATTAGAACGTAACATATCTCTTTGGAATTTTGAAACTAGTCTCCACTTCTAAAGCTTAGCTTAAATACCATTATTTTTATCCAGAAGAAATTATTCTATATTTTCATTGAATAATATTTTTCAATTTTTCAATTCATTAATTTGAAGTCATCTCTTCCATAATCTTGTGTTAGAGTCAACTCTTAATGATTATGAAAAAATGTTGAGAATCAACAATTTAAATTTTGAATATTTAAATAAATTTAATCAGTTTTATTTGTACAACATGATATATTTTTATTCATATAACATTTTTTTTTTAAGACATCTTAATTTGTCACATTAATAAGATCACTAGTCATAATTATAAATTTAAAGTATATATTTGGACCGCAATTTTTTTTCGAATGATGCTCTCTTACACTTCTAGGGTTTTCACCTAAAAGGAAAAAGGTATTCCACAAAAACTTGGGGGTTCACTCAAGACTAATGTTAATATGATTGAAATATTCCTAAATAAAATGCCCTAAATGCTGAGGATTTCTGAAAAAGAACAAAAGCTAATGCAATATCTAGAAAATTTACTTTGTTTGAAAACACATTATGATATGCAAAATCAACTAAGAATGCAAGTAAATTGTAATAGGAATGAATGAAACTAGAGAGATGCACCAAGAAACTTGTAGAGGTTGGAATGGAGACTGGAAATTCTACTGATCTTGGAATTTTGGCCTACTAGAACTAATTCACCATTCTAGGCAACTTAGTCCCAGATCTGGAAAAATGCACCAAAGCCCGTTTCAGCCAAATGGGTGTCCAAATCTACATAAATATCAAAAAAAACTATAAAATGGGACTAATTCACCACAACTGGGGGAAGTGTCCACTTTGACTTTTCTAAAAATCCGAAAGTGGAAACGAAAGCTCTCAATCTAGCCTTTAACTCCTCGAGGTATCTAAATCTGAAATTGTGATTTTCGGCCTGTAAGTGACTTTTGTGAATATTTTGACCTAGACCACAAGGATATGAATTCAATAATTTTGCAACTTATTCTTCAATGATCTCCAAGTCTTCAAAGGTGCCTAAATCTACAAACACACAAAGAAAGAAAGAGAAATGTTGAATGTTAGGGAATAGGGGTTTGCCTTGGTCAAACCCCTTTTAGGTAATTAAACCAAAATGATGAAATAATACAATGAAGTATGAACATGAAGTAATGGAATTAGAAACTTTCCATGATGATTTATCTTGAATTTTCGTAGCAATAGATGAAGAATATTCCCTTGAATGCTTTAGAAATCTATCTTGATGACTTAGAATGCTAAAACCCTGGCTTGCTTGACTTGAGATGGAAGATGAATCATGAATGAATAATGCACGAACTAAGAGAGATAGAGAAGAAGGTCCCCAAAATGAGTGGAAAATCTTATATTTTTATACATAATTATGCCCTAATTCCCAAAAATACCACATCACAGGCTAGCCTTAGGTCTTAGAAAATAATAACCCACCAGAATTTTGAAATATTTTTTTATTTTTGAGCCAAATGGGACTAAGTCACCCCTAGTGGTGACTTGGTCCCACTTAGGCATTTTAAGTGGGTATCGGGAATTAAGATGTATTAAATGATGTTTATTGGGTTTATTCTCAAAAACACTTACAAGTAAGGCCTATAAGTGCATAATGGGGCCATTTAAGGCATAAGAAAGGTGTAATTATTGATGAAAAGCCTAGAAAAGTGTGAAAGTTTGTTGCAAATCCTTACAACACTTTGAAATAAGGCTTGGTAAGTGATAAAAAGAGGTTGTTTAAGTGAAATATATTAAAAGGGTCCTAGGAAAGTGTGAAAGTGGGTTACAACACTTTTACAAGACATCATAGGATTCTTATTGATTCAAAAGGTTCCAAGACCTAATGTGAATGTGTTGGCCACATTAAAACATTAAATCTAGGAAAAATTAGACCAAAATCCATAAGAAAGACCCAAATGAGCATAAAAATGTCCAAAGATACATTTTTTTGCAACACAATATTATATTGTATCCTTCCATTCATTCTATTAATACTATTATCTTCTACTTTAAGCCCAAAGATTATAACCATAGTACCAATTTTCAACAATCAAATAAAACAACATTGATCCTCACCCAATCTAGAGTCATCAAGGAAAGGTGCTTGAAATAAGTCATTTTTTGATGGTTTATTAAAAAAATTGAGACGTTATGTTGTTTTGTATTAGAAAACTTAGAACAACCAAAAATATTTTTTTGTGATGGGAAAATATAATTAATTCCAAAAAAATTCTACATTTCATGATATCTATATTTTTTTTGAGAAAAGGGTAAACACTTTATTAAATCAAGAGAAACCAAAAATATAGAGAAAACTAGGTCCAGAATAGGAACCCAGTACTAGAGACCAAAATAAAAAACCACCGGCCAACAATGCAAGGAAACCAGCCTACTGAAGCCATCAGTTTTCCATATCCTTAGTAATGCTCAAGCCTATCCAACTCTTGGGAATAATCCCAAGATAAATGCTCCCAACTATCCATCTACCAATCCCCAACATTCTCATAGGCCCATTTAGCCTAAAAGTCAGCAACCTTGTTCCATTCCTAAGGAATATGGGAAAAGGAAACAAAATCAAGCATAGAGATCAATCTAAGAATCTATCTAACCACAGAGATGAGGAACCAATTAGTACCATCCAACTTTGACCCATTTAGAAAATCAATAAGTATTTGAGAATTTGACTCACAAATAATCTTGAGCCATCCAAGAGCACAAGCTCTTTCAATGGCAAAGAGAATTGCCAACCCTTCCATGAGATTGTTCATTTGTTGCCCCTTATAAATAGAGAAGAAGAAAATGACCTTGAAAATTTATCCCTTCCAACACCACCAATCCTAGCATGACCAATATTACCTCTAGAAGAACCATTAGTGTTAACCTTCAAAACATCCACAAGGGGAAAGGACCATTGACCATCTCTCTATTTTTTCCTTCTTGACTGTCAATGCCTCTAAACATAGGGAGACCCAGGGGTAAGGTCATGAAGGCCCGACCACGTGGTAGTAACATCATTCTCCTTTCCAAAGGGGAGGGGAACCTCACACTTAGCAACCATAGTTTCCTGAACCATGTCCAACACACACTGCCAAACCTGATGAACTACCAACTTACAACCTTGAAAATCATGTGGTTCCTTTCAAGCCAATTTTTCTAGAGAATGAAAGTGGAACCACTATTCCACACAACCTAGAGAAAGGAGGCCTATGTTAGGGGTCTTCCTAGAGACTCCTTCAAAAATAATTCAGAGAAGAAGCATGGACATAGGCATGCCTCCGCACATCCCACCAAAGGTGCTAGATAACTTTAGAAAAGGAATAGTGGAAAAATAAATGGGGAGAGTCCTCTTCACTATTGCCACAAAGAGCACAAACTAACGGACCATGAAAGCCATGCTTCCTAAGGTTATCCCAAGTAAGACACTTATTCCACACAAGATTTCACATAGAAATTACACTTAGGCCGAGAAAAAATATTCAACGCATTTTTCCACAACAAAACCTCCATTCCCCCATTTTTTTTATGGTTCGGCTCTTGATATCCACTAGCCACAACATAGGTCCCCTTAGGATTAGGAATCCAAGCTAAGATATCTTGCAAGTTGAGACAGTTGCACTATCTACTAGCTAAAATGGCCCTTAGCTACTCCTGATAAGCCATTGAATGGGTCCAATAGGTCACTTAAAGGGATTATTCCATCTAGACACTCCCACATTTCCCTAGAATTGATATGATTAAAATCTGCCACCTAGGACCAACAAACCTCTAAGAAACGATGATATAGGTCCAAAAAATGGGGATACCTACTTAAGATAGGGGCAGATCCATACCAGGAATCAAACAAAAAGAGAGCCTCAGTTCCCCTATTACATATCTAGAAAAAACCATCTTTTATTAGTTAAGCCCCCTTTTTGTGAGTTTCCCAAATGATGAAACCTCTCCCAAACAACCCAACCCGAGGAACGTCATCCTTTGTAACACCCCGCAGGTACTTAGTAGAAATAATTTATGCCCAAATATTGTCATGTTCAATGCACCATCACCAATATAACATAGCATCTAAAGCTTAACCATTAAGGCTGGCTTGTCTCACGCCAAGACCCTCTTCCTGTTTCGGTATGTAGACAATCTCCCACCTAACATGACCCCACACCACCCATGGATAGATCCATCATTGACATGCTTCTTTATGACTCTCCTCGATCCTTCAACCAAAAGAATGAACATATAAGGTGATAAAGGATCCCCTTGTCGAAGGCCTTTGGATGCACTACACAAGACGGAAGGCTCACCACTAACAAAAAAAAGAAAGAAGTGGACATAACACAACTCATTATCCACTTAACCCACTCATCATCAAACCCAAATTCATTGACCACTTTTTAAAGGAAATACCATTTGACCCTATCATAAGCATTCAACATATCAAGCTTGATGAAGATAGCTTTCTCCTTTTACATAGACATGGAATGGATAGTCTCAATCGCAATGACCACCCCATCCAATATTTTCCTTTCAGCAACAAAGCCTCCCTATTCTTCAAATATGAGCCTACTAGTCCACCTCTTCAACCTTTCAAAAATAAATTTAGACAAAATCTTGTGGACCACATTGTACAGAGAAATGGGTCTAAATTCGCTTAGACAATTAGCCCCTTCACATTTGGGAATAAGAGTGAGAAAGGTAGCATTCATGGCCTTTAGCATCTATTTATTCCCTTATGATTCCTACACAAGTTCCAAAAGATCCCATTTAATAATCTCCCAAAATTCTTGAAAGAACTCATCAGAGACCCATAAGGACCAAGAGATTTCCCCTTCTTCATCTGAAAGAAAATTTCCTCCAGTTCCTCAAGAGAAATAAAATGCATGAGGTGTTCATTCATTTCCAAGGACATAAGAGAGGGAGCATTGTCAAGGATATGATTCTCATCCTCCAAATCTTCAGGAGAATCATCCTTGAACAAAGTGGCATAAAATTACACCACCTCTCTAGAGATCTCCCAATGGGAAACCAAACGATCTCCCCTAGAAGACACAATAGATGAGATTGAGTTCCCATGCCTCCTAGCCTTAACAAAATTAAAGAAAAAAGTAGTATTTTTATCTCCTTCTTGCAACCTCTATATCTAGGCCTTCTGCTTCCACAATATTTCCTCCCTTAGTTCCCATTCCTCTAAAGCCTTCAAGGCTCTAACCTCATCCATAAGGGAATCAGTAGACAAGCTATTATTTCTTATCTAACAATTAATAGTGTCCAAGTTAGCTTGGGCAGTATCCTTAGACTAGAAGATGTTGTCAAAGAACTTCCTACTCCAAATCTTGAGTTGTTTCACAAACTGCAATTTCTTGACAAAGGAATACATTGTCATTCCAAAAGCCGATCTACCACGGTGCCACCAATTACCCATAAAATACTAAAGATGGAGGTCCCACAACCACGAGTTGTAATTTAAAAGAAGGATTCTTACCAACATCAGCCAAAGAAGCTAACAACTTAATTGGCCAATGATTAGTGCTTGTGTCACCAAAAAGTGTAGCCTTTGACACTTTTCGCTCATTTGAGCCCCTGCGTATGGATTTTTGACCTCCTTTTACCCATTTCCAAGCCTTGTGCCAAGGTGTTGTAAAACATTTTCACACTTTTCTAGGATTTTCATCACATAATCAACCCTTTATTATAAGTCCTATCTTAGTGTGTTTTCATGCAACAATTCTGAAAAACAATAAAAATCACACTTTAATCTCTGAAAACGAAGGAAAATTTCCTAGGTGGACTAGGTCTCCACCTTGGGAGACCTAGTCCCATGTGGCATAAAAATTAAAATAAACTTAAATTTCTTTTGGGATTTTGTCTCTAAAACCCTAAGGTCGATCTGTATGGTGTTATTTCGGGAAAATTAGGGCATAACTTCTATAAATAAGGGTTTTTCCCCTCATTTTTCACTTCTTCTATCTTCTCCTCTTCACCTCTCTTCTCAAGCAAGCTAGGTTTTGAGTAGTTTAAGTCAAAGAGACATCATTGTTGAAGCATCCAAGGGTTGAATCCTCTATTGTTGCAACTAAAGATATATCTCCATGGCAAGGTACTAAATCTACTATTCCATATTCCATGCTTTCTTGTCTCACTTCATCATTTGATTTAATTATCTAAGAGGGGCTTGACCAAGGCAAGCCCCCATGCCCTAACAATCCACATTATCTTCTCTCTCTTTGTGTGTTTGCAGATTTAGGTATCTTGGAAGCTTGGAAATCATTGAAGATAAGGTTGAAAGCTTGTTGAAGACATATCCTTATCAACTAGGGCAAACATCCACAAAAAGAAACCTACATATTAGAATCTTCACTTTCGAGACCAGACGCCTAGAGGAGCAAAAAACACAGACCAAGGGCTTCAGATTCCATCTTCTGATCTTTAGAAATTCATAAGAGGACTAGGTCACCACTTTGGGTGACCTAGTCCCACTGAAGTTGTTTTTCAGGGATATTGGTATATTTGGATACCCTTTTGGCCAAAACAAGCTCCGAAGCAATTTTCTAGAATTTTCCCTAAAATGGACTAGGTCACCCAGAATGGTGTAAGTATCCTAGAAGGCCTAAATCTCATATTCAATAACATCTCCAACCTCTACAAGTCATTTCTAGGTACACACTTTCAATCTCTAGCTTTTTGTTTTCGTTTAGTGTATATTTCTTAGGTTGTCTTGTACATACTTGCATATCATAGTGTGTTTTCCAGCATAGTTGCATTCTTAGGTTTTGAATTACTAGTTAGTTTCTATTTTCCATTTCCAAAATTTAGGGCATCCCACACACATCACTTTAAGCCCGTAACCCCCTTTGAATGAACCCTAAAATGAAAAGGTGTGAAAGAGAGCTCATTTCCTAACCTAGCTTCAAGGTGAAAAACCCTAGGGAATCATTGGGGAATCCTCTTTCCCATGTTCATTTTTGGTGGTTCATTTTGGTGAATCTAACTTTCCTACACCCTCTTGTTTGATTTAGATTCCATCCTTGTCCTAGAATTAGCTTGCATTGCATGTTGTATTAGTGATGTTGCATTCTAGGGTTTTAAAAATTTTATTAGTGAAATGCTCATCTAGATTGCATTTTTCCATTATATATCATTTGAAATCATCAAAATTCTACATTTTCTTCTTATATCTGCATTATACAATACATAAACCACCTGAATCCATCATAATATCCTAAAAAATCCCTTCTATTTTGTGCCATTACCTATATGTATCAACTAGTTGTGTTTTTGTTACATGTATTTTATTAGAACTAGCTTAAATTAGCTCATTTCATACATTTCTTAGTTTTAATTTTGCATATACTACATTTCTTTTTTAGATTGTTGCATAGTGTAATCAGAAATTACCTTGTTTCCCATCTAAAAATTGCATTTCAACACTTCAGTTTAAATCATTGTGTTGCATTCTCTTTCCTCTCTCCTCTTACAATGTTTTCTTTTAAAAGATGTGGCTTTGATTTGAATTCACATGGATTGCATAAATTCAACATTCCTTCTTATGACTTGAATGTAGATTACAATAATGAATTCATTAAAGAACGTGTTCACAACCAAACCATTGACACTATTCTTAACATTGCATTACCCCTTGATGAGGATGTTAGTGTTGACAATCATAACAATCATTCTTGTGCTTCTCCCTATACCCCTCCTATTAGTGATGAAGGTATATTGGTGCAAGAAGCTACAAGCGTTGAGGGTATTGATTTTCCCTCTCCTCATCCCCCTTCTAAAGAAACTAAACAACAACATGATGAAATCATAAACACATTTCTAAACATTTCCTTACCTAGTCTTCCTCACCATGATGATCAACCTTTCCCTTCCTCTAATATCCCTCCTTTATGCAAAGAGGACACATTGGTGTTAGAAGATCCTTCTCCTAAGAGTCATGAGACTCTTGACCCTCCCTTCCCTCATGCTCCTACCCTTTGGGATAACCTATTTTCCAATCATAGTGGTACTTCTCTTGATGCCTCCTCCCCTTGTGACGAAGCATGTGATGAACCTCTTCCAAGCTCTCATACTAGGGTCGATAGTATGGAACATGAGAATGAGACCTTTGACAATCCAATAGAATCCCCTCTTGATCATCCCACTCTTCCCTATCCCACCATTGACCATTCCCCTAGTTGTGATGAAGTTATTTTTACAGAACCAATCCTTGAATGTTACGAACATGTGGATTGTTGTTCTCCTAAAACTTCTCCTCCTAGGGAGGATATCATGATGCACACCAAGGATAACATTGACTCTCCTTCCCAAGGAGATGTTCATATTATTCAACCTAAACTCATCCTCTATCCTCCTTCACATAAACCCAAACCTGAATTCACTCTCTACCCACCTCAACATAATGTGTTGCAGCAATCAGGTCAAGATATTGTTGCTCATACACATTACACTCGCAACAATCCGCGATCCCAACCATCAAATTCAACTTCCTTACCTTCATCCCCTCCCATCTTACCTACTACCCCTTGATTAAAATTCAATCCTAAGAGAGTATGACCTTGTTGATCAACTAAGGAATACTCTTGCTAAAATATCTTTATGGGACCTTATTCAAGCTTCCCCTCACTATCACAACATGATGCAGGAAGCCTTACAACAAATTCCTATCCCTTTTAATGCACAAAAAAATTACATACCATCTATGATTCAAGGCTCAAATGCTGATATTGTTTTCTACCAAAGTGAGCTCCCTCCTTCGCATGTGGCAAAACAAGCTGAAGCCTTCATGATCATATCTCAATACAAGTGCATAGGGATCAAGTGAACCCTCGATGAAAATGGATATGTTGTTAATGTGTGTAGTGTCAATCTCTTGGATAGGCTCCATATCAATAAATCAACCATTCAACCTACTTCTTTATCTATTTGTGGATTTAATAGCAGAGGACAAAAGCCGCTTGGTGTGATCACTTTGCCTCTTACAGTTGGAATGGCCACATTAGACACATTAATCCATGTTATTCCTAATGTTTTTTCATCTAACCTCATCTTATGCAGGCCATGGATTCATGCAATGAATGGAATGCCTTCCACTCTTCATTGCAAGATGAAGTACACCTACAACAAAAAAGTGTACACCCTTGATGTTGATCCTAAACCTTACAGTGTCTTACAACTTGAGCAAAAAAACTCCAAACCCTTCACCACTACACCCACCAAAGAAGTAGAACTCGTACAATCAATGTCCTTAGACAATGATTGGGGTTCCTTAAACTTCACACCTCCTTTACCCGGAGAATCCAAGATCACCCACAAAGACTCTTAAAAGGGAAATGCAGTCTTGTTAACACAAGACTTGGCATATCCTTCAAAATCATCCACCTCACCTACTTTAGAAAAAGAAGCCAACAACGAACCCTGACCTGATCCAAAAGTGTTGAAGAAGCTCTATGGAAAAGGTTATGATCTTATGAAACAATTTGGCTATAAGGGAAAATATTGTTGTGTTAATGAACAAGGTATCCACAACCCTATTGAGCCCAACATGCAAACAACACATCATGGTCTTGGATTTTTTCCTTACATCAAAATCATCAAGCCTTCTTCCAACACCAACTCTCTCCCAAATCACCCTTCTAACCCAACCTTAGAAAGTGATCCATTGCAACCACCAAAGGACTATTTGCTTAATGATAATGTCATCTCACAACCCACTATTGATTTGGATTTTACACACTCCTGCAAAGGAGTATACAAAATCTCACAATCCATAGCGCCTTGTGTAGGTATGAAATCCTATCCTAAGAATGACCTTTCTTTGTTGCAACTCAAAGAATCACCTTCTACCCTTGATCAAGAGGGTATCTTGTCGAGACTCCTCCAAGATCACTTGATCTCTCTTCCTCCCAGAACCCGAAAGAAATGTTCAAACAAACATTCCTTTTGTTTCTACCACCGATTTCATGGTCATCACACTAACGAGTGTAAGGAATTGAGTAGAAAAATTCAACATATTAAGGATTTTGGTGTCCTTCCTTATTTGGGGGCACCTCACTCCTCTAATTGATACTAATTTTCACTCAACCATGCATTTCACCATTCCGTTCGGCTCACTCTTTTCCTACACTAAGTGGGGGCAAGGGGTTCAGTAGCCTCTTTCCCTCACATGTCACTTGTCATTGTCTCTTTTGGCTTATCATTAAATTTTCATGAACATATAAGAGCAAGCTTGGAATGTGGACGACATGTCTTAAGTTGACTTGCATGTGACATACACCCATTTTCATGATGTGACTTACTTTGAAAACATATGACTCAACATAGGGCTTTTCAAACAAGCTCTCATGACTTCTTCCTCTTCCTCTTCTACTTTAAAGCAATTTCCCATCGAACGGTGTGTGGAAATTCCTTTAAAGTGGGGGTATACATCACCACTCACATTTCATTGTGTGATCCTTTTTCTTGTGATTCCTTCTCTTGAAAACATTAGGTACAATGTTGCTCAGGATGAAACATCTGCATTTTTCCTCTTTTTCATACAAGATGAGCCCTTGCCTCTCTTGGATACAATGAGTACATTTGCACTTTTCCTCTCTTGGTGACATTACGCATAATGTTCCTTAAGTTGAGACATTGCATGAACAAATGAAAATCCCTTTGAACACTCCTTACATCATTTCAAAACATTTTCTTTTGTGGTGCCTTATCAAAGTTATCAGGAGGTATAATTTTGGTATGGTTTGAGCAAGAAGCACAACCAGTGGCATGACTTTCCCCATAGCCACCTTCATGTGTGTGAGTACATCCTGGAACCATGTGTATGTTTCTCACCTCTTCGGACAAATCACCCCATAGATGACCTGATGTTTTGTGGCCGCAAAGTGAGGACATATTTCCACCTTGCTCTTCTCTCTTTTAATCCTCATCATTGCATGATCATGTATCTCATCTTGTTGCAATGCATTCACCCTTGAATGTGTCTTTTGCATTAATGTCGAGTTGACTTAGAATCTTGAATCCTAGGGGCTTGACCACCTCCTTCTTCTTCTTTGTCATTCTTCACCATCTCCATTGGGATACTTTAGTGTGATTTTGAAGCAAGTTCATCCTCTCACTAAAGTGAGGGCTAAATGTGTCGCCAAAAAGTGTAGCCTTTGACACTTTTCGCTCATTTGGGCCCTTGCCTATGGATTTTGGACCTCTTTTTACCCCTTTCAAAGCCTTGTGCCAAGGTGTTGTAAGTTGTTGTAAAACATTTTCACACTTTCCTAGGCTTTTCATCACTTAATAAACCCTTTATTATGCTAAAATGACCCCATAATACACATATAAGTCCTATCTTAATGTGTTTTCATGAGTCAATCTTGGAAAACAACAAAAAACACACTTTAATCATTAACAACCAAGGAAAATTGCCTAGTTGGACTAGGCCGCCACCTTAGGCGACCTAGTCCCATGTGGCATAAAAATTAAAATAAACTTAAATTTATTTTGGGATTTTGTCTCTAAAACCCTAAGGTCAGCCTATACGGTGTTATTTCAGGAAAATTAGGGCATAACTTCTATAAATAAGGGTTTTTTTCCCTCATTTTTCACTTCTTCTATCTCATTTTTTCTTCTATCTTCTCCTCTTCACCTCTCTTCTCAAGAAAGCTAGGGTTTGAGTAGTCTAAGTCAACAAGACATCATTGTTGAAGCATCCAAGGGTTGAATCCTCCATTGTTGCAACTCAAGATCTATCTCCATGGCAAGGTACTAAATCTACTATTCCATATTTCATGCTTTCATGTCTTACTTCATCATTTGATTATATATATAAGGGGCTTGACCAAGGCAAGCCCCCATGCCCTAACAATCCACATTCTCTTCTCTCTCTTTGTATGTTTACAGATTTAGGTATCTTGGAAGCTTGGAAATAATTGAAGACAAGGTTGAAAGCTTGTTGAAGACATCTCCTTATCAACTAGGGAA
Source organism: Sequoiadendron giganteum (assembly GCA_007115665.2). Lineage (NCBI taxonomy): Eukaryota > Viridiplantae > Streptophyta > Pinopsida > Cupressales > Cupressaceae > Sequoiadendron > Sequoiadendron giganteum. The sequence goes on from CM021109.1 coordinate 211,370,421, forward strand.
AACATCCACAAAAAGACACCTATAGATCAAAATCTTCACTTCCAAGACCAAACACCTGGAGGAGCAGAAAACACGGACCAAGGGCTTCAGATTCCATCTTCTGATCTTCAAAAATTCAGAAGAGGACTAGGTCACTAAAAGTGGTGACCTAGTCCCACTAAAGTTTTTTTTCAAGGATCTTGGTAGATCTGGATACCCTTTTTGCCAAAATGGGATCCAAGGTAGTTTTCCAGAATTTCCCCTAAAAAGGACTAGGTCGCCCAAAATGGCATAAGTGTCCCAACAGGCCTAAATCTTAGATTCAACAACATATCCAACCTCTGCATCTCATTTCTAGGTGCACACTTTCCATCTCCAGCTTTCTATTTTAGTTTAATGTATACTTCTTAGGTTATCTTATACATACTTGCATATCATAGTGTCTTTTCCAGCATAGATGCATTCTTAGGTTTTGCATTACTAGTTAGTTTCTATTTTCCATTTCTAGCATTTAGGGCATCCCACACACATCACTTTAAGCCCCTAACCCCCTTTGAATGAACCCTAAAATGTAAAGGTGTGAAAGAGAGCTCATTTCCTAACCTAGCTTCTAGGTGAAAAACCCTAGGAACTCATTGGGGAATCCTCTTTCCAATGTTCATTTTTGGTGGTTCAGTGCCCCTCCAATCTAAAATTTTAGACCTAGTATCCCAATTGCCACCAATCCAAAAGCAAGAAACCAAGAACTTGTCTAACCTTTCAACAATGGAGTCCCCCCCATAATGCATATTATTACATGTGAAGAAGACGTTACTAGGATTTATATCCACTAGGTTCAAAGTAGATATATTATCTCTAAAAATGAAAGCTAAGGGATCCAACATTTTAACACCACCCCTCTTTTCCTCCAACTCAGCAATGGCATTGAAATCTCCAGCAATGACCCAAGGATATAAAGGAGTGAGAATCTAAATATAGTGAATATGAGACCATAAGTGAGACTTTCCAAGAAAATTAGTTGGGGCATAAGCATTACAGAGAAGAATAACCTCTCCAAACTCTAAACTCGAAGCAACAATAGAAATAGAGAACTTACTAAAGACCAACCAAAGAGGAGAAATCTTCAATGAATTCCATAAGTAGGCTATACCTCCAGTATTTTCCATATGCACCAATACACTCACATTGACTTCTCTGCCAAATTTTAGGAGATAAGATACAAATTCTCTCCATAGAAATATTTTTCTCCTAGATAAATAACATATCTGGTGAGTGAGTTCTTGCCAAATCTTGAAAAAAAATTTGTCTAGGGCCACTGTTTAGCCCCTTACATTCCAAGACAAATTAATCATTTCAAAGAGTGGGAAAAGTTGGAATCAAGGGTTTTAACTGACCTAGACTCCACCAATGTCTCACCCATAATCTTAATTTTATCTAAATCCTTCTTTCGCTCCACCTTAGGAGGCTTCTTTGAAGACCACTTCTTAAGGTTATTCTTCTGGATTCTAAGAGTTGGAGAAGATTTACTACCTTTCCCAAAATCCTATTCAGCTCGTCCTAAAGGAGGAGCACTGGCAATAAAATTTGACCCAAGAGCAAGATTCATATCCATTTGAGTAACCACCATGTCACCCACTTGAAGATTCTTATATTTTGATAACCCTAGTTGACACTTGATCTATCATCAAGTCTCCTAACTGAAGATCTAGCAATCCAAGATTTACCTCCTATTAACCTAGATCCTCTAGAGCATTGAAGTGATTGAAGATCAGTCATCCTACCTATCCTTAAGAGTCCCTTTTTTCCCTCTACATCCATTATGATGCTTAATAGAAGTGAAACCATCCTTATCAATAGTAACCCCAGACATAGGAGCCTTTCCTTTGTCTATCTTAGGAGGTTGTCAGGAAGCCACATTGATAGGAGGCACTAAAGAATGAACTCTAGGACACCACCATACTCATGAAAAATCTGACATCTAAATGGGAGAACTTCATAATCCATATGTTGAATCCACAAGGTGGACCCAAAACAAATTTCTAGAGAATCAAGAAAAGGGTTATTTAAATCAAGTTCAACACATATGTAGGCATAATAAATTACCCTTTTATCTAGAATCTATTGGGAAGGGACAACCAGTTTTCCAAGCAATAGTGCAATAGAGTGAAGAATATTGTTCCTCCAAAATTCCCAACAAAGTAAGGGAAGACACACCCAAATAGGAATGTGAGATGGCAGTTCCTCCAATGGGTTGAAGCCAATATGTCATGGTTCAATAAATAGGCCCACTTGATTGTAAAAATAGGGCCTCCTTCAAAGGCCTTGTTGTGATCTACCATGCAGTTGAAAACCTCCAACAAATAGTTGTTCACAACTAGCATAATTTCAATTTCTCCCTTAGGATTCCATGTGCACTGAATCCATGAGTCTAGAAATGGAAGAGACACTTGGATACCCATGTACTTTCAAATCAGAGCATGATTAGTCATATAATAAATTTCTTCTTCAACTGAGTACCATTGAATAACCAAGAATGGACAATCTTGGCTCCACTCCAAAAACCCATTAACTTTCAAGATCTGAGGACCCCCGATCTGAGACTAATCCTTCCCAACTGAGGATTTATTAAAAAAATTGTAGTACTAGTATGCCTAGAGGAAGACAGAGCATTTCTAGACAACATCTCTTGAAAAGATAGAATTTGTTTCAAAAACGCCTCCCCATTTACTGCCATGGGAATAAAATAGCACAATCTCCCATGAAAAAAATGCACAAAACAAAAGAGAAAAGAATAACAAAGGAAAAATCAAGAAAAATCCCAATCAAAGCTCCCAAGACCACCAAACCACACCCCAATGTAGCCACTACTTCATGTTAATCCCCCAAGGCACCCAACAGATGCATTCAATAGCAGAAGATAGGAAGAAATATGGCTTGAACATCCATGGCAAGGCATGCAAGCCCTACCATGGGCCGAACAGACCTAGCTCCCCACAACCATGCCATCCACCAAGATCTCGTTATGATATCTATATTTAAGGTTCATTAATGGATGTGTTTCTTTACTCAAGATAGTTTAATAAGTAAATTGATAAGAATTTATGCTCTTTACACATGTTAGCCTAGGAAATCTCTACTAAAGTCTAAGTGAGCATTGGAATGACACATTCCTTAGCCTGCTCACCTATCTCATCCTTTATGTGTTTTGACACTTTGGAGGGTAAGTTCCATCAGCCTAACCCTTTGTTGGAGATGAATTTTTAGAATTTTTGTGGTTATGTTGCACTACTTATTAGATTTTTTTTTTGAGTTGTCTTTGTTACTGACTAGTGGGTAAGAATGGCCTGCATTTCACCTTGAATCATGCCTACTATTAGCTCTTTTAGTAATTCCAATTGATTCCTAGAATAATCTAAAGGAATATCCAATTCTTATGATCAATTATTCTAGGGGGTTGTCCAATGAATAGGAGAAAGATTTGACTATGTTCTCCTCTACACTTCAAGCTCTGAAGAACCTAGGAGGGTGGTCCTATGCAATATCCACTAGGATTTCATACAATTAATGCAAAATATTGATTAAAATAGATATTGTCTCTTTAAATGACCAAGAATTATGGATAAAACAACTTAATGGGCTAGATTCTTGGAACTCTATGCATTCTAGGCTTGAAAACATGTGAATACCATTATGAAATAACTTATAACTAAAAGGGAAATTTTATTTTTAAATTTGATGACAATGGAAGCATAATCAAAATATACATTCAGATTGGTGCCTTAGACCTAGGCAACAAAGTCAAATAAAATGAAATTAAACCTTGAATAATAGTATTTAACCCAGTTCTATGAAAGCTTAGTATCAATGTTGTAATGAAGATTTTGCCACCACAAGACTCTCTAACACTTCTAGGGTTTTTCACCTAAAAGGAGAAAGAAGTAGGCCAAAATGCATATGTTACATTCAAACATAAGGGGTTTAAGGTGTGGTGTGTGTGAATGTGCCTAAATGGAATAATCTAAGTGCTAGAAATAGATAAAAGAAACTAAATGCTAATGTAAAACCTAGAAAGTGCAACTATGTTTGAATATACATTGTGATATGCAAATGAACTAAGATATGTAAGCATATTGTAACAGAAACTTATGAAATTAAAGGTTTTCACCTAGAAACTTGTAGAGGTTGAAATGAGGACTGGAAATGTTGTTGATTCTAGAAATTTGGCCTATTGGGACACTTACGCCATCTAGGTGACCTAGTCCCAAATCTAGAAAAAATGGTCTGGAGCCTATTTCTACCAAATGGGTATCCAAATCTACCAAAATCTCTAAAAAGTAGGTTCAGAGGGACTAGGCCACCAAGTCCACTTCTAAATTTTTGAAAATTGGAGTGGAAATGGAAGCCCTCGGTCTACACTTTCTGCTCCTCCAAGTATCTGATCCCGAAAGTGAAGATTCTAGTCTGCAAGTGTTCTCCAAGCTTCAACTAGTGTTCATCCAACCTTGAATAGCTTGGACACTTTGATGAAAACACTTCTAAACCTAATCTTTGTAAAACCTGCAAATAAGACCTGCAAATCACACAAAGAGAAATAAATGTTAGATGTTAAGGATTGGGGGTTTTCCTTGGTCAAACCCCTTTTGAGTAATCAAACCAAATGAAGATAGAAATGTAATGAAACATGAAATTAGGGAGTTAATACCTTGCCATGATGAATTATCTTGAATGTCTGCAATAATCTAGCCATTGAATGCTTCAGCAAAGGATGTCTTGATGACCTAGGATGCAAACCCTAGCTTTCTTGAGAAGATTAGTGGATGAGTGATTGATAATATTGAGTGAGGAGAAAAAATAGACTTAGAAGGTGCAAAATGAGGGGAAAAACCCTTATTTATACATGTTATGCCCTAATTCCCCAAAAATAACACATGATAGGCCAACCTTAGGGTTTTGGAGGCAAATTCCTTCAAGAATTTTGTTTTAATTTTGAATTTTATGCTGAAATGGACTAGGTCACCCAAGGTAGCAACCTATTGCACTTGGAAAAATTCAAGTGGTGGTCAGGATTTAAAAGGTGGTTAATGGTGTTGAGCGGGCTTGCCTCCTAAAAGATACTTAAGTCAGGCCTAAAAGTACATTAAGGGGTCATTATGCCATAAGAAATGGTTAATTTAGTGATGACAAGCCTAGGAAAGTGTGAAAAAATTTTGCAACACCTTACAACACTTTGAAATAAGGCTTGGAAAGAGGTCCAAAATCCATAGGCAAGGGCCCAAATGAGTGAAAAGTGTTAAGGCTACACTTTTTGATGACATAAATGCCTTACATTGATATCACATAGAATCTATAATCAATTCTTCTTAACAATCCCTGTACATATTAAAAAAATTCAATATTTCATACATAGAAAATTAATCTATTCTTTGAGTAGAAGGCATAAAAGAAATACACAATTGCAAAAAACTTGCAAACATGAATACAATGATTCTTGATTAATTTATATTCATAAATAGTGAAGATGTGTATAATTTGGGAGACTATTGACCATAAAATTGTTATAGTTATTCATGTATTGAACTAATACTATTATACATAATTAGCAACTACATTGACATTTTTCTCTAAGAAAACATAGACTGGACTGATACAAACCTAAATTACAGAGGCTCTGCTTCAAAATTTCCAAGATCCTTTCAAAATGGCCCTATATTCTATTTTATATGAACAAGGGAGAAACAAGCTTCAATCCATGGACAAATATCATATTTTCATTTGAAAAATATTGCTCTAGGATCAAACAAAAAGAACAGGGCAACTGACTAGAAAGAGTCAAAAGATTTTTTGTTAGAGGAAAATATGTTAACAATTTCACAAAAAGATATTCTCTTATACCCATGATGAAACAAAATGGGAAAGGCTCATGCATTTGATTAGTTGTAATTTCTATCCATGCAGCAAAAATCTCTTTTGATGACCCATGATGTGCCAAGATTACTGTATGTGGAGAAAATGATTTGAGTACCCACCCTCATTCTATTTCTTAACATCCTTATAAAATATTTATAAACCCATTTATATATTCATCAACCTATCTATACCAGTATTCATCTTATCAGCATTCAAAACTCCATCTTCAATAATAGGGTTAATGATGGGAGGTATTATACTACTAAACTTAGTCCTCCATTCTTTATATTCCTTCATCTCAATCTCCTCATTCATTACTGATATAGGAGGTGGAAAAAATAAAAACATAACATTCAATTTCTCTTGCAAATTCAAGTTTTCATTATTAAATTTTACCAAATAAGCCTCCAAAAATTTTAGCCTAGCTTCAGTGAACATAACTGAATTAATTGTCATTATGGAAACTGGCAAGGAACTAGTATTAGTAATTCTTCTAACAATCAAGTTGCCAGCCAATTCATTTGTGTTATCAATGACCTTTGGTTTGTTGGTCTCAAGGAAGATTGACTAGATGGCCAAGGTTCCATGCCTTAGGTTGAACCCAAAGCCAATTTATATAAGGAATCTTCTTGTTCTTTTGATGTCAACACCAGGTTGTTTCCATCTTGTATTCTAATTGTATCAAATATAATTGTAGATGATATATCCCAATCTAGTAGTAATAAGCAACCACCCTTCTTCAAAATCTCTCATCCCTTTTCAAGTGTCATTTCTACCATCTCCTTATTTATCTTATCCCAAATTTGAGCAATGACTTTATTTCTTTTATCCTAAGTGAGAGTCTAATTATCCAAAGTTTGGTTCAACTCCTCACCTTTTATTTTTAGGATATAGTCCCTAAATTCTATTATGGTAATGAACTTGTCATCCTCCATAAATTCAAAGCATGCAAGTACTCTTACATCACCCACCACCTATTCACCCATAAAAAATTTGATTAGCATCCTATATGTGGACGCTCATTCTACAAAAATTCTTCTAAGAGGGTGTGCATTACCTGAAGAAAACTTGAATCATTTGGGAATTCACTGGGGTCAGTTGGATAATCAACCAAAGACCTATTAGGAGGAGCTACTTGTTGCAGAGTTGCAACATTCTTTCGTATTTGTTGCTCTATTGTGTGGGATGAAGAGGGACCAGGTTCATCCATTTGTGGAATTTTCCGTGGCACATTGATCATTAGATTGGATGTGTCATCCAACATCATCATTATTCTTTGGATTGGATCTCAGATATCTGTATATATGCCCCTTATAAGAAGGATCTAATATTTTCCTTCGCTCTTTATCCATCTAAATTTTGACCCTTTTCTCCCTCATTTGTATGGCTTTTGAAGTAGAGGGGTAATTCTTAATAAAATCCTCAACATGATCAAATTCATGAATGAATGCAAATAATTTATACCATGTCCTAGTATCATGAATTAAATGCTCAAGATGAAATTTTTTGACCTTATCACACTTCATCCTGTATGGTATCAACTTTTTGACAATCAATTCCAACCCTTCTCCAGATATGACCATGAAGTCTTAGAATATGAGGGTGGAAGAAATAATTTCATGTTTCTTATAATTGTTTAAATGAGTTTTGTATACCTCATTCAGTTGCAAAATTATTTCCAAATATTTAATTCTATCAAAAATATGATTTTTCCAAAATATGTGGGGCCATTGGGGAACCATAAACCTTGATGATGGTGGATTCTAAATGGAATAACTAATATATGTAATTGTGGTCAAACCCCAACTCTATTTTGAGCTAATTTGGCCTCAAAAAACTCATTATTTCCTTTGATAGACCCTAATCAATAGCAAACCCCAAATTCCTTAGGACACATCTGATAAAATGCTAAAAATGCTAAAAATGCAATAGTTGGTAGGCTCACAATTGATGTCCCAAATGTATACCCACAACTCAATAGGGAGAACAACTCCATGTTCATTTAAGGCTCTAAGATTTAGCTTAGGGTATCAAGTTCTTCTCCCATCATAAAGAAGCACACATTGAAAAAATAAGGAGTACCACTTAAAGTGTACAATGTTAGAATCCTTTTTGAGGGAAATTAAAGCCTTGTGAAGCTCCCCTACAACATACCCTACATAATCATAAGGTCTATTTACATCCCTATTCTAGATGTCAACAACCAAAACCATCAAATTTATTGGAATTTAAATTTTGCAATCAATCACAAAGAAAAGTAAGTTTTTGAAAAGTAGTCTTCAAAAATATCAAAGTTGAATAGTTCAAGGTCTCCCCTAGTAAAGATCTAATTTTTTCCATTTGGCCCCTAGTCTTGAAACTAGGCAACCATTTTACCCTATAACTGTCTCTCAACCTTTGATATTCCCTTGTTAATGCCCCTAGATCAATGGGAAATTGGACATTCATATCTAAACCAAAAACCTCACTTATGCATTATTTATCTAGAGTCAATAAGGTAACACCTTTGTTGTTGACAATGACCCTAGTACTTGGCTTGTATGCCCTAGCCATAGCTCTAATCAAATCAATTTTGATAAAAACACTAAGGAATTACCAATTTTCCTATTCCCATTCTCCGTGAATTTTTAATTGGTCTATCTGCGAAACATTTCCTGAAACAATACTTAAATATGGAATAACCATGGATTGGAATGATGGCATCTCTACAAAAATCATTCTTATCTATAATTATTTTTGATAGAATCTCAGACCCTTTAACAACCCTAGTTCATTTTGTACACCCTAACAACTAAGACATAATCTCATCATCCAATCCTCGCTTAACTCATCTTGAATTTCCAACCATGTGGCTTAACACAATTGATTACTAGGGTTTATGAATTAGGGTTTTAGGGTTTTGAAAAGAATTCACAATTTATTTTTTTAAGACAAAAATTTATACCTTCTTAAACCCTAAATTACTTCCCTTGATTTGAAGATAATTTTTCTAAAATTAATTCATAGAGAGAAAGATTGAAATTAATTATTGGTTTGAATATTGTCATGAACCCTAGAAATGGAATTGAAAACCATAGCTCATTCAAAAATTCATAGTGAAATCGCTTTGCAACCTTTTCTTTATGCTTTGAATGAATTGGAAATGTGTAAGTAACCTAATTCATATGAAAAATCAAGTAGTTGAGGATCAAATCCACCATCAATGTTTACACACGCTTGGATGCATAACTAGTAATAGTCATTCTTGATTTTGAATGTTGGTCATTGATATTAGGAAATCAACGGTGCTCACGGGAATTCAAAATCCAGAATTCAAAAAGATGATGATGGTTGGGGTGCTCCTCCTGACGTTACTCTAGACCCCGCTGATGTATGGGGGAAAAACATGGATGATAGATACCCCCCGGGCTCTACTGGCACTACTCTGGCTGCATAATGGCCTGTTTGTTTTAATTTTTCATGCTTTTAGACTTCTCGGCTGGGCCCATGTGATCTGATATTTTGTTTTTTCTAGGCACTGCCCATGTGACTCTCGGGGTGTGCCTTCTTACCACCCACCCTTTTTTTGTGAATATGTATTCTTATCTTTAAATTAATATAGATATCTTCCTATTCATCAAAAAAAGAAAAAAATCCATTTCGCAAAAAGGGAAACCCCTTTTATTTGAATAGCTCCAAGATGCATGTCTCAATTTTGGGGACTCATGGAAAGAGATAATATTTTTGAGGCTTCCCCAAAAAATGCATTCCTTCTATAAATAATTAAAGTGAGCCCTCAATGACACATTTCATGATTTCAATGCAATCTCAAGCAATCTTTGCTTTGCGAAGGTTATAGATCTTGCATGAAATGGTCTTATACATAAATTTTACTTAAAATAAAAGTATTTCATGAGTTCACGAGGGCTAGTATTTTTAGAACAAAGGGTCCTACAATGAAAATTATTTGTACAATACTAAAAGGGTTTAAAAATAATTTCGCTTAAAAAAACTTAAGGCTACTAGGGAAAAGGGGGCCCCAAAACATGATAAAATGAGACTTTGCACGAAATTTTAAAATATTACATGAAAAGGGAGTTATAAGATTCAATTTCCAAAATACCCCTACATTTCACTCACATTATCAGTTTAAAAGAGAATTTCACAAAATTTTAGGAGGAAAACAATAATAATTATTTCTTTAGCAAAATAAAGAACTATGTGATATATTGACATGTGTCTATGGAATGAAGAAAAGAACAAGGAATTTTAGAGATAGATTGAAATATTCATAAAAATGGGAACACTTAGTTTCTTAACAAAGAGGGACTGGTGAAAGCATGAATTAAATGTCTTCAAGTCATAACTTAAAGGATCTAGCAACGGGGTGTAGGTTGTTAATACAAAAAAAATTTAAAAAAAGTGCAATAGTGTTGACTAAGGCTTGGGGTTTCTTATAGAAATCCCTAAGAACATACATTGAAACCCCTATAACACAACCCACTGATCACCATGAAATCTTCAAAACACCCAAGGAATTGAGTTTTCTCAAAATCAATACCACCCACTTTAGCAGTGCATAAGCAAGGGATTACAAGATTGGCTACTTAATCTATTATTAAAAGTCCTTTTCATCAGTCAAAATTCTCTTCTATATTTTTTAGCTACACAAAGTATGTGATTTGAGGTTGAAAAACTACATTATTTCCTACTACTTTATACGAAATGGAATGATAGGTAGAGTAATTTTAATGGCCACTACTAATCCTATGAAGCTAGTCAAAATAATACTAAAACCTAGAATTTTTTCATTTCAATGCAGATAATAAAATAATTTTCTTAGACCCAATATTTTTTTTATTTGGTAATAGATAGTAAACCAAAGTTAATTCTCATAGAATTTTCTAAATCACATTGACAATATGGGCCCTAATTTCAAACTTTTTTCTCTGACGATAGTTTGTGTCTTCATGGCAATTTTGGGGTGGTTCTTATTATCCTTCTAGTTTTATATCTTTATGTTATTTTGAAGTGGTGATTTACTCTATTTGACCATATTCTTTATTATTGAAAAAATGTATAAGATGTTTTTTGTAAATTCGAGTGTTGAATCTCTTTATGTCATTTTTAGATGTTAAATATATCACAAGTATGTATTATGTAACTATAAAATCCACCCTTTAATCATTACATTTTAAAAAAAAATCACAACATCTATCAATTTAATCAACCATCATCATGATGAAAATTGTATTCTATCACTTATGCTTATACTTTATAGTGGTAAGCTTCTAACTATTGGGTTCATCCCTAGACCTAGACTTAAACTTTGAGGGTTCATTTATAATGACCTTTCGTGTGTATCCCCTTTGAAAAATCAAAGGCTTTATAATTCACAAACCACTATCAGAGGGAGTTCATTATCTCTTATTCTACAAGATGTCTCATCTCATATTTAAACCATTACTATTCATTAAGTGTAAGCTATCAACTTAGTTTAATTATAATAGAATATAAATAATTTTCCATCAAGTTTTGGATCCATACCAAAAATTACCAATCATTAGTTTACAAACATGTACGCAAATGTAGAATGTTCATATCATACTATAATCCCAAGATTATATATACAATGGAATTCTCAAGCATACATCACATATATACAAGGTGATGAGCTCATACACATCACAAGTATGACCATGATTGGCTCATATGCATATCACAAGTATAATAGTGATTGACTCATACACATATCACAAGTACACTAGTAATTGGCTCATACACACATCAAAAATACTATTGCGACTAACACATATGCATATAATGAGTATAAAAATGATTGGTTCATAGATATATCACAAGTACAATAGTGACTAGCTCATAAGCATATCACAAGTATAGCGCTGACTAGCTTTGACATAGATCATATATATTTAGTGTAAATAATCCACACATACATCACCTATTTATATAGGTCTCTCAAAGGATACATACACACAAGTTCCCTCATAATAAAGGTTTCATTAATGTTTCCTCTCAATTAGTAACATTTAATAGTAGTTAGGAAATCACAAGAAGGTTCACAATTTAATAATCTATATTGTAGCATTTCCCTTTAAATATATCAAGGTCTCAAATTCAATCTCACCACCTTTATCACTCATAATTCAACTTGAGCATCGCAAAAATCTTGTATATCATCATCTCATTGACATTAAGGCCAAGTTGATTAAATATCAACCAAAAATTATCTTTATTTTCCATGACATGTTTGACCATTATCATATAGTTTGGTTATAGACATCAAGAAGCCACCAAGGAAGTACATGTAACCTCATAGGTCTTACAACATAGGTGTATATTTTCCTTAGCCATGATCCCTACACAAACATACTATCATCAAACAAAACCATAGTTTGTTTTCCTTAGTTCCCATGATAGTTCCCCTTATTTAGGTCATTGTACTTAAGAGGTCAATAAACATCATGTAGTCATATAAAGCTTTTATCCACCAATTTGAAGTGGATTGCCAAGATTATCAACTTGCAGCACTAAAATATGTTTCATATCAAGTGGTTCTAGTACCATTAAATGAGGCCATCATTCCTTATATTAATATGCAACTATAGGCCAAAGCTCATATTAAATAAGTCTATTTCCTAGTACACACTATAAGGAGGTCGACATAGCTATAGTTTCAACCTAAAATTATATTCCACCTTATTCCATGTATAATTTTAAGGTAAAAGTATACATTACCTTCTACTTTTGTCTAATAAGAAGTTCAAACATTGGGAAATAAAATAATTCCTCCTTGAAAGATTAGCCCATTATCATGAAAAAATTGCATAGTTTCAAAATATATCAAGTTGTTATACTACAACCTATACACCATAATAACTCAAAGATATTATGAATGTGAAAGAGTTATTACCAATGAATTTGATGTCATAGTGCCATTCTCATCACTAACTTAGGTAAAATACAATGAACTAATGTGTGTACCTATATTTGTGATAGGGTAGCAAATCTTATGTATAATAGTATCAGGATGTCAAGTATAACTTGTTTCACAAAGGTTCAATTTAAGATTCACTCAAATATACTTTAATCCAATGATATCAACTCTAAATATATATCACAATGGCCTTAGCTTCAAAAGGTTTAATCAGTAACACAACACTTCTTAATTTAGTTAATTCATTTCCACATTATAAGTTATAAATTCTCAAGTCTCACTCTTCATGAAATAATATGTTTCTTTCACATGTAGCTTATATTTTCAAATTTAAGGGTTCTCGTTTAATGTATAAACATGATCAAATGAAAAGATTAAGCATATCATACATAAATTGAATGCTCATACTAAACACAAAGATACCAAACATGATTACTAATACCTTTATAGTGATAATCTATTTATCAAACATACAATATCATATAACAAATCTAATCCATAAACTAACAAAATATAACTATGAAACTTGCTTCTTTCCCAACCATAAAACATAGTATGGACATTAATATAGGTTCAATGGGGCAGTCATATCTCATTTTGGAGTGTCATTTTACTTGGTCCACCATCCTTTCTTATTTTATTTTATTAAATGAGTTGCCCAATACTAGATACTCCTATTGATCGTTATTTCTGACCTATATATTTTAGTCCCATAGACCTATTTAGACACTCGGTTCCAAGAAGATGATGACTCACCCATTCAATAATAGACCATCTACCTAAAGGGATAGTATAAGTGGGTGTTAATAAAATGTAAACTAGCATTAATAAAAGTACTATTGTATATATATCCATTGGAATATTAGATTTCCTAAAACCTTCATCCATGTAGGTATATTTCACTTGGCAATAAACTAAAATAGAGATTTATATTAGGGTAAGGTTATGGATATTTTTTGTACTAGCTCCATAACATTTTTCTACTAGGAAACATTGAGTGAATACATCAATATCAAGTTTGTAGCACCTACACCTAGTTTTGGTACGATGGGAAATTCATTTATCACAACAAATCAAGCAATCTATCAGATAAATCTAGATCATTAGGCAAAAGGTACTGTGTATATGGTTGTTTAGTGTGTCATCCAATCAGTTGTTGGCATTGTGTTCACTATTTTTCTCTTCTCTCCCATAAGAAGGATCTGGTTGGTGACATGATAGCCTATTTGAAGTTGGGTATTTGAAGCCTAACGATTTCTTGTCTATTACTCGTGTGCCTCTTCACATTCCTTCTTGAAGGAATGTTCTTATTTTTAAACCTGAAAATGTATTAAGTTTTTGGATGAAGTAATATGCTATAGCATATGGTGCATATAAAAACAGAATTCAATAAAAGATATTCCCATGCTTTGAGAGTGGATGTAGTCATTCTAACGGACCGCTATAAATCCTTGTTTTCTTTGTGCATCTTATGTTTTTGCGAATGTATTCAATTCTAGTTTTATTTTTTTGTGTTTTTCTTCTTCATTTGTTTGCAAATTTCATCAACAATTGGTATCAGAGCTTGGTTAAGAATCTCAATGAAGAAGCTTGGTGGTGAAGCTGATTGGAAATTGGTGAACAATTTCTAGAAGCATGGACGAAGCAGATAAGTGGAAAATTGATAAGTTCATGGGGAAAAACTTTAGATTCTGGAAGGTACATATGGAATCATTGTTGATTAAGCAAGATCTCTCACTCGCACTAATAGGAAAAGCCAAAGGAAAAGGGTCGATGTTGGATGAAGAGTGGGAGAAAATAGATAGGAAAGCAAGGGCTACTATTTTTCTTTCGATGTCAAGTAACATTCTATTCAATGTTTCAGCTAAGAAAACAAACAAAAGAGTTATGGGATAAACTATCTGACATGTACAATATGGCATCGACATCAAACAAGGTATTCATCATGAAGAAGTTATACAATTTAAAAATGAGAGGTGGGATCATGTCAAATCACCTCAATGAATTCAATACCTTGGTCACTCAATTGATTTCAGTGGGTATCAGTTTAGATGATGAAATTAAAGAAATTTATTTATTATGTTCTTTATTGAACAACTGGGAAGGGATTGTGATGGCAATTAGCACTTTGGTGGTTGCCAAAAGAAAACTAAAATTTGATGATGTTGCAGCTACACTTCTCAATGAAGACATGAGGAGGAAGAATCAAGAACCCTCATCTAGTGATGCTTTGACTATTGTAAGTAATGGCAATAGGGGAAGGAGTCGAGAGGCAGAAATAATAATAATAGAAGGAGATCCAAATCAGCAAGGAGATCAAATTCCAGGGCTAGAAACAGTGATTGTTGGTTTTGTGGAAAATCGGGTCACACAAAAAAAGAATTGTTGGAATTACAAAAAGGCACAAGAAAAGGTGAGAAATAATGAATTAAACACTGCATATGATAAAGATGATGGTGTTTTGGTTTTATCAGTGAGTGACACTACTGTAGACTCGTGGGTGCTCAATTTCAATGCCTCTTTTCATGCTACTCCATGTTGGGGGCTTTCACAAATTACCAAGAAGGTAATTTCAGTAGATTTTTTCTTGGTGATAATGAAGAATGTGAAATAGTAGGAAAAGGTGATGTGATATTGTATTTGAAAAATAGAAATAAATGGATCTTGAAAGATGTGACATATTCCTACGCTGAAACAAAATTTAATATCAGTGAGCCAACTTTATGCTCAAGGGTGTAATGTCAAATTTTCTTTAGATACTTGGAAAGTAACCAAGGGTTTATTGGTGCTTGCAAAAGGAAGCAAATTGGGTAATCTTTATTTTTTAGAGTGTCATGGTGAAGTGGGAGCTACAATAGTAGTTGTGGGTAGTGGTTCAAAACTTTGGCATAAGAGGCTTGAACATATGAGCAAAAGGGAACTTGAAGTCATGCTTCAAAGGGATCAACTTCTAGGCGTATAATCTATTGATTTGGAGTTATGTGAGCATTTCCTTTATGGCAAACAGAGTCGGACCAGCTTCTTGAAGATTGGTCATGACAGGAAGTCTACACCTTTGGAGATGGTGCACTCAGATGTTTTCGGTCCAACTAAAGTAACCTCCATCGGAGGTGCTAATTATTTTGTTACTTTTTTTTATGACTATACTAGAAAAGTATGGATTTATATGATGAGTAGAAAATCAGAAGTGTTTTCAAAATTTAAAACTTTTAAGGCTATTATTGAAAATCAGATTGGGCATAAAATCAAATGTCTCAAAACAGATAATGGGGGAGAGTTTTTCTCTTTGGAATTTGACACCTTTTGTGTAGATAATGGCATACACAAAATTAAAGTAGTTCCTTTCACCCCTCAAAAAAATGGTACAACTGAGAGGTTGAATCGAACGATTCTTGAGAGAGCTCGATGTATGCTCTCTAATGTCAGTTTGGAGAAATAATTTTGGGTAGAGGCTTGTAATACAACAGTGTATTTGATCAATTGAGCTCCTTCATTTTGATTCAATTTTGATATTCCAAAGGAGAGATGGCTCGAGAAACGCATTTATTACAATCATTTGTGCATGTTTGGCTACGAAGCCTTTGTGCATATTCCTAAGGAGCAGCAAATGAAAATTGATCCCAAATCAAAGAGGGTCATATTCATTAGTTATGGTGAGGAAAAATTTGGTTTTAGAATTTTGATTTCAAAAAAATTTACCTGCGGTCGAGATGTTGTTTTTAATGAAAATTTTTTCCCATGTTTGCAAAAATAGAGCACATCCTCAAATGCATATATAGACATTGATATTTTTGATAATGGTACTAATTTGGACCAAACACATGGAATTACTCCTAAATTATCTTTGCATCCTTCCTCTGTCTATGCGTAGCCTTCAAACATTACTAGCCAACCTCCTTTAGCTCGTACCACGCCCCCATATAGTGAAACATAATCTTTATTTTTTAACAAGAAACCTTTAAATCTTTGTATGTTGCCTCCTATCATGACTCTAACACCTCCTTCTCTATCATTGTGAGTTGATTTGGGTAGAAAAAATCAACGCAACCCTCTTTTATTTATATGAAGCCAACTCAAGGAAATGTGTAGCTTTCCTAAGGTCATGCACAATCCTTTACTTTTGGTATGTAGCCTTCTACTATTTCTATGCAGCTTTAAGTGATATGTGACCTCTTCAATATAAATCGATGCAAATTCCAACAAAGCAACATTGGATATTAAAAGTATATCAAGTTTGGTATAGGGAACTAAAAAAATAGGGCAGTTTTCTACCACAGTTGATTGGAGTTCAGAGGTAGGGCCTTAAAGGAAATTTATAGTTTGATTTGGAAGGAGTTCAACATTAGTTACAAAGACTGAATTTGGAAGATACATTACAATAACTAGCTCCGCAGTTAAGAAGATCTACCTAGAAGAAAAGGCGTCCAAAAAAATTTGATGATTATGAGCTTTTTCTTTTCGATCAGTTAGAGCCTACAACCTTTAAACATGCTTGCAAAGATGAAAATTCAATGAAATGGATGGAGTCTATGCAAGATGAAATGGAGTATTTGAAGATAAATGATACTTGGGATTTGGTTACCCTTCCAGTAAATCAAAAACCACTCAAGAATAAATGGGTGTATTGACTGAGAGAGGAAGATGGAGGTTCTAAATGCTACAAGGCCAAATTGGTTGTGAAAGGTTTTGATTAGAAAAAGGGGATTGATTTCAATGAAATTTTCTCACCAGTTGTTAAGATGACAACAATTTGTGTTATTTTGGGCATGGAAGCTATATGGGATCTTGAGCTTGAGAAACTTGTCATCAAAAGAGCATTTCTTCATTGAGATATTGAGGAAGAGTTATATATGAAGCAGCCTAAAGGTTTCATTAAACAGGGTCAAGAACATTTGTATTGTAGATTGAATCAGAGTTTGTATGGGCTCAAGCAAGCCTCGAGGTAGTGGTACCTTAAATTTGATAGCTTCATGACTATACAACACTTTATTCATTATGAATTAGACCCTTGTGTTTACTATAAGAAGCTTTGAAATGGTGAGTTTGTTATACTCTTGCTTTATGTTGATGATATGTTGGTTATTAGCACTAGTGTGAGGATAGTTCGTGAATAGAAGCAACATTCGGCTCAACATTTTTCCATGAAATATTTAGGGGCAGCGAAGAGGATTCTTGGGATACAAATAATCAAGGACAAACAAAAGAGAGAAATTAGATTATCTCAAGAAAAATATATTTCCAAAGTCCTGGATAAGTTCAATATGAAGAGTGTCAAGCCTATTAGCACTCCATTGGCTTATCACTTTCACTTATCATCAGCAATGTGTCCTAAAATTCTTGAAGTTGAAGAACAAATGAAGGGTGTTTTGTATTCATCAGTATTTGGGAGCCTCATGTATGCCATGGTTTGTACTCGTTTGGATATTTCTCATACAGTGGGAGTTGTGAGCATATTTATGAGTAATCTAGATAAATCTCATTGGCATGTGGTACAATGGATTTTATGATACTTGAAAGGTACATCAGATCATGTTTTGTGCTTTGGAAGTAAGGATACTCAGTTGTTAGGATATGTTGATTTGGATATGGCTGGAGATTTGGACAAATAGAGGTCTACTATAGGTTATGCGTTTACTTTTTTTGAGGCTACAATTAGTTGGGTTTCATGGTTGCAACAGGTGGTTGCACTCTCATCTACTGAGGTATAATATATTTCTCTCACCATCAAAGGAGAAAAGTAGATGATATGGTTATAGTGGTTATTGGACGAATTGTGGTGTAAGAAATATTTATTCACTTTTTTTTTTGATAGCAACAACGTTATTCACTTGGCAAAGAACTCTTTTTTTCACAATAAGACCAGGCCTATAAAACTTTGATATCATTTCATTCAACATGTTCTTGATGAGGGTAAGTTGTAGGTGGAGAAAATTGATACTAAAGTGAACCTGAAAGATGTGTTGATGAAGGTAGTACCATGGGAGAAGTTCAAATTTTGTAGAGCTTCTCTTGGCATTTTGAAGAAGTGACAATAAGAACCAAGTAGGGGAATGTCTGGTATGTTGTAGTTGTCATTGTCCTTCAAGTGGAAGATAGTTGAGTATATTTGAAGCCCAATGGTTTCTTGTCTATTACTCCCATGCCTCTTCACATTCCTTCTTAAAGGAATGTTATTATTTTTGAACTTGAAAATGTATTGAGTTTCTAGATGAAGTGATATGTTGTAGCATATGATGTATGTAAAAATAGAATTCAATAAAAACATTCCCTTGCTTTGAGAGTGGATGCAGTAATTCTGACAAACCACTATAAATCCTTGTGTTCTTTGTACATCTTATTTTTTTGCAAATGTATTCAATTCTAATTTAAAATTTATTTATTTTTATTTTTCACTTGTCTACAAACTTCAGCAACATTTGAAGCATCGAAACCCAAGTGTGTTGGCCTGGAGCTAACAATAGCCAACCGCATCCTTCCCTATAAACGAGGCTTATTTCTTTCCACTTGCAAGGGGAATTCACATGCCATTATATTACATATCCCTTTTTGCAATATACATTTCAACCAGTAGTTTATCAGTGTTGTGGAGTAGTTATAAAGGGACGGTGCAATTCTTTCCTTCAAGAGAATCGATGCAGCAATTTGCCTTGTTTCTTTTCAGCCCTTCATTTTCTCTTTTGACGATGTTCAACTTGGTGGAGCTGAAATGCTGTATCAATTAGCCATGAATTTGTGTGTCACAGATTGAATCAGTATCCTCTAAGTCCATATTTGGTTCTCATCAGATCAGTGTTTTATTTGTTTAACTTGATTTGGCAGAGTCTGCAACGAGGTAAGTGTGGTTGTTGTGATCTATGGGTTGAGTGGCTTCTTGTACTTTGACATAGGCACAATAGTTGGTATCCATTTGCAAAGTCTCATATTTGAAGTCATATTTTTTTATAAAGTCTTTGCTCATTTCTTTAGGTTTATAAGATCAATATCAAAGAATTATGATATAAAAAAAATTTGTGTTGATAGGGGTTTCATTTTTGTAGAATTAGATGGTTCTAACTATGCAAATTGGAAATGTGAAATAGAATTAATTGTCACTATGAAATTTTTTAATGTAAGCTAGGAGTAGAAGGAAAACCTTCAAATGAAAGAAAACATGAAAATTGCAATAAAATGGATATCAATGCACATGATACTATTAAAAAAAAAAGTTCAGGTATTAGACCTTATGTTCAAGATTTAAAAACAACAAAGAATATAAGAGAAATTTTGCAACCAACGTATGAAAAAAATAACAAATTAAATGTTATGGCTAATAATAGGCAATTAACTTATTTGAAAATGAAGGGAGGAGAGAGCATGCATGATCATATTACAAAATTGAAGTATTTGAAAAATTCTTTGAAATATTAAAAAATTAAATTATTAAAAAAGGCTAAGTGAAAGGCACTTCAAAACACTATCAAGTGTTCACAAAGAAGGGGAAGGTGAATAAATTACCATATTATAATATTTAACAACTCTTGTTGAAGTCAAGAGTTTGATGAAACAACATTTGATGTTTGTAATTCATATATTTTAACAAAGTCTTCCTTCATTTTCGTAAGAAGATCAATATTAAAAAACTATACAAAATTTAATTGTGTGTGCTAGTAGGGGTTCCATTTTAAAGCCACCATGTTTGTGTCCTTGGGGAGTTTTATTATTTATTATTTATTATTTATATGACTTCATCTGAAATCTTTAATGCTATGGTTAGTAAAAAATTAGATGGTTCTAACTGTGTGAATTGAAAATGTAAGATGAAATTAACTATACAAATGAAAGGTTTACGACTGCTAGCAATAGAAGATAAACCTTCATATGAAAGGAAACATTAAAAATAAGATAAAATGGATATGAATGCACAAGCTACTACTCTATGAAAAATTAGTCTAAGAAGTAGGACTCATGTTTAGGACTTAAAAAATAAGAATGAAAATGTGGGAGACTTTGCAAAGAATGTATGAAAGAGTGAAAAAATTAAAATTTATGAGTATTAAAAGACATTTAACTCATTTGAGAAAAATGGAAGAGATAGTATAAGTGATCACATTGCAAAGTTGAAGTATTCAAAAAATCAACTTGCAATGATGAAGGTAGAATATGAATACTTTGAAATTGTAGATGCTTTGATTGAAATTCTTTCAAATGAATATCATAACTTTATATGCACATTATAATTAATAGAAATTTTTGACAATGTCAAAATAAAAGAAGTTATAGGGATTTTTTGAATGAAGAGGATATCTACTTAAATAGTTCGCAGGTGAGTCTAGCAAGAGTTATCAAGAATTTATGGCTAGAGAAAAATATAAGAATTTCAATCAAATCATATCATATCAAAATTAATGGAAAATAAAAGGGAATCAATATAGAAATAGTCAAATTCCATGGAATCAACCAAGGGACAATAAAAAAAATGCATATTTTTAGAAGGCGCAAATTAAATTGAGAAATAAAAAAGATGATTATAAAAGAGAAAAATCTATTACATGTCACAATTGGGGAGAAGAAGGGCATAAAAATGATCAATTTGTCCTAAGAAATCACATGTACAAGAGAAAATAAAATTTTTCCAAAGAATGAAGTCAAATTTAGCTCAAGCAGAGGGTGATCATAATATATTAATAGTCTCTTTAGTTTCTCAAAGAAATTCAAATAACTAATGGAATATTGATTTAGGAGCTAGCCAAAATACGAATTCTAATATTTAGAACTTCTTCCATTCTTTAGAAGAAGTGAAACGTGCAAGGATATTTCTTGTGGATGATAGTGCACATGAAATAAAAGGAATAGATTCAATTCTAATGAAAGAGAAAGATGGTAAGAAGTTGGAAATAATAGATGTGAATCTTGTACCTAAGTTAACAAAAATATTCTCTTATTAGGTGAAATAACTCAACATGGTTATAAGGTGGAGTTCTTAGATAAGTATCTAATTAAGAACATAAATGATGGATTCAAAATTGTGGCTACAAGAGTTAATACATCTACAATTTCTTAGCATATATTGATAAGACAACCTAAAATATTATAGTTTCCTCTACAAGTGAGTTATGGCATCCAATATTTGGACACTAAAATTATCAAATTTTGGCTATGCTTTCAAAGAGAATATGGTTGGTGGGCTTCCTTGGATAAGGTTAAACACAAATATGTGTATAAGATGCATGACCAAAAACAACATAGAGACAAGTTTGAAAGGTCTACATGAAGGATAGGAAAATTTCCTGAATGCATTCATAGTGGTTTATGTGGACCTATGATTCCACCATCGAGCATAGGAGCTAGATACATATTAACATTCATTGATTTTTTTTAAGGAAATTTTGTATATAATTCCTTAAGAAAAAAGATGAAGTATTTAGAAAACTTGAAATTTTAAAAGAATTTATGAAAAATAGATGTGGGAATAAGATCAAGTGAATAAGAATAGATAATGGTAGATAATATTTCAATAACAAGTTTAAGTATTTTATGTTAATATCATGGGATGAAGAGAGAAATGGATAACATATATACTCATCAACAAAATGGTGTTGATGAAAGAAAGAATAGTACCTTAGTGGAAATGGTATGGTGCATGCTACAATTCAAGGATTCTTTAATTTCTTGGGTTGAGGCTATTAGTATTGTGTCTTGTGCCTTCAATAAATATCCTACAAATTGTTTGTAAAAAATCATTGCTAAGGAAGCATAGAGTGGTAAGAAACCAAATGTTAATTATTTTAGAGTATTTAGATATGAATCATTTTCTCTCATACCTAGTGAGACTGGAGAAAATAAATTTGATAAGAAGAGTTTTTAGTGAATCTATTGTTAATTATGGTAATAAAAAGAAAGGATATAGGTTGTATGATCCTCGTGTGGAGGATGTGTTCACAAGTAGGGATGTCAAGTTTACTAAAGCGTTTTGAGGATATGATAAAAACCTCTTGTATTCCACATGTGGATATTGATAATGATGAATCCTACAATACCTTTGAAACCAATAAATGTTCTAAGGAAACTTCCAATATAGTTGAAAAATCTAGTCCTCCTCAAAATACCAAGAGTCTTCAAGAGATTTATCAAAAGAATCAAAAAATAATTAAGCCTTTATGACCACCATAATGAAGATGAATGACCCTCAAAACTATGATGAGGCTAAGGGAAGTGGTGGACATACCCAAGGGCAATAATGCAGTCAATAGTAAGTGTATGTATAAGGGTAAGTTCAAGTTTGATGGAGGCACTGAAAAACACAAGGAAATACTAGTTTCCGAAGGTGTTTACAAAAGAAGGGAATTTACTACATAGAAATATTTTCTTTAGTAGCAAATATCAGCACTATCAAGACTATTATAGCATTGGTGGGTAATTTCAAGTGGCCTCTTCACCAAATGGATGTTAATAATTTGGTTTTAAATGTTGAAATTGACGAAGAGATCTGTATGAATCAACCATAGGGATTTAAAAATTAGGAGAGGAACACTTAGTTTGTGGATTAAGGAAGTTTATATATGGTGTGTAACAAGGTCCAAGGGCTTGGTATGCTAAGATTGATTAATATTTCAATACTTAATACTTTCATAATAGTCTTCACAATCCAAACTTGTATGTGAGGGAATTTGATGAATATGGCATAATTATTATTGTACTTTATGTTGATCTTATCATTATAGGAAATAACACATGAAAAAATTAGAGACGCATAGTTAAATTTGAAAAATAGATTTGAGATGATAAATATTGTTTTTATGCACTACTTTCTTAGCATCCAAGTATTATAAAAAGATTATTGAACTTATCTCTCTCAAACCAAGTATGTTTTAGCCTTGTTGAGTGAGTTTAGGATGGAATATTGTTAGAGTGCTTCTACTATGCTTACTCTAGGATTAAAGTTGACTAAGGGTGTGGAAGGTAAGGATTTTGATCCTACCATGTACAAACAAATTCTTTGTAGCCTTGTGTACTTAACTCACACTCAACCAAATATATTTTTTCTAGTACAAGTAGTTTCAAGGTTTTTGAATTCTCCCAAGGTTCCAGATTGGATGCAAGAAAAGAGAATGTTGCTAGATATGTATGAATGAATTTGACTATAGGTTTTTATCATTATTCTCTTGGAGATTTAAAACTTGTAGCATCTTATGACTCAAATTGGATAGCTATGTAGTGACCAAAAATCTATCTTAGGTCATGTTATCTATCTTGGTTCTAGCCCCATTTTATGGTGTAGCAAGAAGCAATCTATTGTTTCTTTGTCTACAAAGGCTAAACATATAGCATCAGAGATAGCTAATGAAATATCTTGGCTATGGGCTATTTTTAAGTTATCAAACAATATCAAGAAAGGTCTTCTCTATTTCACTATGATAATCAAAGTATTAGTTTTTTGTCCAAAAATATAATGATTCATGCTAGAATGAACCATGTAGAGCTCTAACACCATTACATAAGGCATCTCATCCAATAATAGGTAACTCATCTTCAATATTTTATGACCAAGGACCAGATAGCTAATCTTTTCACCAAGGCTTTATGTGATACTAAGTTTTTATATCTTAAAATACTTTTGGGATTACAAGAATTCACACGAATATTTCACTAATGAATTTGACCCCAATTTTTGATGGATGTTCGTTGGACTTTCAATGATCTATTGTCAGTTGACCGACGAATCACAGAAATCAGCGTCGTTGCTCACTTTTTGTCTATATCCCGACGGACTGTAAAACGTCGAACTCATGATGCAAGATCATTGGAACAGCGATGCCACCTTCATTGATCATCGAACGAGTAGTGGTTGGACCACAGGTGGCATACCATCGCTGAAGCATCGGATCAGTGACATACATTCATTGGAACCGAGATGACAGTTTCATCACTGTAGCGACGAACAGTACCCCGAGCACTGGCGACATACTGTCGATGAAGCGTCGAAGCAGCAACATACATTCGTCGGAACTGAGATGACAATTGCATCGCTCTAGTGACAAACAATACTCAGAGCATAGGCGGCATACCGTCGATGAGACATCGGAGCAGCGACATACATTCATCAAAACTGAGATGATAGTTGCGTCGCTCTAGCGATGAATAGTACTTGGAGTACGTGTGGCATACTATCGATGAAGCATCGGAGTAGCAACATACATTCATCAGAACCGAGATGACAGTTTTGTCACTCTAGCAACAAACAGTATGTGGAGCACAGGCAGCATACCTTTTCCAAACCGTCGGATTAACAACATAAGTTCATCAAACACGTGACGAAATAGGCAAGTCATTATGGTGAAAGTTCGTCGGATACATTGCAGATTCGTCGGATGCTTTTTTTGGTTCGTCGTAATTTCAACGAAACAATGCAATTTAAAAAAAAAAACTAATCGTTGAAATGTAGGCATATCGGTGAAAGATCAAGACTATTACAGCAATCAAACAACATGTCAGTTGTTGTGTTTTATTAGGCTTACAGAGGAAGGGATTTATCATTTTTTGCATACATCTGCAGTCCAAGCTCTAGGCCTGCATTATTTGGTTACTATGTATGAGAAATGAGCAATGAATAATTGTAGAATATGGAGGCTATGGATGATATTATGATGGACACATTTGATGTTCATCAATAATTGGAGCAAAATATAAAACCTATGATGAGTCATGAGATCAAGGGGACTGTCATGGATAGCAAGCACAACCTACGAACTGGATTCTAATTTTGCTAAAAAAGAAAAAATGAAACTAGTGAATATTAAACTACACACTAGAATCTAAATTTGTGGAAAATGAGCAATTTGGTGAGAAAAATTACCTGCAGTGCATCTTGGATACTTAGCTAGTGTACTAAAAAATAGGATTGCAAACCCAAAATTATTCTCACTCTGGGAATTCAATAGAAAAATATAGAATGTTATCCTAGATACTTAGCTCTTAGACAGTCAATAAAATAATATGAGCATGATTATGAATGGTTTTACCTGGTCCCACTCTTGATCTCCATGTTTAAGAGCCTTCTCTTTAAGACCCCATGAATCCACTATGATCCATTGCTGCCAAAAGAGATATTAATGTGTAAACAAGGAGCAACATTTAGACAAACTGGTTGTTGATTTCTTCTAAGAAATTTAGAGACTACAAAAAGAAGATACCTGATGGGGATCATGTGGGCTTCCTAGAGAAAGCACTGCAATATGGCCTCAAGCAGCAATGAAAAACTTTGGATTAGCTTCATAGTAAATCCTAAAAACATGACATTGAAAGTTGCTCAAGTACGGGGCCCTCTCCCCTAGATTAAATTAAGGAAAACATTATTGTAAACACAATATGTATAGAAGAATATGAATGTAAAGGAAAATGGATATTAGAAAAACATAAATGTAAATAAAAGTAGTGTGAGCAGAAAATGAATCAAAATTGGTCTTGAACAAATAAAATCATACCCAATTAGCATTAAGTTATACTGACCTTGTACTCATTGTCATTGTCAATCTTGAAGGTTACTTTGATGCCTTCTGCAAAAAGATATGTAATGCCATATTTGAAATTATGCAGATTATTTTTTTAATTCTTCTCCATTTTGATATTTTCTTTCAAAAATTCATAGAAAGATATGTAATGCCATATTTGAAACTTAAATATTTTAATTTTACTAGTTTTGTAATTATAGGATATGATTCCAACAATTGTGAAACGCATTGGCAATATGCTGTGTGAATGAAGTAAACTATGCAATTGGCAGGTGTAAAGCCAAATTCCTTAACCCTTGCCAGCATCCTTCTTGCCTATTTTAAAACATGTGCTTTGGAACAGGGCATGAAAATCCATCTAAGTATAATGAAAAGGAGATTTTTGTCACATATTATAGTATAGTAAGTTGAATGAATGTAAGTAGAGATATTTTAGCATACCTGTAGATGGTAAAAAATTTCATGGTTAAGTGGAAGTCTCCCATCAACAACAAGATCCAAATATCCATGTATATATCTCAATCAAGCCTCTAAACCCTTCAAAGCTGTCAAATTTTCCACTAACCTATTATGCACAAAAGTCAAATTTTAGAGACCACTAAAATAAAAATAAAAAATAGAGCTTTGAAACCAAATCCACACACAACACAATGTTCATAGTGAAAATTTAGCACTTTCTTTCATCTTTGCATATTGGTTTGATGCTTCAAACGATGCATTTCTTATATTGAAAAGTGCATTACTTACCTTATTGAGCTTCTCTTTATTTTGAGAATAGTTTAATATTCTCTACTTAACAAATCCAACCACATGAAGGTGGTAGCTCATTTGGCCCCTCCCCCCCCTCACATCACTCTCAATTCCCCATACCCGATCATATAACATTAATCATTCATTCATCCATTAATAACATATAACATTCATTCATTTATCCTGCATTAATAACATATAACATTCATTCATTAATATATTCACATTCATTCATTCATCCATTAATAAAATATAACATTCATTCATTCATCCATTAATAACATATAACATTCATTCATTAACATATTTCTTTTTTTCAGTTTTTACATATTATCAAAAATATGGCTGTCATAATATGATTACAATCACTTCTTTTTTTGTTTGTTTTTTGCAGCTAAAAAAAGCTAAAGTGGAGTATCATTTTCAAAATCATTTGTCCCCCCTTGAGTTGTTTTGAGCTCTGCTCATGATCTTAATGTATGCCTAGTCGTGTACTCACAACGTGGACACGGCTGCAAACGGGGGTCTGCTGCAATAGCAAATAAATGTTAAATTGATATGTTTTATTATTATTGTTACACGTATTTCATTAATTAAAATAACATCAAAGTGGTACTCTTTACCTGATTGGGCCACATCATGTTCCTGATATTGTCTTATAGCCTCATGCTCAACATGTTGAACACCCTCTAAATCCTGATCTAGAGTTGAAACACGAAAGATTACATTAATTAATACACCAATTGTAATTAAATATGTTTAAAAGAACATTAGAGTGGTTCTCTTTACCTGATGGAGCCACATCATGTTCATGATCTTGTCTAGCCGGATCATGCTCAACATGTTGATCATGCTCTACATGCTCTAAAGTTGAAACATGAAAGGTTACATTGATTAATACACCAAATGCAATTAAAGATGTTTAATTGTATTAATCCATACTATTTTTGTATAGCACCTAAATACTTCTAGTACCAGAATGTGCACCATGGCCTTCATCTACAAGTTGTGCTCCACCCTCACCAGGCTGCATTCCAATGTCATGTGGAGTATTATCATTGCTTATCTGTGTAAAACAAATAGGCACATTATTATGGTGGAAATTAATATTGAATAGATTGCACAAGTATTCAATTTGAAATAAACTTTATTGAGTTTATTTACCTGCGTATTGGATGCAGTGGAAGATTGTGTTTGCCCAGTCGAGACTCTTAGCTATTCAGTCAGGGCTCCATAGCCTTGGTGGAAGGAAATCTTCAGGTCCTCTTCTGTGGGCACTCTGTTGAAATCACCGCCTTGCATTTTTGCATGCTATCATGAATTTTGCTTCTATGATGTGATAAAACCAAAATTGTTTGCAATTTATTATTTGGATGCATTATTTCATTTATTGATACTTACAAATCATGCGACTATTTTCATATAACCACCAGAACCAAGTTTGTGTTGCCCATGTTTTTCTAGTCTTTCCTTTGTTGCCTTTGATGTGTTGGGCAGCCTATAAAAAATTTGAAATACGTTAGATTATGTAAAAAGAAAGAGTAATTAGTATATAATTAAATTGTTGATAGTATCACATACCTTCCTTGGCCCGATGGTGTCTTTCCTTTTTTCTTTTCGGCCTTCTCCTTTCCATCTTACACTAAGTCCTTCCATTCCCTCTCTGAAATCATGGGAAGATGCTTGTACTTTTTGTTCTTCTATAAATGTGACCTATATTGGCCCCTCACATACTTTAGATAGGTACCAAATTTCTTAAGGACCTTGGTTCGGTTGAATGTTTTATCACCAAATAACACAACTAAATGGTTAATGAGCTCATCTTTTAAATCTTGATTTTAGGCATTCCACCATGTACGTATGGTGGGCCCGAAGAGCTCCAATGTAAGATCACTTAGATGTTTATAAAAAACATCATTTCTTGCAAAATGATCATGGGATCATTAGTCTATAAAGAGTGATCAATAAGTAAATTTCAATTGGATTATACATAATAATAATTAAAACATTTTAAAGTACCTAGGACCTTCTCTATCTTTATGGGAAGGAAATCCTCGGTCACCACAAATGTGACTAGCAATGTTCCCGTACTATTAATACGGGAAGATCCAAGAAATGTTGCTAAAACATCACCAGTAGTAGCAGCCTCTATATCCATAGGTACTGACACATATAGTGGCATGTGTTTGCTACCAGACGGTGCATTATCGAATGCCTACATGGTATGTGTTGCTGACATTTTAGTCGACAATATAGGCAAGGATGATGGGGTCGGATGATGTGTTGTATGCATAGGAAGATCAAAATTGACACTTGTATTGACCCCTACTTCCCAAGCAACACTTGCAGTACCTTGATCATGGCCAGCAGCATGATGAGGACACAAATAATCTTGTAAAAACAACACATATTTTAATTCATGACATAAAAGAGTATAAAACCATGAATGAACTTATGTTATAATTAAAGATCTCATGATAGCTTACTTGCAATTTTTGTGCTATCTCAGACAATATTTTAACCCTTTCTCTTATCTCATCTATTTGAGGCACTATGAATACCAACTTAAGGATTTCTTCATTGCATTTTTTTTGGGCCTTCCTCATCATATCCACAGGGTTTGTGGAAAATGTGATGTCATCATTGCATAATAGTGACTGCACCTCCATATGGATGAGCTCTCTTGTATTGCTGGTGCCTTTCCCCGATCAGCCGACTGCAACAAGAATATTAAAAACATTATCGAAATTAACCCAATAAACTCATGAAAAAAACATAATAATAAAATATTTTGCTCATATCTAATTTGTACAATTACAATGAGGTAAACCTGTCGGATATAAGCACCTGAAGATGGATCATGATCTGCGCTTTGGGCCAGAGCCTTCCTCATATGATCAATGTCCCACAGTGCCAAAAATTAAATATAAAAAACATTACCGAAATGAAACCAATAGACTTACAAAAAAAAACATAATAATAAAATGTTATATTGGAGTCATTAATTAGAGGTTGGGTAAAATGGTACATAGTACATACCACCCACATAGTAATTGTGTTTGTTTCTAAGAGATTCAAATTTTAATTGATTAGCAACTCTTCCCCTGCAATTATTGATTTAATCGCACATACGAATACAGGGTTTCCCTCTCGCACCTCGAATATACAATTGGGTTTCTTATTTGTTGACCCAAGTCGTGTACTATTTATAAACCCTGCAATATTCCCTGATGCTTTTGGCCTACCATCAATGTACCTAGCCACACCTTTATTTTGATCCTTATCTTTTAGTTGTATATAATTTGTTGATAGTGCATACCTACGCATACTTCATGTATATCGAACCAGCTACATCCAATCTTTGTAACTGTAACAGGGTCCAACATACTCCATCAACTCAGTAACTTTTTCATAACATACCTTTATGTCATCCATGCAAAATAGGCCCAAACCATGTAATGCGATGGTGCTATGTGATATATCCTCTCATTGACACAAAGATCAGTGTTTATTGGAGGAAGTTCCTTGGGTACCCATTGTTTATGTAGATGTTTGTACCTCAAGGGCACCTCGATGTCACCTATTCTCTCATCATCATAAGAACATGACCCCCCTTCAGCAAGAAAAAATTCCATGTGTTTACGGAATTTTCTTCTAATCTTTTGACCTCTAGTTGATCTCCCTCTTTTAGACCTACTACATGTCTCGCTTTCCTCTTCTCTTCCTGAATTTCCCTCGCTCGAGGAAGACAAATCTGACAAATACCTATTTGGTGGTACCTGCACTCATAAGGATGTTGGATGAATTTATTTCATGGTAATGTGATCCGAAGGTGACATTATGATTAATCTATCATTTCATCACTAGAATTTGATAGGTTATAAGGTAATCAAGCTTTGATAGATTGCAAGTTATTGTTATTACTGTCCAAATGTGTTCATCACAAATCAAATATACTTAACGTTTTAACTCCCAAACTTTGTAACAAGTGTTAAATGTGACTATGGTCCACCAGTTACACAACCAAGCATCAAATGTATTCTCTAATTGTAATCAAAGGACTTTTGCTCTTCATTCAAGTAAATAAACTTGAAGGGAAACACCACCAAGTGGTTTATTGGACACCTACATGACTAAAAATAGCAGCAAATTTACATTTAATTTCCATATGTCTAAGTGGTTAATGGGAAGGGAGTGTGTACTAGGCCTGGTAAAGTCATCATAAGTTTATGCTTTCGCAATAAAAAATGTTTAAGCCATCTTAAATCTTCCTATGTCTAATTGCTAGGAGACTTTTGGTATGTTTTAAGGTAGGATGAGTGGTCACATCAATGTTCTAATTCTCTATGACAAGGTTTCAACACCTTAAAATAGTGAAAGTTAGTGGTCATAGTCATTTGAAACAACAATATTTTGATTATGTATGATGGTAGGATTTGATAACTTAAAAGAATTGGCTACCCAACAAACTTAGAGTGAAAAGAAAAAAATTCAGTTTAAGGGGTTAGCACTTTCTTTCATCTTTGCATATTGGTTTGATGCTTCAAACGATGCATTTTTTATCCACTTCTATCATATTGTATTCCCATCCCATTGCAATTCTTGGAGCAGTTGATATCAAAATTTCATATCAGATGCCACGTTTTTGAAGCAATTTTTTGTGTTTTTACAATTTTTCTGAAGTTCTTTTGTGTTGTATGGATCCATACAAGCTTGAAATACTCTGAGATCATTGGTGTAGATAAACATATGTGTTCCCTTTCATTTGCATTTGTTTTGAAGTTCTCAATCACTATTTTGTGGGATTAAACAATCAAATATAGGGACTTCCCTGTTGTGCCTATGTAAGGGTTTGAGGGCTAAATAGAAATGACATCCACCAATCCACCCACTGTCTTGGAACTGTAACTTGGTCGATTGGTGTGCATCATGGTGTATTTGATGGAGTTTCAAATCTTGTTATTTGAATTCCATTTATGTTTTTCCCTTGTCTTGGCTTGTTACATTGTTTGGGAGGAACCTAAGGTTGGGTTTTACCTTGGCTTTCATAAAAATCCTAATGTTCCATGTAAAACCTTAGGTGAGATATATTCGGCCATTACCTTTTTGGAGTCGGTATTAAAATGACTTATGTCTCATTGTTTCATCTAGTTCGGGCCCCTTTTTATAAATTGAGTTAAATATTTTGCCTAACTTTATTATTTCCTAAGTTTAGGTTGGTTTGTGCCCTATGTTACTGATATTAGCCCAAACCTAAGGGGAGGGTTAATAATCAAAAGAGATTATGAAAATTCAACTACAGAAGCTACAAACTTGACTATAAATGTGGCCAAATTGCCCCAAAAGATAGCTGAAAGAGAAGAAGCTGAGAAGAAAAGTTTGATGAAGAAGTATAACACCATTATTGGAGAGTATAGTAGAATGCGGCAAAGGAAAGTTGAGCTACAAACTGAGGTAGAAAGGTTGAAGTACAGACATGTGGGGGAGTCTTCTAGTGCTCCTGGTACCCTGGCCATACCTTCTACATCAAGATTAGTACCTCCAACTTCTCCAATTGTTTCTACTCCCGAGTCCCCCATCCAGACTCCTGCTCCTAGTCCTTCATTAGAGCCAATTGAAGAGGAGGTTGAGTACTCTGTAGATCCCACCAAAAATCAAATGCTTGATAAGATTAGAGAGGTACATGTAGCTCTAAAAGCAAGTAAGAAGGGAGCAGTTGCCTAGCAAAATGAAGTTGTAGACATAGTTTTTAGGCATTTGAATTAGGGAGTTGATGGTAGATTACCATCAGTTTATTCTTTATATTCTTTGTTCTTAGATTCAATAAGAAACATTACTAGGGATCAAGAATTAGTTTTTCCTTTAGTTGAGAAGTGGATCCCTAGGGCCAATGACCTAGATGTTATATATAAGGCCTCTAGATTCGATGCAAACAACAGGCCCCAATCATTAAGACCTACTCAAGTTTTTGTAAAATCACTGCAATGTTTTCAAGCCTTACCTGATGATTTGAGTAGGAAGATTAAGGAACTGGTAAAGAATTTTGATGACTAGAGTGGCACGTCTTTACCAGATTTA
The DNA here is from genome assembly GCA_007115665.2 of Sequoiadendron giganteum. Classification (NCBI taxonomy): domain Eukaryota; kingdom Viridiplantae; phylum Streptophyta; class Pinopsida; order Cupressales; family Cupressaceae; genus Sequoiadendron; species Sequoiadendron giganteum. Next base: position 211,403,559 of record CM021109.1, read on the forward strand.
CAGGGACTGCCCTGTTTTGCCTATGTAAGGGTTTGAGGGCTAAATAGGAATGACATCCACCAATCCAACCACTATCTTGGAACTATAACTCAGTGGATTGGTATGAATCATGGTATGATAGAGGTTCATTGCATTTAGGGGTCTTTTAAAGAAAGAAACTTGGCATTGAATTGATTCCCTAGGGCTGGCAGGGGCAATTTTCTTGTGAATTTGTGGTTGTTAAGTCAGGGTTTATCAATTTGATGGATATCTTGGTAGAGTCATGGTGACACTATTTGATGGTCCAATCTCTACTTCAAAACAAAAATATCTCTAACAACTCTAAGAGCTATAATGGGATGGTATTAAAGAAACCTTCATATGAAGGACCTTTGATTTAAGGTCTTCATTTGAAGGTCCTTCATGCCAAGGTTCCTTTTATAAAGCATTTTGGACATGAAATATTTAAAATAAAAAATGCCTTCATTTAAAAGTCTTGACATGGCATCATTTTTGAATGAAGATTTTTCATTCAAAGGTCATGACGACATCACCTTCCAATGAAGGTCCTTCATTAACTGGTATTTTGTAATTTTGAAAGTGTGATAATAATTTAGGGTTGAAAATAAATCCATTTGAGCCTATTATAAATGAAAGGACATTTGATGCAATCATATGCCTTGTCAAACTTTTAACTTAATAGTAAGGGCATCATGAGTAGTTTGTTGGGCCCATTCAACAATCTTCGATACAAGGATTGAATTGTCTAGAATGTATCTACTATCAAGAAAGCCAATTTGTTTACCTCTATGACTATATCTCAAGCAATAGGTTTAATTGTGATGGCAATGATATTGACAAGGATTTTGTAATCTAGGTATTGAGAAGCATAATTGGCCACCATCCTAGGAAAGATTCTTCATTCTCACTTTTAGGTGTTAAAATTAAACAATACGTAGATTGATGAAAGAGCCCAAAGAGCCTTTCTCCATGTTATCCAAGTTCACATAGCAGCGGTCTTCTCTTATATGATTGGACATGATTTCAAAAACTTAGCTAGGAATTATACATTTAACCTAAGGCTTTCTCATAATTTCATCATTGGAAAAGTATGATCAAATTCTTCTATTATGAAGAATTGGTCTATGTGCCTCTAGTAATCACTATAAAAATGTGAAAGACTAAGCTATTTTATTTTTTTTGCCTTATCTTATACCATTTTATGAGAATCGGGGGGCCAATGTACGAGAAGATCTTTGGAAACTAGGCATGAAAATTACAAGTTAAAGAGAATGGGGGTGCCAAACTTACAGTACTCATTGTCCCTTGGTCATCAATTTTCCCTGAGTGCCCTCAACCTCATCCTTGGCGCTGCTATTGACCTTGTTTTAGCTCCAAAATCTTCGTTGGCGCTAGTATTGACATTGTTTTCACTCCTCCAAACTCTTCCTCAGCGTTGATATTGACCTTTCACTTGTCCAATTTGATGAGCTACAACCTGGTTTAGTTAGGTTTTAGAGTATGTTAATTAAATTTAAAATTATGGCGCCATTTAGAGTAGTGAATATAAAGCAAGCAAAGCCTATTATGGTGCCATTTAGAGTAGTGAATATAAAGTAAGCCAAGCCTATTATAGTCATGAGGGAAATAATAAAACTCCTAGGATACTTTGTGAAACCATTTTCCTTGGTTAAAGGGAGGCCATAAAATATACCTTTGGATTTTTTCAATCTTCAAATATGAGGATTTGCAAGGTTCTTAGCAACATGAGTAATGGAAATGTGTGCAACTGCAAGAATTTTTGAACACACATGGAATCTCCTTGCCAAAGAAAGGGGCTTCATAATTTAATATGATATTTTTTCTCTGTTAGAGTAAAGGTTTTAACTTAATTGTGTTGATTAAGTTACCTTTATTCCTCTCTTAAGATTTCACGTTAGTTTGCATAATGTGACATTTAATAATTATATTGATTATTAAATGTCTACCTATTAGGGTTTATTTTAGGTTTTGCATGATCTCCTTTCTTAAGGATTGATCTCATTTAATTTCACACTCTGATTAATACAATTCTTAGCTTTCAGAGCACCCTTTCTTTTTTGTCTCCAATGTCTTCTTCTGTGACAGGTTATTTGCATGTAGGTGATCTTCGAGGTTTGTGAAGTTGGATTTCTCAACTTCTACATGGTATCAAAGCTCCAGACTTGCTGCTTCTTGTTCGTGTTTTGAAGGATATTTGGAGCTTCAACGGTTTGGGGTTTTCCTTTTTTATCTAGAGCATACCTCTTTCATTTTGTGCATTTTGAGTCAATTTGGACCTCACCATTGCATCCAGAACATTCAATTTAGTCAAGATTGACCTTTGTTTCATCAAATTTGGCTTCATGACGTCAAATCTGTGAAGGTTTGAATTTTTTTTAAGGTTCTTGATCCAGAGCGTACCTACAATTTTAGAGCATTTTGAGTCCAAACGGACCTCATCATTGCATTCAGAGAGCCCAAAAACTCCTAAATCGACTGTCAAATCGTCAAAATTGGACACAGTGACTCTGGGAGGCAAAAAAATATCATTTATGGGTCGTACGGCCTAGTATGGCACGCAACCCGAGAAAAATAAATAAAAATAATAGAGTTATTAGGTGCTGCCATCAATTAACCGCTAGTGGTTAATGCTAGCGGTTAGACTAACCGCTAGGCTTAACCCTCAAACCTTTTTTGGAGTTGTTTTCACGAAATCGGGTGTATTTTTTGTATACGATTTCCATTTTGCAAAAACGAGATATCACCGGAAAGCTGGTTCTAGTGCCATTCCAGTGGTGGTGATTATTTCTTCTGATTTTTCCATTTTGCAGCCTTGTTTGCTAGTCAAAGTTAGAACTTGTGTTTTTCACTCCTGGGGGCATATCTTTTGCGTTCGAACTCCGTTTTGTGCAAACGAATAGGCGTTGGAAAGGTGTTGCATTGTTATTTCCAGATCTGTAGTATATTTCATCAGAAAATTTACCAGGTTAATTTTATTCAGCTTTGTGAGTTTTTACACTTTACTCAATTACTTGGATGTTATGGCACCTACATGGGTTTTGTTTGATTGGGATGGGTTATATTAATTTGATCTAAATGCAGTAAGGTCAAATTTCTCAGTTTTTTTCATTTGAAGAGTTATCATGGGTTTTTCTACTCACCCTTCAGTTGTTATTCTGGAACAGGGTAATTATGAGTCATGGAAAAAGGGTATAATTACACATTGTAGGTGGCTTAATATTTTGCCTTATTTTTATGATCTCATACCTAAACCAGCCACTTCAGAGGGAAAATTAGCATGGTATATTATTAGAGATCACATAGTAGGACTTATATTGTCTAATGTTGATCGTGACACTATGTTGGCTATATCGGACATTGATTGTCCTCACCCACTTTGGACACGTCTTTGGGAGATCTATGGAGACCCTAATCTCTCTCCATCTCTAGAGGATCTTGCTTTAAATTGTCTCTTACCCATTGCTTGGAGAGAGAATACACCCTTTGATCATGATACTTTAGAGGAGCTTGAGTATGTAGACACCCTTACATATTCTAATGGATTAGAGGCTTGTTTTACAGTTCCTACTCTTCAGACTGAGACTTCATCAGCATCTCTTGTTGTTCCTGATTCAGTGCAGCAGGGCATTATTCACCTTCTAGACATAGCTACTTTGGACTCTTATCTTGCAGACATATCCTTCTTGTTTGTTGAGTCCTATATTGCAAATTTGGAGGATTATTTTGAGGACATTCATCTCCTCTACCTTGATAGTCAAGTTATTATTGTGTGCCCACCATTATCAGTGCATTCAGAGGTTGCATTTCAGGATTCTCCATATCAGTTTGGATTTAGTATCATTTGTTTCAGTTTAGACAGAGAGATTCTTCAGCATCCTATTATGGCACACATCTTGAGATAGATTGGTTCATCACTCTTCACAGGGTTTCTTTGACATCGTCCTTTGGATCCATTTCTTCCCAAGGGGAGGAATATCATTTGCTGCTTCAGAATCTCCTTTTGGATTCTACATCAAGCATCTACCATTGTGATAGGAGTTTCTTCATTGTGGGGGGGGCTTCTTCTCTCTTTCTATCTCTCCTATGGAGACCATTGTACATGTACTTATATGATAGAAGTTGTCTATGGGGGGTATCATGTAATCCACCTCCTATCCTTCTTTCATTAGTGCATTGTATTCCTTTCTCTGCATTCTATTTTGGGGAGGATTTTTGTTCCCATTGGGTTTTCTCCTTTACCCCATTTCATTTAGTTTGCATTGCTTTTGTAAATGGGTACCTGATCAGGCCTAGTTGTCGAGACCCATGTTTACTTTCATGCATTGTAATTACCTTTGCTTTCTTGCACATGTTTGTAGCTGCACTCTTGCTCATCTTAAGGGGGGGTGTTAGAGTAAAGGTTTTAACTTAATTGTGTTGATTAAGTTACCTTTATTCATCTCTTAAGATTTCACTTTAGTTTGCATAATGTGACATTTAATAATTATATTAATTATTAAATATCTACCTACTAAGGTTTCTTTTAGGTTTTTCATGATCTCCTTTCTTAAGGATTGATCTCATTGTATTTCACACTCTGATTAATACAATTCTTAGCTTTTAGAGCACCCTTGCTTTTTTGTCTCCAATGTCTTCTTTTGTGACAGGTTATTTGCATGCAGGTGATCTTCGGGGTCTGTGAAGTTGGATTTCTCAACTTCTGCATTCTCAGCTCTAGAAATGATATGTTTCCTTAAAGAGGAAGGAGAAACCTAAAAGGTAAAAGAGATGCTTAGGAATCTCAACACTTCCTTGTGATCAACCCCCTTCTATCCATAGGAATTGAACCAGTTGGGCTTGGCTAAGAATGATTTCCTATAACATTGAGTTTTATGCCACTATATATTTGACCTTAAAGCTTTCCAAAAAATATCTAGGCATTGAATATCCTAAATAATGTCACGTTTGTCCTCCAAGAGAGTGAGAAAGGAGTCATTAGAAAAATGACTAGTGAATAGTTGGGCTATAGAGTTACAAAATAAACATCCAATCGTCGATTGTGGGATTCACATCCTTAATGTTTGTTAGAATTTGATGAAATATTTGTTTTTCTTCGTTTTCTCCATCTTGTCAAAAAATACAACTTAATGTAATGACCATTTTGAATTCTTCCCATAGTAGCTTTTCTCACCTTTTGCTTTCATATGGATCCATGTCATTTACTGGAGGTAATTGTGCCAAGTCTCTAACTAAAATCATGTAGATATGCCTAAATATAAAATATTTAATTAAATTGACAAGTATGAATTTGTAAAGAAGGAACTATAATAGAATTGAATAAAAAATATTGCAATGTAAAGTTGTCAAAGTTAGCAATTTCAATCTAGAACTCACCTCCAAAACTTTGGTTACTATTTTTTGGGAATGCTTGTCGAATCTTGGAATCTATTTTTTCAAGCAACCTCTCCCCAATGAAACTCATTTCGTCTATCAATATGTATCTGACATGTGATTTTTCTTCTTGGAAAGCTGTAAGTCTTATCCCTTCTAGTTCATTGAAATCTCTTATTGGAATTCTTAGCTTTGAATGAATGGTTTAAGCACCAATGTTGAATGTTGTAACTCTAGTAGGCATGAATATAAGTAGAGGAGATTGTTTGGAAGAAGATTTTTTTTCTATTGCTAGGTTATGTGTTAGGTTATATAGGGTTAGGTTATATAGTGTTTGAGCCTAGCCTCAAACACTATAATTAGGGTTAGGTTATGTGTTTTCTTTAGGGTTAGGTTTGGGATTAGGTTTATGGTTATGGTTAGAGTTTAGGGTAATCTCTAAATTTAAGTTTAAGTTGTAGTTGATTATTTTCCCACAAAAGGAAATTAGATCCATTTTTCTCATGTTCATTATAGGCAACTATGGCTTAATCTTAAATTTGGACCTTTTCTTGAAACCTAACATCATATCCCTAATCTAACCATAACCCTAACCCTAATCATAAGATCGACTCATACCCTGACCTTAACCCTATCCCTGACAATAAACCTAATCCTAACCCTTACTTGGAAAGTAAACCATCATTTTCTCATTAATGTAACCCTGGCCATAACTTTAACCCTAACACTATTTCTCAAAACCATAATCTTAACCATAACCCAAATCCTTTTTATCACAACCCTAAACATAAGCATAACTCTAACCCTAAACCCTAAACCATGATCCTAATTCTAATCTAACCCTAACACTAACCTTAACTTACACCCTAACCTTAACCCTAATTGTAACCCTAAACTAAAGACAAATGCTACAACCTAAACTATAATCCAAATCTTAAACCTATCCATAACCCTAATCATAACCTAACCCTTTTTCTCGAAACCTTAACCTTGACCCTAACCCTCACCTTTACCCTATCTTTATAACCCTAACCACAACCAAAACTCTAACCCCAACCCTAACCCTAATTACCTAACCCTAAATATTTTTTCTTTTATTAATTTGTTGCATTCACTCTAATAACCCTAAACCTAACCCTATCCCTATCCTTGGCCCTAATCCTAACCCCAACTCTTAGCCAAATATAAAAACAACCCTTAATAATAACAATAACCCTAAAACTTAATTCCAAATATAACCCTAATACTATAATCCCTAATTGTAATCCTAAACCCTAACCCTAATTTCATATCTAATCCCAACCATAACCAAAACTCTAAATCTAACCCTAACCATAAAACATAAACCCTAATCTAACCCTAATCCTAACATTATTTTTCCTAACCCTAACCCTAACTCTAAACCTAACACTAACCCGAACACTAAATCCTAACCCTAATTAAATACCCAATCATAACCCTAAATTGTAACATGATCCTTTGAAGTGGATACTACATAAAAATTTGTGTTACAATCATTTTTTCCATTGTTGGCATTTTTATATTGGGATGCATATATTTTTAAAATCAACAAAATCTTTTAATGTCTTGCCAAAATTAATATTATTAATTGTAATATCAAACTTATAAACATGTGTGCAAAATAAGAACATAAATAAGAAATATATGGTAATAGTTTCTTCAAAAAATAAAGTGATGTGGACTACAAGGACTATAAGATATCCACAAAAGAGATCTACATTGAAAATATTGTAGGGAAATTCAAGAAAATACAATTGGTAGATGCAAAGCCAAATAAATGTGAAATTGTGTAATATAATGATTTTAGAATATACACATAATGGATTTGTTGAAAAGTTTTTAGAAACTTTCAAACAAATGCAATTAGTAGATGCAAAGAAAAATTCCACAACCTTCACCAAAATCCTTATTGGTTTCCTTAATATGGGAGATTTGGAACAAGGTATAGACATCCATCAAAGCATAATATGAAGATTAATTTTTTCAAATGTTGTGGTTGTAGATGCCCTTTTAAAATTTATACAGAATGTCGAAGGATAGAAAAATCTTGTGAACTATTTGACAAAATGTCTCAAAGAATTGTAATCTCTCAATTTATTTTAGTGTTTATTTTGTTATACCCATGTCCCAAATTGGGTATAACACAATAGACACTAAAACAAATTGATATATTTTTATGAGGGAAGTGATGAGACTTTTCTAATTAGAGTGTATTTCATGAGATTGCAATTATTCGAGGCATTGTGTCAAATAGTTCATGAGCTTTGTCTATCCTCCCACATTTTGCATAGATTTCAAAAGGGCATCTACAACCACAAGATTTGAGAAAATTCATCTTCATATTATGTTTTCCTTATGATTGGTTGACTCTTATACTAAATCTAAGTATCGTTTGTGTTTTGACAAGAGTAGATTAGCTTCTTGAAAAGCCTGATGATAGTTTCAGTTAGGCACATAAATACTTATTCATACTCTACTTAAACTTCTTCACACTTTGCTCTACATTCGAAGGATCTAATCTTTATTCACACATACCTCGCATACACTTCACATACATTCTCTCTAAATGAATAAAACAATCGCTCTTATATATCCACTTCATGAATTTACATTAACAACTTTGTCGGCCAAAAATAAATAATAGATGAATACAAATTGTCGGCCCAATTCATGAACAAATCTCAATGCACACCAACCTGAATCAGTCACAACATAATGAAGACCTAAATCAATATCCTCAAGCATGCCAAGCATTCAAAAATTAATCCACAAGGATCTACAACACGCTACCACCATCATGTCAACCAAGAACATGAAAACTCGAACATGCAAAGGAAAAATCTTTGATCACAAGCACACTGATCAACGTGGACATAGCATAATGATAGAGTATGAGATCAAGAAACATCAATGATCATCTCAAGAGCATACACAACAATTCAATTCACCAGAATTACATTCTCTTCTTTCAGAAACACCAACTATAGCAACAAAATAACTGTAGGAGCACAAAAACTCATAACTCGCTTCAATCTTGATGCACACCTCTGAAACTTCCAAAGGATATACTAGATAGGCTCAGCAACAAACCCTTTAATACATGACTTCAGAATACCAATGTACAAAAATTTCCACCACTCTGATCTCCACAACTTCATAGACTATCTGCAACATATTTATTTTAATTTTCTCAATATCCTCGACATATACAACCTTTAAGACATTAATGCTAATAGTGTTGACATCAATGACAACCATATATCATGAGAAACACAACCACAACATCCAAAAATCTACATCTCTATGAAAATTTGGATATGCTAATAGTCAACTTATTATCTTATTTATAGAATCTCCTTAGCTATTTATACTAAAAAAGTAAAGGTAGAGGGTAACACAATTCTTTGAATTGGATACTACATAAAAATTTATGTGTTATAGTCATTGCTTTCATTGTTTGCATTTTCGCATTAGGATGCATATTTTTTACAATCAACACTCTTTTAATGTCTTGACAAAATTAATATTATATATAATTTCAAACTTTTATAAACATGTATGGAAAATAAGTGCATAAATAAGAAATATATTGTAATAGTTTCTTCAAAAAAGGATAAAAAAATCATGTGGACCGTACAAGGATTGTGATGGAACTTAAAATTTACATGGATGGAGGCTAGGGTTTTGGGTTTTAAGGTGGGTGTTTTCTACCCATGGGGTATTAATGAGGGAGATCAATGATAATCCTTCCTCACAGATCTCGCACGATCAGATTAAAGACCCCTAAGGGTACTATGATGTCTGTGAAGAGGCGACATGTGGCCTGGTTCTTGAAGCGACAGGGCTAGGTGGGACCCATTGTCTAGTTGCAACCTCTTGTTTTCTTGGGTTGTGATTGGGAACGGTTCTCCCAGGGTGCTGATGTGGATTTTCAAACAATTGTTGACTCAATCTGAGTCATCCAACTTGCCATGTTCGATCTGCATTAACAGTTCAATTTTTGTTAGGTTCTTGTTCATCTGCGTTGGGAGTTCTTGCTCTTTGCAAGTTGTTCTCATTAATGGCATGGGTTTTTTTAGTCGATCCTTGCCTGATTTTCCTACGTGCAAACAATGTTCTCCTGATAAATTCAATTATGGGTTGTACGCCATGCCTTCACAAGCCAGGAATAATTTGCGATGGCTACATCAGCCACTAAAATGCTCGAATGCTCGTGTTGCATTTGAGCAATTAATATTCTCGCACCAATTAACTCTATAAATGATCATTGTGTTATCTGGTATTATCATCGCATTTTGAGTTGTCTTGTTTGTAGGTGGTCAAGTCTCTCCTGTATTTTGCGAGGTGTTCTTTGCAATGGATCATTCGGCTGTGCGCAGAAGGACCAGACTCAGGGTGAGAAATTTGTAGCCTGATGGGGTACAACCTGTCCTTAGCAAGCCCGAGGTTGTCCATGATGCTAATTATAAAGGGACGGGGAGCTGCAAGTCCCCACTAGTGTTGTCTTTTGGTTCTGATGGCGATGGGTCTGAAACTGACTTGGACTACCAACGTTACTCGACGTCCATGACCAAGATGTTGGGGGTCAATGAAGAGCCCCTCCCAGTTGCCCCAATAACTACGATGGTGTCGTGCCATGCTACCAGATCATGTGTTAAAGCAGATAAAAGGAAGTTGGTCTCACTTCTTATTGAAGCGAGGACCAGGAGCAGTCACCTCTACCAGGGTTGTGTGTCTTGCAAATAGTTGCAGTTGTTGGGTGTCTTACTTTTGGGTGGTGTGTTGATGTGGACATATGCGTGCCTGCCACACTCTTTTGTCTTTAGCTCTGGTTGGTTACAATGGTATAACTATTTTGATTCCTCGAACTGATTATAGTTTTTTCTAATGATGAGGAATATAATTTGAATTTCATTCTAAATGAAATTCAATTTTGGAATGAACAATGTAGCCTATTGCTTTGTTGCTCTCCTGTCCTATAAAGGAGATTTGATGGCTCATTGTTAAGGGTTGTTGTTTTTTTTGGGTCTGAAGGCTTAGAATAGGTACAGTTAGTGGTAATGCAGGATTTTGAAGGTATTATGTAGGAAATCATGTTGGGTTGGGAATAGTATGAAATAAGTATACTATGCTTTTGTAATTACTGATATCGAAAGAAATCTAAAAAAATTAAGACATTTTTCTCTCCTGTGTATGGGCCATGGATTATGAATGGATTTATCAAGGGTTTGTTTATTCAGTTTCAATGGTGTATTTGAAAGTGTAATTTGTTCTCTTGCTTTAACTTAATGAGTTAATCAAATGCTTGAACACAAATTGCATGTTTATGGTTATATGCTCAGGATTCACTAAGGATTATTGTTTTAATATACTGACAAATCTCATGGTAGCAAAGTACTATGGTGATAAGTTAATTTTCATCTAAATTATGTTTTATATGACTCCCACCTAATGGATGAGGCACTGGATAGTATTGGTAAATTCCTTTCAGGTATAGGACTGTGACTCTAAGCACGGTGATTCAATACCTAGAAATTTTAACAAATATCAACTGCTATCACTTTTTGGGATATAGATCTTATGATAATTTTCAGTCTCCTTGCTTTGGGATATCTATTATTATTCTTTGGTTTTGCCACAACCAGGGTAATGACTGTATGTTAGTGTTAGTGGGGACTGCATCTATAAGAAAAAGTGTTCTTACCAATCATGAAACATTCTTATGAGCACACTTGGGTTTACCTACCTTGGTTTCACAGAGCCAAAAGTGTAGGAGATGTCAGTCTTTGACTGACTCTTGTTAGTTGGCCACTAGCCTTTGTAGTTATTTATAATGGAGGTTGGCTACCTCTTAGAGAATTGCAAATCCTATGTGGGAAAAAATGCCAATAGATTGTAAGATATACACAAAATGGATCTACATTCAAAATTCAGTAGGAAAATTCAAGCAAATACAATTGGTAGATGCAAAACCAAATAAATGTGAAATTGTGGACTATAATGATTGTAGAATATACATAATGGATTTTTTTAAAAGGTTTTAGAAACTTTCAATCAAATGCAATTGGTAGATGCATAGACAAATTTCACAACCTTCACCAAAATCCTTGTCGATTTCCTTAATATGGGAGATTTGGAACAAGGTATGGACATCCATCAAAGCATAATATGAAGATGAATTTTCTCAAATGTTTGTGGTTGTAGACTTCATTTTCAAATCTATGTAAAATGTGGGAGGATAGACAAATCTTGTGAACTATTTGACAAAATATCTCAAAGAATTGTAATCTCATGGAATACACTCTAATTAGAAAAGTTGTATCACTACCCTCATAACAATCTCTCAATTTATTTTAGTTTATATTGTGTTACTCAATTTGAAACTTAATTGTGATACATTAAGTTCATTGTCAAATTGTCATTTGTGTGTCAAGTTTGTCAAAATCCAAAATGATCAATTATTAATAAAATCTTGGATAATGTAATATTGGTATGGGTGACCTCCTAGGAAGGCCTAGTGCTTCATCGCTTTGAGAATCATTTAGATGCAATGAGTGCTAAGTGGACCATTCATTATCATGAGAGATGGGTTCTTGTGAAAAACTACTCATGAAACATGGGTCAATGAGTTTGACTTGTAAAACTACATAATTGAATCCTGATAATAATATCAAAATTTGACACAATGTGAAAAATACTTCCTACTTGTCAATAGATCATGTTGTCAAAATATAGAATTTTGAATTATGAATTCTTTGTAATTATTCAATAGATCATGTTGTCAATTGAACCTGTTGGCATTTTTTTACTGCAACCCACACCTGTTTCCTAGAAGCCCCTATGAACTCGCCACATTCAATAATAAAAGACTAGGAACAGTATGGCCAACTTAATGAGAATAGCAATAAGGCTAATTCTCCTACACTTAAGACTCTATAAAATCTAGGAGGGTATTCTCTAACATGTTCTCTTAACATATAACATTTAAAAAATTCATTTGCACACAGGTAAGCAATAGAAAGATCCCCAATTAATGTTAAAGGATGAAATCCTTCAAGAAATTGGCTATTCCTTAAAAAAGACTCATGTCCATTTAATAGAGAATTTCAAACTTCACATAAAGTAAATTGATAGGAAATTTTTGAGTAAAATATCCTGATGCCATAACACAAAACATATGAGAATAAAATGTAATCAGAATTCCAGTGTCATATCCCAACGCACGGAGTCAAAAGAGAAAAATGAACTACAGGGTAAATTTTATTTTGAACACATGATCTATTATGAATTGCATTATAACCCATATATCTATACTTGAGTTTATTACTCCTTTATGAATCCTATTTGTTATATTGCATGAATTTACTGGTTAACTGAAGCATTTAACCGATTCTTTGAACTAGAGCTGTAGTTAAACATAATTCATAGTAAAGAACAAATGAAAATCAATGAAAAACATCTTTTATCGATATTTCATTAACAATCCATGTAACATAACACAATAGGAGAGAAAATAAACTCCAAATATTCATGAGTTTGATACAAACATGCTCAAAAACCCCATGATTAACAAAGTTCTCCAATCTGACTCAAAAAAATTTAAAACTTGGACTTAAAATTCATACTCTGTATATTACTAGACTCTTATTTCTCATATTTTGGATATTTCAACCGACCACTCTCTCGGCCCAAAATTCCCTTTTATAAAACAAGGGATCCAACAAGCTTTAGGTCAGAGAGTATACATGTCCATTTGTAATTGGACCGCTAACTCCTAATTCAGTTACAATTCTATTATGCGAGTGGAGAGCATAAGACAAAGATCATCATTAGTTGATAAGGAGGAAAGAAAACATCACTCCAAAGGCCGCTCCCCATACATCGAAGGCATACTTAGCCATTATAGTATTAACTCCACCTCAGCACCCTGTACTTGGAGTCAAAAGGAGAATGCAATTTTAGAATATAATATCTAAGGCCAGACCTATATTATACATGACCAAGTTGTAATTCTCGACTATAACACTCATAATTCCAGTTCATTAGTGAACACCTTTTTCCATAATTCAAACTCCTCCTCGGAAGGCCACTGGAAAGCCACAACCTGATCAACCTTGTTTTGATAGGGAGCATACTTTACGATTATCGATGTGGCCTTTTTATCAAAGTTCTCTAAGAAACTTATAACAAAAGACAACTTTTCCAATGTATTCTCTAGCATGTGGATGTCAGGATTTTTGCATTTCTCATGTGTTTGAGACATCATTATATTGTTCATTTGCTCCTTCCAAACTTGCAGGGGTTTGACTTCATCCTGACTATGTAAAATATGAGGCAATGGGGACAAGTCCTTTCCATCATACACATCTTTTAGCAATTTAATCTTGGATTCCATTAGGGCGGAAAATCCCTGAAACTTCTGCTCAACAATTCCCTTGACCAATTGATATATTACAATAACATTATGATATTTATCACCATGCTATTTTCCCCTACTGCCATGAATTTCAACTTCTCCATTCTAGGGCTCCATTTGTTTAGCAATGGGATGGCCAATTCTTTATCCCTTGGAAACATTTTAGTGCTTGCAACATTAGGACATAATTTGCATGAACATTGTTTATCTTACTCTGGACCCTTCTATTTAAATTTTTCAAAATAGTGTCCACTATCACTGCATTGCTTCTCCTTGCTGCATCCTGGATTTGCTTTACCATCTCCTTATATTCTTCAACCTAATGAATCAATTTCTCCCTAGAAAGTCCCCCTCTAGGGTAGTAGCCCTCTCAATAGCGATAGGAACTTGTCCCATATTATATGGAACAATAGCCAAAGATTGTGCTTGTGCAGAAGGTTGAGACTACTCTACTGGTGGGTCGGGAACAGTGTGGCTAGAACTGGCTTACTTTTGAGATCTCATGGTATCCATTTATTTCCTCAATAAATCCAATTTAGTTTCTAACTCTGCTACCTTTTGTTGACTCTTATTATATTCAATAATAATGTCATTATATTGGCCTCTCAGAGTATCTCGGTCCTTGGTCAAATTTTCAACAGTTGCTCTGGTGAATTTGGCAACATTCATGACCATATCAGCAACTTCCAATGTTGGGGTGTCAGCAACTCTCCTCACAACAAAGTGACCACTAAAGTCAGAAGGTTCTGCAACAATTGGCTTTTTAGAGCCAGTGGATAGGGACCAGATTGCCAATGCATCCCATTCCTCACTAAAGGCCAATCCCTTGAGTTCCAATGTAGCCTCCTCTTCAGTAGCAAGAAGTGGCTTAATAGCCCTTCTTATTGTGTCAAACACCATAGCATCAGCGATATCTCATTCAAGGAGTAGCAATACTCCACTTTTTTGTACCAATTCTTAGCCCTACTCCGATGTTATTGCTTTGAATTTGTCTCTCATTTATTCTTTGACCTTAGCTTGAATTACCTTATTTGGGAGCTCTGGATGCAGAATTCTCTCATGTGCCACCTTCTCAGCATATAATGCAAAATGTGCTCTCCACACAAAATCTTTAAAAGCACCATTTTGAATAAAAGAGTCATCCATCATGAACTCTTTGCAGGCTTCTATTCTCAAGTCATCATTGCTTGATATTCCTTTGATTTCATCTTTCCCTAACCTCAAAGAAACTATACCTGAACCTGTTGCAATGTCAACTGGGTCCAATAGCATCTCAGGATGCATTTCATCCAGAGTGACAATAATTTCATCATCCTCATCACCATCACAATCAACAATCTTTACTCTTTCAACCCTCTGCCTCTTTGGTGATGGTGGGAAAGCATGTTCTAAAAAACTTGGAGGAGAATCCAAATAAACAACATTTGGTACTGACTGCCTTGAAGAAGATGGTGCAATATTTTTAGCAAAATCTTCAGCCCTACTTCCCTTTCTTCTAGAAAAAACCCTTATCTTCTTTTGGGGCTGATAAGTATGCCTCTCCTCTTCCTTTACCTCAGGGTACTCCTTGATGGTTTGTGATTTTCCCCTTTCTTCCACAACCCTTTCATCTTTCAAAACCCCAATCAAGCTCTCAAAATTATCAATAGCATACATTGCCCTACTAAACTCATCTTTAGCATTAGGTATGGGATTGAAACCAGGTATTTTCTCCAACTTACTTTTTACCATTTTAGAGTAGGCAATGTATAGTGCCTTTCTCTCATCTTGTAATTCCAAATCAAAAATATTCCTGATGGTGTCCTCAGGAAAGTAGAAGTTGTGGACAAAATCTCTTGTCCGATGTTTTGCCTTCATTTGAGAGATAAAACCCTCAGGATCATGATTCCTGGGGAGCACAGTTATTAGCCTATAAGGCCCAACTAATTTATGCAACACCTTCCATCCTCCCTTTTCCATAACAAAATTGCCAAATGTTGTATATTCAGGGAAGAAAGAACCTTTCTTCTGTTCAGCTGACAAGTGTAGTTCCTGAGCGCCCCCAACTGCCTCATGATTTCTAAATATCAAATTCTAAGGGGCACCTCCCTTGGAAAAACCTTTGGATTGACATTAGTGCCAAAAACCCTAAAAATTGTGGTATTATGATAGGGGATAATGTCTCCCCAATTGTGCATTATGTTCAATTCAGGCCTTCTCTCCATCGGCCTCAAGAAGTCATGAATTTCTTTTGGGATCTTTGGGGGGTCATGAACCAGAGCCTCCCTTAATTTAGATCCAAAGACATTATGGAAAGTTACATAATCAAACTTATGATCATGCATGTCAAGAATCCTAGTCCAATATTGGACAGGTATTTCAACGTTTCCTTCCTTCTTCTTTAATTCCATACCTTTTTTGAACACAGCCTGACCCCTATACAGAAACATGTGGATTAACAAGGAATACCATCTAAATCCAACCCAATTCTTCCCCTCCTTTAGGGCTACCAGACCCGTGTGCATCTTCTCTACCAAATAAGTGGAAAAATCATATATTACATTAAAACCTAGGCACTGGAGATTTATTGCCATATACATAATATCGGTATGCAAGGGTTTCTTTAAGTTGACTCCCAAAACTTGACATAAAGCACAAACAGTCTTCTTTAAATAATTGGAGAAATAGTCCACAGGAAAAGGTTCAGGCTCATTCCTGCCAATTACTACCTTCTTCTAATTTTTTCCTCTTCCTAAGATTATCAAATGAGGTATTAAAAAGGATATTCTGAACAAACCCCTAGTATTTCTATATTCTTTTTTGAAAACGTCCAAGTCGACAGGAACCATATCCTTACTCCATTCGTGCAATTTGAAAATCTCTGCAATTTCTTCTTTGGTTATCTTAATCATCTGCACACCAGCATGTGTTCTAACAATTCGGGCCACAGGGTCATATCTAGCAGCAATGTCCTTTAAAATATCTACATCTGGATATAAACTTTAGGAACCACCAATTTACCTAGGTCTAACCTCCAAGGGTTAGACAAAGGAACTGACAAATTCATGTTCCCAAACCAATTGGAGAACAACTGCCACCCGGTGTATGGTAACTCGACATCTTGAATTGCACATTGCTTGTCTATCAATCCTTCCAAGATTCGAGGCCCATAGAACAAAACCTTTCCCTCCTTCTTCTTGCTAGTAGAGGGTTGTAACAAATCAATAATATCTTGGGATAAAGACCTGGTAGTGGTTTCAGAACCAGAACTTTGGGCCTTGGGTTCCATTTACTAGACTAATGATAATTCAAACTAGGGTTTGCTTATTTTCATATAGAAAATAATTACAATTTTCTCCTTTAGCCTTTACAGAAAATTCTTCAATATTCAAAAATCCCTAGCAATTATCTAGACAAGCTCTAAAAGCGAATCTATTCAATCAATTCTTCAAGAACAGAAATAGGAAACAATCACGAATTGCCTAGCAAGCAACCATAAAATCTTCTAAATTTACAAGAAATGGAGTACGTGCTACTTATGGTTTCAATCGTAGAACATCTAGGGCAGCAAAATTGAGAAATCGTAACCATAGCTTGCTTCACTCGATACCAAGCAATTATTCCTCAATGTAGAGATACAACACAGAAATAGTAATTTGCAAATTTTAGCATTTAATTATGCAGGCAAAGTCGAACTCATCCAATACTATTCACTCATGCGAGATAAAATGGCTATAGTACAATACTAGATTATTTTTAAATACGAGCCGTTAATCAATCGTAACATTAGCCAGGAGAACGACTCAGATATAGTCAAAAAAGTTTGAAAATGCCACGTTCTCCCTCTAGTCATCAAACGGACAGGATATTCACCTACCGGGCACCACATCAGCACGAAAATGGGCCCCACCTTTGTTATCAGTGCACAGCATCGGAGTCCATGCGTCACCAAATCGCACACCTCACAGTATTATTGAAATTGCAGTTTTAATTGCACGAGGTTAGCGAGGAACGGTCATGATGCATCAATACGGAAACAACTGTTGGCATCAACCTTCATCATCAATGAGAAAAATTGGTCCCCACCATCAAATGTGATAGATGGAAACATCTTGCACACCTCGCACCATATTTTTGACGTTAGCAAAAACCTTGTGAAGTCTGTGAGCAATGGTCAAGATTGAAATCACTTCATCTGACGGTCGTGCAATTTGCACATGCAAAAAGGTTATTTTGCCTGACTTTATTATTTCTTAAGTCTGGGTCGGTTCATGCCTCATGCTTTAAGAACAACTTTGAGGCATCATTTTTTGTTCTCCTAGGCGATGTCCCCTTCTCCCTTATAATAGTTGTTTTATTTTGCAGGGGGTGTTTTTAATGACCGTTGATCTTCCTATGATTGATCCTGACCGCTCCCCGTGATCTCACAATGACATCACCACTGGTTGTTTGGTGATTGCGATATCATGGGCGAGCGCCACATGTCCCAAGTTGTTGATGCCGAAAAGGGATTAATAAAACGTTTAATATTTGTGTCGGACTTAAATATGTTATAAAGTGGGTTACTAAAATAGATGTGAGATGCACGTGCTCGAGATCAACGGTGATGTTATAATCTTGGTAAAAATTTGCTCAACGGTTATGTTTGGTGCTACTAACTGCTGTGTTTTTAATGACCATCGATCTTCCTACGATGGATCCTGACCTCTCCCCACGATCTCGTGATGACATCACCATTGGTTGTTTGGCAATTGTGATATCATGGGTGAGTGCCACATGTCCCAAGCCACCGATGTTGAAAAGGGATTAATAAAGCATTTAATATTTGTGTCGAACTTAAATATGTTATAAAGTGGGTTACTAAAATAGCTGCGAGATGCACATGCTCAAGATTGACGGTGATATTATAATCTTGGTAAAAAGTTGCTCAATGGTTATGTTTGGTGATGCTGACTGTTGTGAGTGAACACGATTACCGATGGTAGGAATCAATGGTTGCCCGCCATCACGTGATCCAAAGATGTAGGATGTTTAGTGATTGTGATATCACAGGCGGATGCCACATGTATTCCTTTGGCACTTCCTTCTGTGGTGGGCCCTCGATGCTGACATGGAGATTTGGTTATCCCTTTTGAAGATGGTCGTTCAATGATCTGACAAAAATAAAAGATCGACGGTTGAAGTTTAAATTCTCATCAAATGCGATTGGAGTCGTTGGCGCGGCATATAAATGAGCTTTAATGGCGGATGAGATGTCTACTAGCTCAATTCAATCGACATAAAGAATCTTCTCTTTTTCTATCTTCATCACAAAAGCATTCAAGTATTTTCCAAGTAGTTCAGAGCCAGAGATAAAGTTTTTCGAGAGATCACCGTGAAGTTTGGTTCTCTGCAAGGTGCGAAATCCCATGAGTTATTTTCTAAACTGCTGGGTTAATTTGACTTTGTCTTTGCAAAAGGTTCTATTGTGTTGTTCATGGGGTTTTGTTAATTATTTTCATAGGGTTACTAGTTCATTTGAATTATTGGAATTGCACAGTTGTGTTGTATTTTTGTGTTTTGGGTACCCCTAGTTTCTTCGAGGATTTTATTTTTTAAAAGAAGCCCTAGTTGTTTAAGATGGCACCACCAAAGCAACACTCTGGCCATGTTGATTATTTAAAGAGGAATTTTTATGATGACTTCCTAGATCAACTCCCATTGTCAACAAATGACAGGAAGAGTGGTTTGGTTTTAATGAATGGAAAGACCCTAGGCAAAGGTCTAGTGTGCAGAAATTATACCATTATGGATGCCAGGATTCCTATGACTGGTTTTGAAATGTTTAGGTTGTGGTATGGATAGCGAAACTAACAGTGCCAAATGTGTTCCCTGATGTTGACTTTCTTAGATCAATGGCAACATGGTATGATCTTGTGACAAGGGTCATAAGGGATAATGATGGTGGAATTCTGCTAAGCATAAATGCAGATGAGATTCGACAGATTTTTTATTTGACTGAGTATAGCCCTTTCTTAGTCCAAATATATTTTGAGGAGATGAAGGATGAGTACAAAAGGTCAAAGCCTCTTTTTAGATCGAGGTTGCTTCCTCCTTACCTAGCCAGGGCGGGCAGTTCAACAATTCTTATTAGTCCAAATGACCAGGAGTCTTTCAGGTTGAGATGTTTTGCTAATCACTTCCTGGCAACATTTTATTCATTGTGCCAGATTTTAGGGTTCATCCCTAATATTGTGATGCCAGTTGCGTACATGTTTATGGGAGTCTAGATTCAGCATCCCAACTTCTCTATGGTATATGACTTTGCATCATTCCTGTCAGAGAAGATGCATGAGGGTTTGATGAAGCTGCATGTGGGGGATACTGGCACTCCATTTTTTTGGTACTCCCTATTGATGCATATGTTCTTGTACAAGAATTTTGTTTTCTTCTCAGAAAAAATGGAGTTGAGGCAGGAGGTGAATGGAGAAAGGTTACCGGTATAGGTGTGGAGTGCAGATTTGTCTTACAATAGGGGAGGTGCCAGCTTTGTGTAGTTTGATAATTGCTTTGCCTCCAGACTTAGGGCTCGATTGGTGGTAAATGTGCCAAGAGTCCCTGAATATTTGCATGACTTCCTCCAACCAAAGGTGAGGAAGCCTAATTTAAAATTGTGTCACAATTGGGGTGATATCATCTTATACCCTGTAAGCACTATCTTGAGGGTGTATGGTTTCCAGGGAACCCCTCATATCCTCCCCTTTAATGTACCATCAAGGATGGGGTTTTTCAAAGTTATGTGGCAACTAGGTTGTATTCATGAGGACAACCTAACAAAGAAAGGAAAAGGGACTTTGTTCCCTAACTACACTGTTATTTCTGATTTTGTTTGTTCCAAGGGAGGATGGGTCCACTTCAGAAGGTTTTTTTATGACTTCAATTTGAGGAATGGTCCTAGGAGACAGCATGACCCTGAGGGATTATTTGCATTGTTCAGACAATGAATTAAAGGTGGAAAATTTGCACATGAATTCAACTTTCCTAAGGACCTAATCATAGATGAGTTTGATTTGAATAGGCAGGAGTTGAATAAAGAAAAATGGATTGCATCTGAAATTATTTTGGCTATAATACATAAAATGGATCCAAAATATGATCCATTAATGAAGTTCACTCTATTTCACAAGAGAATAGACTTCTTAATGGTTAATTTCAAAAATATCATGGACACCTTGAAGACCAAGAAGGTCAGTTTGGAATTAGATTTTGGTATAAAAACATCGGATGTGAGGCCTGAAGAAACAAGGCTAGCTTATCAACCACCAGTTGACAGGCCTCTATACAAGAGAAAGAGGAATGTGAGAAGTGATGAGGATGAAGGGGATAAGAAGGGAAAAAAAGTCATGCAAGCATCATCACAGCTGGGTCCAAGGATCAGAGCACCCAGAGGAATAAGGATTGTGGATCTAGATTCACCACCAAGAGGTGATCCTACAGTGTTACCATCAGAGCCAAGCCCTAAGAGGCAGAGAGTTGAGGAAATGCAAGAAAATCTGATAGATGAGATAATTGTGACTGATCAAGACATGCAGGTTGGTATCCCTTCCCCTCCTAGATCAACACAATTGGTGCTTTCTGACATGGATGTAAAAGGGTAATGTGTACAAGATGCCAGGATGGAGGCCTACAAGGCATTCTTGGATGATGATGCATTTCTAAAGGCTCATGTATTCTTGCAACTAGTTTGGAGGATGAAACTAGAAGAGTACCAGAACAAATGCAGGAGTAGGAGAGAATTGAGACGTGATAGGTCTAAGCAGGAGAATGATGATGAGGTCAAGGCCGAATTAATGGAAGAATTCAAAGGCATCACTCCTGAGGAGGGAAGAAGACTTGTGACTCAGGCTGGTGTCTTACTTTTTCCTGAATGGGACATAGCTGATGCGGTTACATTCAATGCTATCTTACAGTCCAAGCACCCTATACAAAATAGTGAAGAAGAGGTTAAGGAAGCTCTGCAGGACTCTGCCTTCAGTGAGGAGTATGAAACTCTTGCCATATGGGCATTGGGAACCCCAGGGTAGAAAGCCAAATGTAACTGATATTAGCCCACACCTAAGGGGAGGGCTAATCATTAAGAGATCTTCTAAAACTTCAACAAAAGAAGCTACAAGCCTGATAGTAAATGTGGCCAAATTGGCCCAAAAGATAGCTGAGAGAGAAGAGGTTGAAAAGAAGAGTCTGATGGAGAAATACAATATGATAATTATAGAATATAGTAGGATGTAGCAAAGGAATGTTGAGATGCAATCTGAAGTAGATAGGTTGAAATATGGGCAAGTGGGAGAATCCTCCAATGCTCCTAGTATCAGAGCATTACCTTCTATTGCAGGATCGTTCCCCCCTACTACTCCAATTGTTTCAACTCTGGGGTCCCCCATCCAAGCACCTGCTCTCAATCCTACACTAGGGCCAGTTGAAGAAGAAGTTGAATATTTTGTGGATCCCACCAAGAAGAAAATGTTGAATAGGATCACAGAATTGCAGGTTTCCTTAAAGGCAAGTGAGGATGATGCAATTGCCAAAAAAAGTGAGGTGGTTGACACAGTTTTGAGGCATCTTAATGAAAAGGTTCATGGTAAATTACCATCTGTACATTCTTTGTATTATTTATTCTTGGATGGAATAAAAAATATCAATAGGGATTGGGAAATAGTTTTACCTTTGGCTGAGAAATGGATCCCTAGGGCCAATGATCTGGATATTATGTACAAAGCTTCTAGGTTTTATGTGCACAATAGGCCCCAGTCATTGAAGCCTACTCAAATCTTTGTAAAATCATTGAACGGATTCTAGGCCCTACCTGATGATTTGAGTAGAAGAATTAGGGAGCTGATAAAGAGCTTTGATGACTGGAATGATACATTTTTTCTAGAAATTATTGATGCACAAGGAAATGTTAAGACATTGCAACAGTGGCAGGATGGGGCAGAAGAAGTTATCAATGCACAAATCAAATCGATTTGTGATGATTCAAACTATGATTTGCTGGTAAATATTATGGATAAGATAATTAACACCAGCACATTCTTAGAGTTTTTTGAAAGGAAAGCTAATTAGGTTGTAGTGAAGTACACACCTTACAATACTAAGGTGAATGAGGTGGTGAATTTTGGCTGGCCAACAGATGAAGAGTATTAGACATGGGTGGATAAGTACTTAATCGAAGAGGAGTAAAACAGTGTCTATTACCACTGGATGGATGAAAGAATGCGAGACGATGATGCAAACAATTCTAGAGATAGCCATGGGAAATGATTTAACAATGGACAGGGCATGTGAACAAAATGAGAAGATGTTCAAACTGGAGATAGCCATAAGGAATGCACTAGAGGATGCTGATACACACAAGTGGCCAGCTTACCGAGATTATCTATTAAACATCTATTTATGGCTTAATAGAGCATAATTTCTAGTTTGTTATTGTTGTTAAGAAAAAGACATTTCTCAAAGGATGTTCTCTTTCACAATTTTGATATATTTATATCTGTTTCATAATGTAAAATAGATATAGGCAGATAGGACAAAGATACAATAGATAGTTTGCAATGAAACTTTCCTTTAAAAGACTCAGATGCATGTATGAATTTTGATGAAGTTAATGAAGATTTATGAACTTATTGCTTAATCTTGGTATCAGCTATTTTTGGAATTATACAGTTATCTAGTTGTCTCCATTTTGATGCTTTTATGTTGTTTAAATTGATATATCAAGCATATATATATATTCAATTTACCGATACACATTTGTTGTATTTGTGTGATATAATTATTTGGTTCTTTCAAGTAAATATTAAACCCTTCTAGTCAATCACAGTAACTGAAGAGTATTAATTGGATCAATAAGAAGAATCACATAACTAGGATTGTCATTCTATCTCAATTAGAGTTTGTCAGTCATTTACTTTCACATTTATACAAGTTATAAACTACATCTATGTGCCAAACACTTTGAATTATTGCCATCATAGATTACACTTTTATAGATCTTCATTAGACTCCATACACCCAACAAGGCATTGGTCTCACGCTTTCATATTTTGGTTTATCCATTTTATTTTTTACATCGGTTAACTGAACATATTCTAATATAATTCAAATATAATTAAAATTAAAAACATCATAAATTAATTATCTAACCACATAAGTCAAATATAGTTCTATCAAAAAATTAATATCAAATAGATAATACAATCACATAACTCATAAATTTCAATGTCATTGATCTTCTTCTTCATCCAACTCTTTGTCTATATCATCCAATCCAGAGTCAACATTGTAAGGATTGGTTGTATCATCATCATCATCATTGATATCAGTTTCGATAATGTCATCATCCACATAGATATCATCTTCATGAACATTAACTCCTACATCATCATGATCTAGTTCCTCCTTTTCGACATCTTCGTCAGGCACATCAAACTAACTGTTGATCCTGGTCATCATCTACATCATCTTCTATTTCTTCAGTATCTTCTTCTTCCACCACATTATACTTTACTGAACTTCCTCTTGGATCATGTCTAACAACATATGACCAACCTGCTTTACCTGGAACCTCTGAGTAAAATACCTACTCACATTGGCTTGGAAGAACATAGGGCTCATTTCCAGGTCACTCAAAATACCTTGTATTAACCATGGTAAATCCATTATCATGTTTAATAACAGTTCTCTCGGGATCATTTTCATTCAATCATAGCCTGTACCATAGGATGACAAACATAATTAAATTTGAAGGACTTAAAGTCACACTCAAGTATATCATCCAAAATCCCATAGTATTGATTTTCTGAGACTTCTGGATGTATGTCGCTTCTAGATGAAACATTAGTCACCTGGAAGACTGCAGATATCTCATAATCACAAGTTTTTCTTCGTGTCATCCAACTTTTTGATTCAAAATTTATGACCATTGCACCACATAGCCTTGTGGTGTTTCACCTGCAATATGTCAAACATGTAAAACTTATTGCAATATCGTCAGTTGATAAACATATTTATTCTTGGCCGAATGTATGCAAATAAAAAATCTCAACATATATACATCAATATAATTGAAAATAATTAAATAATATGGGTGATTAATATATTTATACATACCTGTTTATCTCTTAAACCATATGCTAAATCAATTTCCCTTGGTGTAACATTGGAATCTCCATTACGATGAGCTTCTTTAACCAATGAAGCCACACCTTCCCATGTTAATGCGCGACCAGATTGTTGACATCGTTCAATCCATACCGTCATCTAATCAAGATTGTTTATGATGTACAAATGTAGTGCATCCCACTTTCGACCAACTGTATCAAAAAAATTGAAATTCACAAATGACGTATAATTAGTTAATTACCACGGTATACAACCTTAATTTATAATTGATGAATATTGAAGATTAATAATTAAATAAGTACAATATACATAAAAATCAATGTAAAATGTATTCTAATTAATCTCCATGACCATCTTATAATTACCTGTCACTTTCCTCAATCTACCTTTTCTCATCAGGTACTCCCCTTTGAATTTGTTAATGGAGTTGGGATCCCAAATGCGATCTACATGGATCTTTGTTGCAAACTTAGTAAGATATTCAGTAATGTACACCATGGTCTAGTATACCATGTATCCCTCCACCATATAACCCTTGAGATGTGCTCTTTGTCTAACCAAAGCCTTCAAAAATTTCAAGTGCCTCTCAACCATCCACATTGACCTTGTGTGTACAGGTCCACACAATTAAATCTCCTCAACTTGGTGTATGAGGTAGTGTTCTTGTGCATTGAAAAATGTCGAAGGTAGACACTTTTTCATTTCACACATTAGATGAGGAATTCTTCTCTTCCAATAATTTATATCTTCTTTATGGATTGCTTTAGATGGCAGCCATCTACAAGTGATTCAAGGCACAAATATATTAACGAGATTTAACAAAAATATACAATGAATTGAACAAATATTGCTACTTACCTCATGTATTTTCCAAGATCATATATAACTTGCTTGACATTGTTGTCGAAGTTGTCTAGGAGAGATAGAGGTAGAACATACTACAACAATTATAAAATGATCTTTTCATTAATATTTTTCCAAAAGTAGTAAACATAATACACTGAAAAATGCATGCAGTATACAAATATATATATAATATACCAGAATAATTACCTTAATGAAGGTATGCCAATCATGCATTTTCATCCCTGGCCCAAATTCACCTTTCTTTGTTATAATATTGTTTATGTTCGTAGCAAATCTTGTGGGAAATCGAATTTTTTGTATGACTTCTTTTATAGCATTGCTTTGCTACTCCGTTAATAACCAAGGAAGGGCACTTATATTGATTTGGTCTCCATCACTATTTAATTGAATGACATTTTTCATTGCATGACTTTCTTCCTGAATGTCACTACAAATTTTGACAATTTTTCTTTGTCATGTCTTCCATCCAATATTTTCCATAACGTTTCTATCATATTCTTTCTGATATGCATTGTATCAAACAAATGCACAATGTGTAGCTGCTCATAGTAGGGCAACCTACTAAATTATCTGGGATAACTTTTCAGTCCCTGTAGAAGCCGGCCATTAATGCCTTGATGACTTTCATGAAGCATATAAGTTAAACAAATTAACAACAACAATCATTGTCAATTATAGCATGAGTAAACACAACACAATATAAAAATATAAATTCAAAACATATCATAAATGATAGATAAAAAATTTGATCGGATGTATAACCTTGATGATTAATTCTATTATATTCCAACTTCCATAAGCGAGGTGTCATTCTTCGTGGTTTTGATGTAGTCTCTTCTTTCTCAATGAAAAGATATTTTTTAGTAGTTCGATACTTATGATTTTTGTGGAGGAAGTGCCTATACTCATCAAACACCTGTTTTCCTAAACTTGTTGAACGACGAGATTTCATCTTTGGACCACAAATTGGACATGCAAATTTTCCCTTTGTTTGAAGACCTGTGAATCATATATAATTGGATTAAATATGTCAATTTTTATAATTATATATAATGAATAGATTAGTTAAAAAACATGCATGATATCTACTTCATAAAATTAAATATCATTAAAGTCATGTAGTCGAACGTTATAACATACCAGAAAAATGTGTTAGCCCTGGGGCATCATGAATTGTCCATACAAGCATTTCATGGAATTTAAATTGTCTTTGTCTTA
The DNA here is from genome assembly GCA_007115665.2 of Sequoiadendron giganteum. Classification (NCBI taxonomy): domain Eukaryota; kingdom Viridiplantae; phylum Streptophyta; class Pinopsida; order Cupressales; family Cupressaceae; genus Sequoiadendron; species Sequoiadendron giganteum. The sequence continues at coordinate 211,430,608 of CM021109.1, forward strand.
TTGGTCTAGATACGTCATACATAGTTACGCCATTCCTTAACTTTAGTAACTCATCGATAAGAGGCTCAATATATACATTCATATCTTTAACTTGGTACTTACCTAGTTGAATGAACATAAACATTACATAATTATTATAACCATTTTACTGCAATATATATAAATTCATGTACATGACTATTAAATGAAAAAACATATAAGTCATTATGCAACAAATAAGACAAATGAGATGCTACTACGTTAAAGAAAATTGATGTAAACAAATACCTGGAACAATCATTGCCAACATTATGTGCTCCCTCTTTATTGACATCCATGGAGGAATGTTATTGTTGATAACAATAATAGGCCACACCGAGTAAATAGATCTCAGCTCTCCAAATTGATTAACACCGTCCCCTGCCAATGAAAGCCTGAGATTATGAGGTTCTTCTTTAAAGTGTGGTCATTTTTCCTCCATGTCCCTAAATGTAGAACCATCCATAGGAATTCAAAGAATCTCATCTCCACTTCTATTTCGTGCATGGTAATCCATAAATTATGCTAAGCTTTCGCACCTAAATAATTGTTGCATACGTGGAATAATGGGAATATAATGAAGAACCTTGCGAGGCACCTTTTTTGTTAGTTTATCTGTTTGATATCTACTGATATGACATTCCAGGCATTCTGTTGCAAATTCATGTTGTTTATGATATATAATATGATCATTGGGACATGCATCTATTGCTTGATACTCCATTCCAATATCTTTCATAATGCCAGATAAATCTTGGTATGAGCGAGGTAAAATATTTGATGGTGGTAACAAAAATTCACCAATCAATCTATAACCAAAAATAATTTCTTAATATAAAGAATATTAATGGTACATATTTCATCATTTATTTACTAGTGATTAACTAACAATAATTAAAATAGATGAAAAAAGATGACATATATGACATACCTTAACATCCGTGAGATTGTTATGTTGGATAAACCATTCATAACCTTCAAGTTCACCAGCAACAATATAGTTGGGAGCCTTCATAAAGGGGCTCGTATGCCTTCTCAAGTACAGGTAAATCATGAACATCATCAAAGTCATCTCGATCAACATGATCAGATGTGCCACTACATGTGTCATGGATCAATATATTTATACCATCATCTTCAATTGTGTTTTCTTGCGCATGATCATCTTCTTCCATAGGATCATTAACTTCATCTTCGATATTCACAGCTCCATGTTCCTCCACTTGCAAAACCACATTCTCCAAACTGTGATAATCCATATCATGTGCCCTAGGGCACCCCACCTTTATAATAATGATAGACACAAATAAACCATGATCATGATCACGTAATTTTTTATATATATATCAAATTTTAAAATAATATAAACATTTACAAATTCAATCAATATAAACACATATAATAAATAACTTACCAATGGACGATAACCATGCCCCCCTTCAACATGACCATGTTGCCTACAATGTTTCTCAGCTGTTGTGATTAAAATTCTTCTCGTCTTTAAGCCCTTGCAATTATTGCAAGGACAATAATATTTCCCATCACCCTTTCCTTTGAATCTAGCCCACAATCTATCAAGTGACTCTTCATTTTGTTCTGGACTAATATTATCTAACATGATTTTTTTTTACCAAGCTTGAATATTTAGATCTTCAAAAAATATCAAAATCACACTCCAATAATTTTTAATCATACACAGGTAACAAAATATAATAATTATGATATTTTACACCCAAAAAAAATCGACATGCAACCACCCCTACAAAAGAGAAGATAGCCTGAAGTTAATGACCCCAAAAAACACTTTCAAATGCTAATTCTAGAAATTATTAAATTCTAATTTTACGATGATTTCCAACTGTTAGACTCCTAAAATCATAATATTGAACTTGCACAACAAAATCTGGAAATGAAATTCTCAAAATGTAGCTAATAGGCCTCAACAATTAAGGCCTACTCAAGACTTTGTGAAGTCATCGCAAGGTTTCCAAGCCTTACCTGATGATTTCAGCAGGAGGATTAAAGAGTTGGTAAAGATTTTTGATGACTGGAGTGACACATCTTTACAAGATATTGTAGATGCCCAAGGAAATGTTAGATCACTGCAGCAATGGCAGGATAGGGTAGATGAAATCATCAATGAACAAATCAAATTGATTTGTGATGACTCGGATTACGACATACTGATGAGTACTATGGATAAAATCATTAACACTAGCACATTTTTGGAATTTTTTGAAAGGGAGGCGAATCAAGTAGCAGTAAAGTATACATCTTACAGTGCCAAGGTAAATGAGGTGGTAAATTTTAATTGGCCAACGGATGAGGAATATCAAGGATGGGTAGAAAAGTACTTAATTGAACAAGAATAGGATAGAGTCTACAACCAACAGTTAATAGCTCAGCAGTTATCATTATAACAAATTTTGGCTATGTCTTAGTGGCAGTTTTGGTGCAAGTTTTCAAAGTTTGGAAAATGCAATAGTTATTCTCCAGTGGATGGGATGAACAAGAAGATTCTCCAGAGACTCAGCTATTGTAACCAATTTTTGAAATATCATAAGGCGGTCCAAGTGACCAATGACAGGTGTATTTCTGGTCCGATGCTTTTTGCTCCTTCATTTTCCCTATAAGAAGGATTTCAAGACCAGAAATATGGGTTAGCAAGTTAGATATCTTTAGGTCGAATCTAAGTGAAGTTGCAGAGCGAATTTGTAAAGAGCCTGATATTATAGTGAAGATACTATTCTTAGGTTTGGTGTCATTTTGTTGTAGGTTTTAGTTTCATGGGTACTTAATTTTCAAGACAGTACTAGCATCTAAACGAAAATTACTCATTTCAAGGTCATGCATCTCCATTGTATGAATATATTATTATCTCGAATAAAATGATCAAGGGTTATTTTTTTCATCTCACTGTTATGGTGTGTGTAATTCTCATTTTGGCTTTAATTCAAGGAATTAATTAAAATGCTTGAGTGAGGTTATAGGTGACTATGTTCATATAAGGATTTGATAAGTAGTATTGGGTTAGAATATAGATTGATGGTATTGTAAGGCAATATTATCTGAGATTTTATATGCTATGTGTCTAGAAGATAAATTTGGTTACAGTAAAAAATAACCAACACCTTTGATATTATCTAGCTATGGCTCCCAAATCTATTGAAAATTGATCATTACGGTTAAAATTGAAACCTTGAAAATATAATCTTTGTCCAAATCCATCAAGAATTTTCCATCAGTTATAAACAGTTCCCTTATAAAGAATTTGTGAAGTCAGGTCTAAAATCTGGAAATGAAATTCTAAAAATGCACAAGACTAAAAATGAAATCTGATGAGATGTTGCTTTAAAATATGATTTTCAAACCTAGAAGTACAAATCTGACTTCACAAATGAATTCTGGAAAAAGACAATGACTACCCTCAACTTGGTGATATCTTCTTGAGTTTCTTCTGATTTTCCACAAGAAAACCGTCGAGCAAAACACTGTCGCAATAAATAGTCAAGCTCATTTTTATTTATGCCTACCACAATTTAACTTTCCAGGCCCGTCGAAATTTTGGCAAAAGATCTTTGTCGAAAAGTAGACGAAAAAAATGGTTCGTCGAAATTCCGACAAACGTTGGGGATAAAATTTTAAAAAAATGAAAATTCACACAAGTGCCCAATGATACATCTGATTATATAGCTTTCGTCGAAAGGTTTTGTCAAATTTTGTAATCAGATGAGTTAGTGTTTGATGGTTGTCATTCATGATGGATTATTGTGGATTTCTACCATTGTATTAATGAATAAATGTTTGTAAATGGGTACCTAACGGGGCTTTGTGCCAGGACCCATCTTTTTTATATCATACAAGGATATTTATAAGTGATTAGTATAATTAATTTTTAGGAGTATGTTAGGATAAATTAATTGAATAGTTTTTGGCATAGACCATTATTGACATAGAAACCTATAGCTTCCTACTATCACTTACCTCACCATCCATCATAATTGTTTCAACCAACTATTATGTTATGTAGACTGTAAGTTAATGATGTATTTTTCATATAAAATGAATACAATCAGCAAGGAAGATGTGCACTCCAATTCACAACCATGAGTTCTCTATGTGTTGTTCTTCATTTCAAAATAAAACATAGATTTTTGTCCTAATGATATATCACATAACATCATCCAAAATGCCAATGGAATTGTTTATATCAATATTTTTTCAAAACAAATATTTTTATTTGCAATGGACTATGGAATCTTGAAAAACACTAATATATTTGCATCTATTTTTCTTTGCATCTAGCTAGGATTTGTTCTTTTGAGGGAGAGATGTATGGTAGATCCATTTGTCCCCTGATATCCTTGCCCAATTATTCCCTAGACCTTGCGGGTGATTCATATGATTTAGGAGGAGTGCATTTGGCTTCATTTCCTTCAATCAGCAAAATTTAATAGGAGATTGATTGATGGTATTGTTAAGCATTGAAACATATAGAGTTGTAGAGATTGCATTAGCACCCATGGATGAACTAATGGAAATAGGTCAAATGATAGAAACTCTATGGGTAAGAAGTCAATATATGGTAGTGTAAAATTTGAACCATAAAGGATTTTCAAGAGAATTCCTAAAACTTATTGAGTTATAACCTATTGGCCATAAAATAGAAGCCACCAAAGAAACCAACATAGTGTTCATGAAGATCTCCAATACAATTGACACTCTCATTAATTTTGTAAGTAAATATTATAGCAGGGTTAGTGCAAGATCATAGGGGTCCAAACTAGGCCCTTAAGTGCCAATGAAACTTTAGAAAAATAGAGTTAGACAAATTGACATAAAAATTTGAATAGGTTATTAACATAATTTTAAAAGTATGTAAGAAAAAAAATTGTAGCAAGTTGAATGTGGTTTCTAAGATACTAGTCCTCTTTTGGAAAAAAAGTAAATCTATTTGATGAAATTTTGAAATTTTAATACAATAGTACCAAATTTTCAGGAAAAAAACAAAAAGCAGGTGTATTCCTAACCAACCTAAGTACAAGCAAAAAATAATATGTTTTTTTGAAACTTTCAATATAAGTAGGACACATGCCCGAATGTGCCACATTTTTTTATAAGTTTTTGCAAGTAAATAATTTATTTTTTTCAATAAAAGGCCATGGCCTAATTATATTTATTAATATTAAAATAGTAGAGATTACAAAAAGCCAGGATTATAGCACTGGCAACATCATGATAAAAAATTGTGCTAGCAAAGCAATGCCCATATAATTTTTAAGCACTGGTTACAATGAAATGTGAAAGCAATTTTCATTGTGTTTATTTTCCATTATGTACCCTTGAACATCTTGTACAACTAAATCAAAAGAGTAACCAACAAACAACCCCATAAAATTGTATGCTAGTTCCTACATAGACATAGAGAACACCTGAATTTGTTGAAGGCCTGAATACATCTCCATGGACCAATTTCCATCTTGTTTCTTCTTGGGATTCATCCTATGTCTTCAACGGATTGTATTGTGAGAAATATTGGTACAATGTTCTCATCATAATCATTGCCACCATACTAGAAAGGAACAACACAATCATTGAAGAATTCATTATATAGAACTAGTGAATTTGATCATCTGTCATGAGAAGATATGAGGTTTATCTTTTATGGGATCTTGCACATCACTTTGTGCCTTATTATAGTTGCACTATGTTATAAAGTGCCATGAGGGGGTTTGATGTTTTGTCTTTTTTTTTCCTTCATACCTTTCTCATGCATATGTGCCTTATTTTATGCACCCTTTATATCTATGCGTACTTTTGAATGTCTTCACATTTAGATGTTCTTGGTTCTTTATCATGCACTACATTCAAGCATTTAGTTTCAGTGTACCTATCATGCCTCTCCCTTGTCAGGTATGTGCAATATTCTTCAACAAGAAAAATCTACAAGAGACTCTCAAGAATATATGAAAGCTTCAAATACTCAGAGATATAATTACAATGAGGTATAAATGCCTATAAGAGAAAAATTCTAAATGAGAAAGGGATAAGATCATGACAAGTGTCAACATCGCATGAGATGAGACATAATGATCTAATATTAACTCAATTAATAAAGAAATCCTAATTTTAGCTTAGGTGTATGAGAATAGATTAGACTAATAATTAATTAAATATTAATTATTTATTAGCTAATGCATGATAACTCTAACACAAAACCATGAGACACAGGATCAAACAAAAAACAAATACACCTTCCATGCAAGAGATCTGCAAACAATATGTGCAATACTCCTTAACAAGAAAAAGCTACATAAACAAATTTAGTTATGAATTTTTTATTAGAAATTTTTTAAAAAATTAAAAATTATTTGTCTGACCACCATAACTTAGTTAAAAATGTATGAAAATAATTATGTTAATCCTATAGTATGGGAAGCATAGAATGTTTCGCATCTTTCAGATTCAAAAAATGTGAAATCGTTTGAGAATTGTAGATTTTTTTCAATCAGCCTATCAATCAAGATTTTAGTCAGAACTCATGTAGAAAATCAATAATAATTATTGTAGTGTAGAAAAGTGTATTCCTTTGGGCCATTCTAATTAAAATGGACTTAATAATGCCTTAATTTAGTGTTGGTAAATGTATCCCTTTATATTTTCACACTTATTTGGGCCTTAATTAAATTAAACTCAATTAGGCCTTAAGAAGCCCTTTTATTCATTTAAAATCCTAACAAATTACATTTTCTAAAGAGGAAACCTGGCAATAATTAATGCCAATATATAACACCTTACATTGAGCAATGTGTGTTTCAAGAATAGGGACTTGGGACCCATTTTCCCATGGGCGAATGGGTTCTCCCTCGGCTTTGGAACCCATTTTTAAATCATGTTGTGGCGATATTTTTATCATACCAAATTCAAATTTCAAAGGTCGGCTTGTAATGTTTGAATTTCGGTAAATTAAGGATAAATGTCTATAAATACAAGGTTATTTTATCAATTCAAGACATATAGAAAGAGGAAAGTTTTACAAGAGAAAAGATTATTGTCAAGAGCATTCAAGAGCATATTTATCAAGGATTTGTTGCAGCATTTAAGATCTCAAGCATCATGTCAAAGTATTTTGCAATCATGCATGTTTTTGGAGCATGTTTTAGAGGGGAGTGTGACCAATGACATAGTGAAGGCTAACTACACCTGATCCATACGAATTCGAGGCATATTTAACCCACTAAGCATCAATCCCAATAAGATCATTCACTAAAAAAAGGACAAAGAAGCCATTAAAACTAACATTATAAGTCATGAAATCTTGAAAAACCTCTAATCTAAGACATTGAAACTTATCCTATTGGGGGAGTGGTGTCGCATTGATCTGAAATGGTGACCCTTTCCCAATCCCTTGGAAAATGATCTTGTTTCGATCAGTTTTATTGAAGAAAATTGATGAAACCATTGATAGATGTGTACAAAACATGATTTAAAGCTAAATTAATATGATGCGAGCTATTCTAACATGATTTATGCTAAGATGATTGATATGGGTGTATGCAAATCTACTCTAAATGTATGCAATCTTAAAATGATTAAAATATTAATTATAAAATATGCTAAATGTATGCACCTATGTTATCATGGAGGTCATTAATGAATGCTTTAAGCTAATTAATGTAATTAAAATGAACTAAAAGATGTTAAATGTGTGCTAAATATGAGTGCAAGTGAAAGTGATTTTAATAGCATAAGTTTTCTCTTTAAAGATGGATCCATTTGTCTCCAAATAGTGTTTTATTTATAGGAAAGCAAATAAAAAATGAAGGGCTAAGATTGAAAAAGCTAATCAATGGTCAAAAAGGAAAGAAGATGGAGGCATGGATCATGGATTCTCATCAATGGGTGAGAATGCAAGATGAGATTTAATCAAGGGATTACATTCCTTCAAACAAAACACTTTTGACCTATACAAGAGGTTAAAAGTTAACTTGCACAATTTTTGAGTTAACTTGCATATGAAGCTTTGTAAGAATATTCCCTTTTTCAAATGAGTGAAGAAAAAAAATACTCTTTGGAATATTCTCATGGATGAGGAAATAGATATTTTGCAAATTAAATTAAAGTTTAATTGTGCAAAAGGGGGAAGAATATTCCATGGGAATATTCCCCTTTTGGAAGAATGTGCAAAGGAAGAATATTCCCTTGTAATATTCTCTTGCAAGTGGGAGAAATTAGATTAATTAGTAATTGATAATTAAAACAAAGTTTTAATTATGTCAATTAGGGTAATTTCATGATATTCATTAAATAATTGATTTAATGGAGATCAAATGAAAAAGAAATGGATGAGATCGATTTGATCTATCAATGGTCGCAAATGAAAGGAGGATGAAACATGGATCAAGTATTCTCATCAATGGATGAGAATCAAAGATCACATGGATCAAGAAAAGATCATGGGCTCACAATCATGCAAACAAACACACTTTGCAAGAACTTTAAAAAGTTATTTCAAAGTTTGTTTGCAGTAACCATTACCTTTTTTTGGAGGAAAATAGGAGACTATTCCTTTGGAATAATCCCTATGCAAGTGGGTGAGAGGGAAATTAGCAATTTAATTAATTAAAACTAAATTTGAATGTGCAAGATGAGGAATGTGAGGATATTCATTAAATTATTCATTTATTTAATGAAAAGGATATGCAAATATGATATTTAATTTATTTATTTAGTTTAGGTTATTTAATTAAACAAGAGGACTTAGGGTTAAAATTAAATAATTTGCATTATTTAAATAAATCCGATGAAATGCCAGTGTGAGAGGGGGTGAATTAACCTAATTAAATTAGTTAGATTAATGGATGAAAATGGTGCAATTAATTAAATAGCTAGGCTAATTTAATCAATTAAGCGAATAGATGATGGGTTTTAGGATGAAATGATGTTATTTAGCCAATGTGATCCATTGAGACATTTTTAAGTGTCTATATTTTGTCCCTCTTTGAAGTAATGTACTTGTTGCATTGGTTCAAAGACTGATGTTGATTTTGATACAAAAATGGGCATCGATGATCTCTTTGAGATGTTGATATCCAAGCTAAATTTGATTGATCTGATTGATTGATTAATAACTGTGAGAGTCAAAATCTGCAATTCCTAACAATAGATGGATTAGCTATTGTCAGTAAATTGAAATAAACCTCTCCCTATGAAATTGTTGATCAAACATAGAATAGAAAAACATGAAGAAATACATGTGCAACCTAAAATATGTAAATCTAATCTAAGTTAACCAATCACCATCCCATAGGGGGATTGGTGCCCCTTGATGTGAGAAGAGAGCCCTTTCCCAATCCCTGATAAGCAAGATTGTCAAGATGATAGTGATAATGCAAATGCATGTGATAATGAACAAAATTAGTTCTCAAATCAAGAGAATAACTTTGCATGAGAGTGTGTTGTTGTTCTCAAATTGTGTTGTAAGTTGTGTTGTTGAAAAGCCTTAATTTTATAGATTCAAGGTTGAAAGATTGAGAGATTTGGATGAATGTGGGATCATTCATGAGCCAATGACAAGATGCCACTTGTCAAGATTTGAGAGGATGAGGAATGTGAAAGTTTTGGCCAATGTGCCAATTTCAAATTTGAATATGGTATTAAATGCATGTGGTCGAGGGATTTTGGGGGAATTTTACTTGAACAAAAAATTCAAACAAGGGGAGTTAATGAGGGCATATTCCTTGGGAATATGCCTTGTGAGGAAAATAGGGGTTTTTAATAAATCAAATTAAATGATTTATTGTGCAAGTGGATGGGACAAGGGTTAGTCTTACATTAATCAGAGATTTGACTAATTAAGCTAGTGATTAGATGGTGTGACATTTGATTTGAATTTTTGGATTTGTTTTATATCAAATGAGAGGAAAATGAATATTAGCCATTTAATTAAATCAGGAGACTTTAGGAGATAATTAAATAATTTTATTTATTTAATTAAAGAGATAAGCTTAGTGAATTAATTAAATTGGTTTTTTAATTAATAGACGAAATAATGTTGAATGAAGCATGATCAGATGCATGAGTAAATTTTGCATGTCTACAATAACATTGTTGAGGGTTCACAATAATGCAAGGGTTATGTTGAATAACATGAGGATTGATAGAGAATGATATGTCCCAATGATGAATGATTTGATAGATTTGATCAATATTTACTAGCAAGGCTAGGAATAAAATTTGTTAGATGAGTTGATATCGATATAAAATATGGTTGGTTGCCCCCTCACGAGATCGATCAAAGAATAAAGTGTTCCAATCGGGCTCACGATAGCTGAAAATCAGACTTATGCTTGAGATGCTTGAGATTTCAAGTTGCTTTTGAATCAAAGAGTTGCAACTTTTTAAATTGTTGAGTTGAAGATAATATAGATGCCCCATTGTTCCCCAGCGGAAGAGGGATTGTTGGTAAAGAGGATGAAAAATAGTTCCTGGAAAGCTCAGAAGTTGATGTAGACAGATTTCATGATGTATAAACAGTTGTCATCTATGGGTAGCCTCATGTATATATTGATGTATCACATATATTTGACACTTGGATAGAATTTTTAGTAAAGATAGAAGAATAAGAAGAATAAGATGGATGGATTGACCATTGATTTTGAAAGATTGATTGCTTCAAAATATCCAACAAGTCTATGATCCACTGAGAATATATTAGATATGGTGATGAGAGATGATGATGATGATGAACTACTCATATCTTGGGATTGGGATTTTCTGTCATTCCTTATTTTTGATATGACACATAGACACGATGCATCAAGGTATTAATAACTAGGATGGTTTTGTATCTAGTGTAATGGACTTTGAATCTACAAATAGATAGGATAGTTCTTGTTCACACCTTGACATACAAAAACCTCATCAGAATATAGTTTAGAAGTTTAGAATATCTTAGACCAAATCATATGCAATAGTCAACAATTTACTCTAAATGACCTCCCTACACACAAATAATCAAGTATGCACGAAGATTATTTTACCAGAATATCCACAAGCACAGTAAATGAAAGATAATGATCGATGCCCCATTCCTTTCTTTCTAAATCATTTAGACATCATTGAGAGGTCCTCAGAATGGGTCAATAAGATAAATCATAAGAAAAGATCAAAGACAAACAGTCAGTGTTATCAATATATCTTGCCAGTTTAATATAGCTAAGGTGATTTATGATACTGATGCCCATTGTAGGAAGGGTACATCCTACGACATGTTGATTATATGGTTTTTTGATGTTAAGATGATGATGAGCTTTATGATAATCCACTGATATAAACTTCACTGATGCATTTACCTATGATCTAGACTTTAGATTTTGACAATTAAGTTTGCACTTTACAACTTGCTATACTTGCTTTCTATTCGCTTTGCCAAAGGTTGAAGGTAATGATCGATTTATTATGGATGAAGGTTTATTGCGAGTGAAAGAAAGATAGGATGAATGGTTTTGGATTATTTCAATGTTTTTGGTATTTTGAAAATGTTTTGAGGCTATTTTTGGTCTTTTTGAAAGTTTATGTGAATGTTTTGGTTTTTGATTATTTGAGTCTTTTTAGAGTTTCCTGAAATATTTGAGGATTTTTAGGGTTTTCCAAAATATTTGAGGTTGTTTAGGTCTTTTGAATGTTTTCTAATGTTTTTCGTATTTCTGATATTTGAATGTTTAAAATTTTGGAAATATTTGGATGTTTAGGGGTTTTTCGAGAGTTTTGACTAGGAATTTAACCTAAAAGACCTATCCTAAGGGCCTCAGGAGCTGATCAAATGCAATCCTTGCCTACGTTATACACACAGAGACCACATAGTTTGACTAACTCAACCTATTAACATATGACATATTAATTTTTGATGGAATGCTAGTTTATTATGAAAAACTCCTAAAGGACTGACCTAGGGTGTCTCAGGGGCACATCAATGATGTCCTTTTCTACATTCAAGCTCAGAGACCTATAGTTTGACAAGGGAACTATTTTTGGATTTTTAATTTTTGACCTTTTTAGGGATTTTGATGTTTTTTGTATGTTTTAGATTTGGATATGGATATGTGTGATGATATTAGTGATCTATTTTAGAATTTTGTTGAAAACCAAGCTAGGATTGATTGATCGGATTGATGGATTGATGATGATAACATTGTTGAGGATACACAACAATGCAAGGATAGTATTAAGCAACACGAGGATTGGGAAGGATATCCCAAGATGATGATGGATTGATTAGATAAGATTGATCAAGATTTTGAAGCTCGGTTTAGAGCAAAGTTGATTGAAATGATTTGATGTGACATTGAAGTGCAAGGTAGATTCAACTGATATTGATTGTTTGGATTGATGTTTGAGAAGAGAAAGATTGATAAGGAACATCTTCTTGTCAGAATGTGTCATGTGTTAGTGACTTGCATTTTTGATGAGATTTTATGAGTTTTTTTGAGATTTTAGCTAATATTTTGAGGTAAACGATACCTAGATCATGATGTCGATGTCACATTTTGAGATATAAGAGATGGATCAAGATTTATTTTAAAATAGGAGTGCAATAACTTGCCCCCAATTTCTAGAAATGTTTCATAGATCAATGGACAAATCAAGATAGGTAATGTATATGTGAAGATTTTGATAGAGTTTTTCATGCTAGATATGGGCTATGGGACTTCATAAGATAAAATGGTAAATATCCTATCAAAATTTGGCCATGAGAAGAGTTGAAGTATACACCGAATCTTTTTCAAGATCAAGATAAAGTGGAATACCTGGATAAATTTGGATTGGATGGATGGAGGGAACATTTGTTTTATCATGACAAGGATGATATGCTTATGTCTGAGAAGGATCATATAGATGCTTGATTCTACTCATGATACCTATTTTCTAGGTTTTCATCATATTGCTTTCCTAAACCACCACCGTGGTGGTTTTATTTTTACTATTTTCTTGATTTATTTTATTTTATTTTTTTGGAAGTTTTACCCTCATGTTGAACCACCTAGTGGAACTGATGTAGAGGCCACTGTCATAACATGCCAACGATATCCTTCTTGAAGGAGTTTCTTTTCTGAGATACGATCACTTGAATGCAATATTGAAGAACTCTGATTTTTCTTGTTAGTACTAGATTTAACCTTGTCTATGTGCACACATCGTGATAAAGTGCCTTCAAAATCCTTATGATGGAGGGTAGTTGCCAACACATAGTCAATGTGAGAATTGGATATTGTGGATGGAGTGTATGGTGTTATGCATGAAGAAATATGAATTGATTAGTCGATGGTGTGGAACCTTTGACTCTTCAAACTTGGGTTGATGAGCGATCATGGGTGGGAATAGAGGTTTTCATGGAATTAGGACCAACCATTGGATATACTTTGTTCCTTGCTTGAGAAGCATGCTTTTGTATTTGAGGACTCTTTTGATGGATACCTTTCCCTTTTTTATTTTATTCCATAGTTTCTTTGACTAAGGGATTTTTGGAGGGATAATTCTCTTTATTTTTCTTTGGTATCCATTTGTATTTTCTTTGTCCTTTTTTCTTTACTGCTTCATTTTTGTTGTCCTTTTTGCTTTACTGCTTCATTTTCTTTGATGATCTTTTCCTTGATTAGATAGGAACTATTCTTTTTACATTGGTCCCAATTTTTGTATGAGATAATGGGTGAATGCCAACTCATGATACGGCTAGTTGTAGCATTGACAATATTTTCATCATAAGGATTTTGTGTGCCCCATATGTTGATGTTTGTTTTAGATGAGATTTCCCCTAGCATTTTGAAGGTATTATCAATACCTAATCCTTTTCCCTGATAATGTATCCTCTAATCCATAGCCACTGAATATGACTTGTCATGAACACATGATATTGCTATGGGTTCTTGTTGTTCAAGAATAGGAACTGTTTGCTCTGATTCTATGACATCATTATTTGTTGATGTTGCTTCAAAAGATGTTGATGATGACTCAAAAGATAATGATGCACAATCATGTTCAAGAATATGAACTATTTTCTCTAATTCTATGGCATCCTTGTTGTTGATGTTGTTTCAAAAGATATTGGTGTTCATTCAAAAGATGTTGATGATGTACAATCTTGTTCAGGAATATGAAATATTTTCTTTGATTCTATGACATCCTTATCTATTGATGTTGTTTCAAAATGTATTGGTATTGATTCAAAAGATGACGATGATGCACAATCCTATTTAGGAATATGAACTATTTTCTATGATTCTATGACATCGTTATCTGTTTATATTGCTTCAAAATATGTTAATGTTGATTCAAAAGATGTTGATGATGCATAATCACTATAAGAATCAAGAATTGCAACTACTACTTGCTCTTGTGTGGGAATATCAAGAGTGGGAGGCTCTTATTTTGGATGAAGAATGTATATTTTTCCATCAAAAAGAAACATCTCAAGAGTGATATCGTGGACATCTTTGGAGTTTAAAATGGTTTGGAATATGTCCCTTATCTCTTTGTGAAACTCTAGGGATAAGGGTTCTTGATCCTAACTCGATTCAGAGTAACTTTCATTATCCTCAAGAGCCTCTTCTTGACATGATCCTTGGGTGGATGATATATCATTAGTAAAATACTCTCTGCAACCTTTTGTGGGTATGGGTGAAATAAGGGATATTTCTTACTTGTTTGGAACTTCTTCAACATGCCCAATCATCGATTCATGTGTGGGAGAGATATCACAATCTGATATCCACTTGATGTTTTTACGGTATAAAATAGTGTAAACATTGTTGGTGGGTTTGTAATTTTTTTTAAATAGTATCTCGATATGTTTATGAGTCCTCCTTTTATGATGAATAAATATATCCCATTGTGGTATCATGAGTATTGTTTACATTTTTTGAGGTTGATGCCTTTCCTGAATCTTTTTCTTTGGTATGGTTAGGCCTAGGGTTTGTGTAAATTTTCATATTTTCATTCCTAGATTTTTTATCAACATGAATGTCTCCTTGTTCGATAAGATATTCTATTAGATATTTTAGTCTAACACAATTTTTTGTGTTATGACCTTTCTATTGGTGAAATCCAAAAAAATGATCTTCTCTATAGTTATGTGGTTTGACTTGTGGCTCTTGAAAGTTTGAGAAATATGGGTGTTATAAGATTATACTGTATCAACCTCTTGAACACATCCTCCATAGGCTCCCCTAAGGAAGTGAATTTTCATTTAGGAGCATTGTTTGTTCTTTGTTGTCCATGTTGAGTGTTTGTATCATTGATCGTTGGTTGATTGTTTGGTGGTTGCACATATAGTTGTTGTGTGTTCATGGGTTGGGTGTTTTCTTGTCTAGGAGCAGTTAAGACCACCTTTTCATCAACAACACCATCACTAGTAACATTTTTGTTCTTTGACCAATAGTGGGAATTATTGTTAAAAATAGTGGATGGCCGGTTGTCTCTATATACTTATGTGTTTCCCTATGAGATTAGGGCTCTCTCGATGTTAAGGGCTCTAGGGACAAGCTCATCATAAGAGGTAATGCACTACATTTTCAAGTGGAAGGATGGATCTAGATCTAGATTTTCTATGATAATCCCCACTTTTTGTTTGTCAAGAATGGTCCACTTGCTCTTACTAGCTTTTTGCCTCCATCGTTGCAAGAAATTGGTGAAATATTCTCCTTTGTTTTGTTTGAGAGTATATAACTCTTCTAAGATTATGTCCATGTCAAGATTAAAGGAGAAGTGATCTATGAATTTTCCAATGATTTCTTGGAAAGTTTTGATGCCTAGAGGAAATTGAGAAAACCAATCCATGGCAAGACCTGTTAAAATTCATGGGAAAAGGTGCATCAAATAGGACTAATTTTAGGTTACATCCATACACATGGTCCATTAAACTCTTTGATATGGTCCCCATGACTTCCTCTCCCTTTGTATTTATCAAATTTTGGGACTTCAAAATTTGGAGGGAAAGGTAACATGGCAATGTTTTGGTTGAAGGGATATGGACACAGGTTTTTTGTATGGGGCTATTTGTCTTGCCCATCCAAAGATCCTACATTTCTTGGGATAGAGACTTAAATTTTCA
This sequence comes from Sequoiadendron giganteum, assembly GCA_007115665.2. NCBI lineage: Eukaryota > Viridiplantae > Streptophyta > Pinopsida > Cupressales > Cupressaceae > Sequoiadendron > Sequoiadendron giganteum. The sequence continues at coordinate 211,446,734 of CM021109.1, forward strand.
TGCTATATCATCTTGCGGGTTTGGTGGAGGAACATATGGTGGGATGATGGATGAGTTGTACACGGTATTTTGATATGATGATGTGTTGTATGGGGTGTATGGTGGTGTGAGGTTATGTGAAGGTGATTGAGGTGTGGATGTATATGTTTCCAACATATTTGGATTGATGATTTTTCGCTAAGGATTATAGTATAAACCTTGCTATTTTTGTTGTGCGAGAACTTTTTTGTTGTTGTGCGTATTACTAAGAAAACAATGCTTGTTGTTGTTGAGCTTGTTGTTGCGAGACTAAGGTGGCTTGTTGGGCTTGATGTTGTTGTTGTGCTACTAAGGTGGCTTGTTAGATGTGTTGTTGTTTCCCTGCTAAGGTTGCTTGTTGTTGTTGTTGTGCTACTAAGGCTGCATGATGTTATTGTGATACTAAGGTTGTTTAATGTTGTTGCTATACTACTAAGGTTGCTTGATGTTGTTGCTATGGTACTAAGGCTTCTTATTGTTGTTGTTGTTGGGCGGCTTGCTAATAAGCATGTTATGCTTATTGTAAAGCTAAGGCATGTGCTTGCACATTTGTAGGATCAATTGGCTATTGGGACACTTGTGATATATTATGGGTGTCACTATTTTATATGGGTTGTGAGCTTGTGATGAGAGGTTGGGGGTTCCCTTGGTTCAATATTCCTTGCAAGATGGTGGGTTGAGATGGAAGAATGTAATTTTGAGGTCCCATTTGATTTTTCATGGTGAGAGGGACTGTAGGAAAAGATGATGATGTCATTAGATATTGTGATGGTAATGACATATTAGGACCTTGTGGATGATTGAAAGGGTTCCCTTGATAGATGTCTTGAGGATTTCCTTATTTTATTTGAGGTGGGATCAAGGTATTGCCTTGGTTGATGGGATTTGTAACCAGGGTGTTGTTTTGATCTAGGTTGGTGATGGATAGGTTTAATGTGGATGTTGGATTAACTTGAGTAGCTTGGGTAACCACTTGTTCTGATGTGTTGATGGGGTTATTCGAACCACTTGTCAAGGATTGACTTTGAGTGAGAGTGTTAACTTTCCCTTGTTGTTATACTTGAGGCACTTGGTTCACATTACCTTGTATAACGTTAGGCATACTTGGGGTATTTGTGGTGATGTATGATGATGGTTGCACTCGAAATGTCAAGGTCGTTGTGGCGTAATGGAATGTAAGAGGTTTTTCAAATGTTGGTGTCCAACTTGTGTTTTGGGGAAGGTTGGTGGTTAATGGAATGGTTGTTTTGTGAATACCCAAAGTTGTGTTTGTTCCTAGATATGAAGTGAGACCAGGCTTGGTTCCTAACCTAGTTGCAAGACTAGATGTTAAGGGTTGACTTGGCACAAGGGATGTAGATGAAGTCAAGCCTTGTGTCAATGATTGTACAACAAAAGATGGGGAAATTGGAGCCATGTTTTCTACAGCTTGATGTTCAATGATTTCTTCCCTAGTAAGTCTAAATGGGTTGTTTATAATGTCTTCAATCTCATATGGTCCTGATGGAGATGATGGTTGTCGAGATGCGGTAACTTGACTTCTCAAATCAAATTTTACAGGATTTGGATCACTTGAGGTGAATGTGACTTTGGTTTTCTCTATGATTCTTTTGTGTTGTGATATTGTTGTTACCATAATTGTGGGTCACCTATGGGAGAGTTATGTTGATATTTATAATGTTTTAACTCTCTAATTGACTCAAATCTAGGTAAAAGGAATGCTCCAAGTCTTTTTGGAGCGATGATGATAATGGGAGATGAAAGGGGGATGATGTGGAGAGTGATATTTTCAAAAAAATTGGGACAACACTTTTGACTTAAGATTTTTATGTTTGGAGAAAGGATGTTGATGAACTAAAGAATCTTTAGGGTAGACTCGTGACCTTCAAGACAAACTAGTTCAAAGATGATAACTAACTTTACCAAATGTATGGAAAAGGATACATTTCACATACAAAGTAGCCAATTTAGTGGTTGGTTTGATATATGTTTATGCAAAAAAATGTTGGGGTATTCAAAAAATTTACAAAGTTTGGTGAAGTGAAGGATGAAATATGATGAAGGATGGATGAAATGTTTGACCCAATTTTACCTAGAGTGAACCTTTATTTTTCAAGACCAAGGTGATCAAAACCATGCTATGCCTCTAAGGTGATAATTCTCCAAGAACTCAATGATTTTGGTAAAATAGGACTCAAATTATTTTGGAAATAGGACCCAATGATTTTGGACTCAATGTTTGCATTGTTTTGCTTGTCTCAATTTACTTGTGTTTAGGGAGTCAATGATTTGAACATAAATCAATGTGGGGTGTTCATTTGATTTAATCTTTGATTAATGAGGTTATTTTTACCACATACACTTGTCTTTCTTAAGTTGAAACTAAATGTTATGTCAAAAACATCATCAATTTCACAAAGTCTATTTTGCAAAAAAGGAAAAAGTTAGGGGCATAATTACCTATGTTGTCTTTGAAAAATATGGATTGAGATATAAGTCAAGATATTTAGAAATATATAAGGATAGAAATCCTTAGGACAAGCATTAATATCAAGGCTAATATCAAGAGGTATCCATATTTAGGCCAAAGTGTTTGAAATTTTGAGGAAGATCGTGAATGTTTGTTTTCAATGTTTTAAATCCAAGCAAGGTATTAAACTGACTCACAATCATTTACAATCCTAGGTTGAAATGGCCATACTTGTTGAGTCACTACTCGGATTTCTCCAAACACTAAGATAATGTGAACCGTTAGAGATTTGTGACATTGGCTCCCCTCCATGACACACACTTCTCGGGACCACCAAATCTCAAAATCCTGAAGATCCTAAGATCTTAAGGATTTTTCTATTTCAACAATAAATATTACAAATGTGAGGTGGTTTCAAAACGACCATTCTTGCACCAACAAGTATTAAGGATTTTGGAAATTCTAAACAATGGTTTTTAATAAGGGCTTCTAGTTCATGGAATACTATTATAAACTCCCTTGAGAGGTCTTCCAACCCTTATAACAAGGGATTTTCACATCATAAAGATACTGGGGGAGAGCTATCACTTACCACTTCCCATTGATCACAATTTTTATCACAACCACACATTTATATAGTGGTTCAAAAGAGCTTGGTTTTAGCTTTTTATTGCTTGGGTAGTTCTCTCCTTTTGAAGTGGGGAGGCAAGCCCTCTAAATATAAACAATAGTAAGGAAGTAAATTTTAGTTTGATCATCCTTGTTCACATGAAACAAGAAGAGAACACACACCACACATTTTCCCTACACTAGAAAGGGGTTCATTTTTAATCTAAAATGAAAGATGTAGGTGATTTTGCAAAGTGTTAAGGAATGTTTCTATTTCTCAATATCACCGAGTGACGCAAGAGAATTGCATATGCATCCAATAACAACGTTGTAAATCAAAACAAAGAAAAAAATCATAAATTTTAAGCCCTAAAGCTAAGATGAATTCATCTTATGCACCAAATGAAATGTTAAATTGTCGTGTTCAGTTTTAGACCCAAAATACAATGATGAAATGAGGGTTCAATTTTAGTATTGTTTGAGTGTTCTTTTTAAGACCCAATTGAAAACTAGTGTGGTCCTAAAGTGTGAAATAAAAAAGCATTACAAATGTGTTATAATTGCCCCAAAAGTGTCGAAACACTTGTTACAATTATAGTTCAAATGATAATAGTATGCTTCTTTTCTTCAAGTTGTATTGTCAAAACTCAAATCTTGATAAATTTTAAAATTGTAAAATATTTTGGAAAGCTAAACATGTGATCTTCAAAACCTAGCAACCTTTCTACAAGATTAGTCATGTAGAACTCATTAAAAATTAAGGAAAATCATGCATTTAAGAGATTAAACCCAAATTAAAAAAAATAGCAAAATTAATCATGGATAGCAACTTGAGATAATGACAACTTCCTCAAATTTTGATCAATTTTGAAATCGTAATTTTTTTTGGAAAGCTAAACATGAGATCTTCAAAACCCAACAACCTTTCTGCAATATTAGTCATGTAGAATTCATTAAAAGACAAAGAAAATCATGCATTTAAGAGATTAAACCCAAATTTTTTTTAAAAACAGAAAAATTAATCATGGACAACAACTTGAGATAATGAAAACTTCCTCAAATCTTGATCAATTTTAAAATCGTAAAATGTTTTGGAAAGCTAAACATGAGATCTTGAAAACCTAGCAACCTTTCTACAAGATTAGTCATGTAGAATTCATTAAAAATTAAGGAAAATCATGCATTTAAGAGATTAAACCAAAAATTTCTCCAAAAAAACACAAAACATTAAATTTCACCCTCCTTCTAGTGCCAGAATGTGACCAATGACATAGTGAAGCCTAACTACACCCGATCCATACAAATTTGAGCATATTTAACCCACTAAGCATCAATCCCAATAAGATCATTCACTGTAAACAAAGACAAAGAAGCCATTAAAACTAATATTGAAAATCATGAAATATTGAAAAACCTCTAATCTAATACATTGAAACTTATTCTATTGAGGGAGTGGTGTCGCATTGATGTGGAATGGAAATCCTTTCCCAATCCCTTGGATAATGAGATTGTTTCAATCAGTTTTATTGAAGAAAACCGATGCAACCATTGATAGATGTGTATGAAAATATGATTTAAAGCTAAATGAATATGATGCAAGCTATTTTAACATTATTTATGCTAAGATGATTGATATGGGTGTATGAAAATCTACTCTAAATGTATGCAAGCGTAAAAATATTAAAATCTTAATTACAAAATCTGCTAAATGTATGCCCATATGTTATCATGGAAGCCATTAATGGATGCTTTAAGCTAATTAATGCAATTAAAATGAACTAAAATATTTTAAATGTGTGCTAAATATGAGTGCAAGTGAAAGTGATTTTAACACCATAAGTTTGCTCTTAAAAGATGGATCCATTTGTCTCCAAATAGTGCTTTAGTTATAGGAAAGCAAATGAAAAAAGAAGGGCTAAGATTGAACAAGTAAATCAATGGTCAAAAAGGAAAGAAGATGGAGGCATGGATCATGGATTCTCATCAATGGGTGAGAAAGCAAGATGAGATTTAATCAAGGAATTCCATTCCTTCAAACAAACACACTTTTGATTTGTACAAGAGGTCAAAAATTAACTTGCACAAGAAGTTTTGAGCTAACTTGCATATGAAGCTTTGTAAGGATATTCATTTTTTCAAATAAGTGAAGAAAAAGAATATTCTTTAGAATATTCTCATGTGTGAGGAAATAGATATTTTACAAATTAAAACAAAGTTTAATTGTGCAAAAGGGGAAAGAATATTCCATGGGAATATTCCCCTTTTGGAGGAATGTGCAAAGGAAAAATATTCCATTGGAATATTCCCTTGCAAGTGGGAGGAATTAGATTAATTAGCAATTGATAATTAAAACAATGTTTTAATTATATGTCAATTAGGGGAATTTCATGATATTCATTAAATAATTGATTTAATGGAGATCAAACAAAAAAGCAATGGATGAGATTTATTTGATCTATCAACGGTCACAAATGAAAGGAGGACAAAACATGGATCAAGGATTATCATCAATAGAGAAGAATCAAAGATCACATGGATCAAGAAAATATCAAGGGCTCACAATCATGCAAAAAAACACACTTTGCAACAACTTTAAAAAGTTATTTCAAAGTTTGTTTGGAGTAACCATTACCTTTTTTGGAGGAAAATAGGAGAATATTCCTTTGGAATAATCCCTATGCAAGTGGGTGAGAGGAAAATTAGCTATTTAATTATTTAAAACTAAATTTGAATGTGCATGATGAGGAATGTGAGGATATTCATTAAATTATTGATTTATTTAATGAAAAGGAGATGCAAATATGATATTTAATTAAATAAGAGGACCTAGGGTTAAAATTAAATAATTTGTATTATTTAATTAAATCAAATGAAATTCCAATGTGAGAGGGGGTGAATTAACCTAATTAAATTAATTAGATTAATGGATGAAAATGATGTAATTAATTAAATAGCTAGGCTAATTTCATCAATTAAGCAAAAAGATGATGGGTTTTAGGATGAAATGATGTTATTTAGCCAATGTGATCCATCGAGACATTTTTAAGTTTCTACAGGGAGATTACATCTTCCAGTCGCAAAAATAAACTGAACATTTTAAAAAATCAAAAAGAGGTCCCATAAAGAAAACCACAATGTGGCTTTTACTGGATCAAAAAAAGAGAAAAAGAGAAAAAAGCATATGTGGGTGAAAACCTCATTGAGGCACTCGAAGATGGAGGATTCAATCTCCCCATTACAAAATACCATGAAAAAATAGTGCTCTTAGTTGAAGACTCCAAACCTATCAATGTTAACACAATGGAGACACCAAAAATGACATATTACATAGTTTCCCTTGATCCTAAGGAGAAGGTCAACTTTACAGCATTCATTAATGAGTGAAAAATAAACTTTTCATGGACATATGCATACATGTCAGGGTTGGATCCAACCTTAGTAGTACATCACCTAGCAATGTTCCCTAGAGTTAAACCCATCAAACAAAAGCTATGCAAAATGCATCCATAGATAGCACTCTTGTTCAAATTAGAACTACAAAAAATTATAGACGTGGACTTCATTAGACCTATCAACTATCTTGAGTGGGTATCTAGCCTTGTACCACTATTGAAACCCATTGGGGGCATAAGGATCTACACAGACTTCAAGGATCTCAACAAGGCATGCTCGAAGGATGACTTCCCTCTACCTAGCATCGACATGATTGTAGACCTAACTACAGGGCATGAAATTTTTTCATTGATAGATAGCTTCTCTGGATATAATCAAATAAAGATATCCCCTGAAAACCAACATAAAACAACTTTCACTTGTGCATGGGGAACCTTTTGCTAGAATTTTAGGCCATTCGGGTTGAATAATATAGGGGAAAACTACCAACGAGAAATGACCACCATTTTCCATGATATGTTGTATATTACTATGGAGGATTATGTGGATAACATATTAGAAAAATGGATCAAAAGGAAATATCATCTAGCTAACCTAGCCAAGGTATTTGATAGGCTAGAGGAATACAATTACATCTCAATCCAAAGAAGTGTGTATTCGGCGTGACTTTTGGAAAACTGTTGGGTTACATAGTATCAAGAAGAGACATTGAGGTAGATCCCACCAAGGTAAAGGCTATATTAGAAATGTCTCCTCCAAAAACATTGATGCCACTTTGAAGTCTACAAGGTAAGCTACAATCCATAAGAAGATTCATCGCACAATTAGCAAACAAATGTCATCCATTCACCCATTTGTTACATAAGGACATAACATTCAAATGGGATGGCAGATGTGATCAGGTTTTTCAATAGGTCAAGGATTATTTTCTCACTCCTCCAGTGCTAATGCCTCCAATTCAAGATAAGGCAATGATCTTGTATGTATCTACAATGCCAACATCTTTAGGAGCTCTGTTAGCGCAATTGGATTATAATAACAAGGAAAGAGTGGTATCTATATTAGTTGAATACTGGTGGGCTATGAATTAAACTATACACCCATAGAAAGAGCATGTATATCTATTGTCTTTGTAGAACAGAATATGAGACACTACATATTAAATAGGAAAGTAAATCTGATATCAACGATGGATCCCTTAAAGTATCTATTGGTAAAGGCAACTCTAATAGGGAGGATCGCTAAGTGGGTAATGATACTTAGTAAATTTGATATAGAGTATATTGACAAAAAATCCATAAAGGGGCAAGTAATAGTAGATCATTTAGTGGATTCACCTATGGAAGATCATCAATCCCTAGTATCACAATTTCCAAATGAAAGCATACTCCTAACCAATCAATCAAGCCATTAGACCTTGTACTTTGATGGGTCCCACACTCAACATGGCTCAGGGGTTGGTGTCCTATTTCACACCATAGGGAGATAGCATACTCAAAGCTTGCAAGATAACTTTTCCATGTACTAACAATATTTTTGAATATGAAGCACTCATCACTAGACTAAAGATGGCCATAAAATGGAAAATAAAGGAATTATAGGTCTTTGGTGACTCCTAGCTAGTTATAAGGAAGGTAAATGATGAGTACCAAATGAAGGATGACAAGCTCATGCCATATAGAAGTATGGGGGATAGCCTCAAGAAGTACTTTGTTGTCATCACCTTTAAATAGGTACCCAAAATCAACAATAAAGCAGTTGATGCTATGGCAACAATAGGTTCACTTCTCGACGTTCCCCAAAACATTCCCAAATATGAATTACTCATGGAGCAACTACTTATACCAAAATTTGATATCCTAGAATGAAAACTTGTTTGTGATGCTATTGGTCCTAACTCACCTTGGTACCAAGATACATTTGCCTATATCCAGCATGATATCATACCCCCTAACTTAACGACAAACCAAAAGAAAACCTTTGTCTTCAAAACTTCCCAATTCACCATCTTAGGAGATACCCTATACAGACAAAGTCTATACGATCCATTACTTTGATGTCTCAATTTGGACAAAGCACAAACCACTTTACAAGAACTACACAAAGGTGTTTGTGGGTCTCACTCTAGTGGACCTAATCTAGTAAAATAAATTGCTAATAATAGGGTATTATTGGCCCTCAATGGAGTAGGAATCCACATCATTACTCAAGAAGGTTTCACCAATGTCAACAACACAGTGATCTTGTTCACACAACAACATAGGAACTACGACCTATAACTACACCATGGCCTTTCTCGTAGTGGGGACTCGACTTTGTAGGGAAGATATCTCTAGCTTCATCCAAGGGGCATAAATTTATTATAACTAAAACTGAGTACTTTAAAAATTGGATAGAAGTCATTCCATTAACCTACATCACAGGGAAATAGATATCCAAGTTCATCTTGAATTATTTCATCTATAAGTATAGAATTTTGCAAACTATCAGAATGGATAATGGAACCCCATTCAAGAACCAAGATGTGTGTGAGCTTTGTTCAAATTTCTCTATCTAACACTGATTCGCAACCCCATACTACCCCCAAGGAAATGGTCAGGTTGAAGGATCCAATAAAACCATTCTAAAAATATTTAAAAAGATTGTTAATAACATCGATCATGATTGTAATTTGTAACTAAACCCATCCTTATGGTCTTACCGAACCAGCATTCATACACCTACAAGTGCCACACCTTTTTCCTTGGTCTACAGATCTAAAGAAATCCTACCTATTGAATTTGAAATTCCATCACTACGAATATCTCTGAAAGGCATAGCCAGCAATGAAGAATATCAGGTGTCCAAACTTAAGGAGCTAGAGCTTCTAGATGAGAGACATTTGAGCGCATTAAACCATCTATAGGTTTATCAAAATTGGCTCAAACAAAGCTATAAAAAGAAGATCAAGAAATGAATATTTCAAGTTGGTGACTCATAACTGAAAGAAAATCAGAAGATCCAACTAAATCAATATGGGAAGGGGAAGTTTGAACCAAATTGGTTAGGTCTTTTCATCATAATAGCAAGCTATGGCTCAGGATTATATCAATTGGCTACTCCTAGGGGAGAAACTGTAGTAGAACCTCTGAATAAAAGCCATCTAAAAAAAATATATACTTGAGCACATCATAATATCCCAATAAAAAAAAGCTAAAAAAAAATCAAGAAAAACAGTAAAGAGAAATAAACATACTTTAAGTGAAAACCACCATGTGGCGCTTCTAGGATTGGTGCCATAGTGAAAACCTGGTAAATAGGCGCTACATTTGAATAAGACCTACATATCTACACTATCTAAAGCATTCACCCCATCTTTCCCATAATAAAACATGCATCCAACCATGGCTCAATAAATGATCAAATTTTGAACCCTATTACACCATCTTCATCCATTTATCCTAATGAACATAATATTTTTTCCCCAATTGGGGGAAACTTCTTGAAATTGGTAACGGATTGGATCCTTGTACGTCCCATCACTTCCAAAAATATCAAAAATCAAAAACATCCATAAAATGAACAAAATCAAAAACAAAGTCAAAAACATCAAAATCCCAAAAATATTGTAGGTCGTCTTTGGACAGCTGTAATAGAGTCACAAAATAAGTGAACTACGAGCCTCTATGTGTATAATGTAGGAAAGGCCATCATTGATGAGCCCATCAAGCCCTAGATTAGTCCTCTTTAGGTTTTCTCTTGGTCTTTAAAACTTAAATCAAAATCCAAAAAAATTCAAATATCCTTTGAAAATCCAAAAATACTCAAAAAACTAGAAAAGTCAATAATATACTCTTATCAAAATAAAGTGAACTACGAGCCTCTTTGTATAACGTAGGCAAGGCCATCATTGATGATCCCCCAAGGCCCTAGGTTAGTCCCCCAAACAAAAACATTCAAATATCTGATCAAAATCCAAAAACAATCATAAAAAGTTAGAAAACTCCAAAAAAATGGTCAAACTACGAGCCTTTGCATTCGTCATGTAGGTAAGGCCATCATCAATGAGCTCTGGAGGAACTAGGTCAGTCCCTTTAGGTCCCCCTATTTGTTTCTAAATCTCTTGAAAACAACAAAAACAACATCAAAGCAATTCAAAAAATCTCAAAAGGTCATACCTCCATGGTCACCTATCTGCAATAAACTTTCTATTGGTATGTGGCAACTGATCATGCAAATATTGTACACTCTTTATGTATCCTTGTAAGGATTTAGGGCCAAGTCAGGTCCCAAGTGAGGGTTTGAGGGCAGCAGCCCCCGAGAGTAGGGGTTTGAGGGTGCAACCCCCAAAAAAAAATTTCCCTTTTTGCACGTCAAGGGGTCAATAGTTATTTTTTGTTAACCGATAAATGAAAAACAACTTTGTAAAACCCTAATTCTAGAAGCTTCCAAAATTCTTATTATAAGCGGCTAGGATGTAAGTTTCACTATAGCATTCGCAAGATTGTAATATGTTTTGCATTGGATAATAAAATCATTGGGTGGCTGAGTTTATGTGGATGTAGCCCATATTGGGTGAACCACATTAAAATTTTGTGTTGATCTCTTCCGTGTTATTCTTCATTGTTATTTTTGGGTTATTTAATCTGTCTATAATTGTTAACATTTATTACTCCAATCTCTTTTGTATTGGATAATAAAATTATTGGGTGGTTGAGTTTCTATGGAAGTAGCCCATATTGGGTGAACCACGTTAAAATTATTTGTTGATCTCTTTTGTGTTATTCTTCATTATTATTTCTAGGTTATTTAATACGCATATAATTGTTAATGTTTATTGCTTTGATTTGCCTAAATTCTAACAAATGGTACTAGAGTTGCATGTATTTCGGCCGATTGGTAGGAAATCTCTAGATTTGAGTGGGAGAAATGGAAGAAGGAAAATTCAACGTTGAGAAGTTCAATGGCTAGAATTATCAATTATGGAAGCTGTAGATGGAAGATTATTTGTATCAAAAGGATCTATGGTGGCCATTGCAAGGAAAATCAAAGAAAGATGTTGCTATGTTAGATGAAGAATGGGAGATTCTAGATAGAAAGGCACTATGAACCATTCAGTTGTGCTTGGCACCATCTATGGCATTCAATATAACAAAATCAAAGACAACAAAAGGTCTGATGGAAGCTTTGGCTAAATTGTATGACAAACCCTCAGCCTCAAATAAGGTATTTCTCATGAAGCGTTTATTTAATCTGAAAATGATTAAAGGTGGATATATGATAGATCATTTAAATGAGTTTAATATAATTACTAGTTAGTTAACCTCTATAAAAGTGAATTTTGATGAAGAGGTGAGGGATCTCTTGGTTTTATGTTCTTTTCCAGAAAGTTGGAAATAGCTTGGTAATGGCTATAAGTAACTCTATCTCTGGTTCAAATACATTAAAATTTGATGATGTTGTTGGTGTTATCCTTAGCAATGAAATGTTATGGAAAAGCATAGGTGAGAGTTCAACATCGGGTAATTCTTTTTGTAACATACCAACCCTTCAATGCACTAAAAATTCCTATTTTACTTTGCGAGTAAATAAACTATGTCACAAGCCATTGTAATAAGAAAATTTATCTTTATTGAGAATATTCGAAGAAGATTCCACATCAATTTACAATAAAGATTCCATTTCATTACAATAACTTTACAAGTTACAACAATACAAGAATGCATACATTTACATACATAGCTCTAATGAGATTTAGAACAAATAGTTGTAAGATGGTCCAGGATCTTCCCTTTAAAATTTTGGTTCTTTTGTCACCTGTTGTGGAGGATTAGCATCACTCAAGCACTTTTCTGCAACCTCAGACTCTTAATGTAGTCCCCTGCACATATATCATTCGATAGAGGGCCCTTCCCTATGATGAAGAGATTGGTAGAGTAACTGATAATGACAACCAATTGAGCATAATGTTGTGTCCTACATAGCTAGAACTTGTAATCCCACAATCTGGAACTAGCATGTAATACTAGATCACGGTGAACTGACGATGGAGTCAAAGGTCGTCACACTAATTTGGTCAAAGTATTTCATTCAATATTTCTATTGAGGGTCATCTATCACATACACTACTCAGGGCTGATTTGACTTAAGGTCATCTTAAACTACACATAGGTATTTCCTTGAATGGATAATCTATCATCCTAGAGATAACCTATCACCATTTTAACCTAATTAACTAGTAAGTACACAATCTAGGTATTTCCTTCAATGGATAATTTATCATCCCAAAGATAACCTATTACCATATGCTTGGAATAAACCTACTTAACTAGTAAGCACACAAGTTCCCTCCCATACTGGATAAACAATCCAAGGAGTAAACACAAGCTATTATAGTTAAATAAATAACTTAGGTAAGTATCTCATATGTGCCACTCATGTTCAATAATACCTAGTATATAATACCCATGATAAACACCAATCTCCTATTATGGATTACATACAAGCACATCATAAAAAAACACTAAAGATTCTATTCCCTTTTCAATGACATTCTAAATCCTCTAAATGCAAGATTTCATAATAGACAATTCAAACACTCATAGAGAACAATCTTTCATAAATAAAATAGAAAAAGATAATATCCCCATGCTTTTTATCACTTGTCCAATCAATTAACAGAAATGCAACCTCTCCCAAATATCAGCAAGCTTGATAATAGCTTCTCAACAATGTCACTATGAACTTCTACTCTCAAGTTGATAAATCACTTCACTCAAACAGCAACTCCCTCCCTCAATATCATGGAAATCTCTCTCTCTCAAATACAACTAGAAATAAGCTAATAATGAAGCAACATAAAGACTTGCAAGAATAATATGTCATACTTGTTTATGGAATGTGTCCTCTCAATGATCAAGCACCCCTATTTATATAGAAACTTGGTAACTCAGCCTATGGTTTAGACATGAAAATGGACAGAAAACACCATGCAAAGCAACACATAAATCACATAAAAAAGGTGGCAACGAAAAATTTCATACTCAGCAAAACATCTACATATCGACTTGCTAAATTGACAGCAAATGGATACTTGTTCAAATCTACACACAGAGAATTTGAATTATCTCCAACAAATATGTCTATAGAAAACAAGTTTCCAGAGGTGGCACCAAATCTTCCACACTCCTCTTAGTGTTGATACAGTTTCCTTGCAAGTAGAAATAGTCAATTACCAATTTGCAACACCAAGCATTTATCAACTTCAATCTGGGGATGAGTCGATTCAAGTATTTACTATCTTTGATAAATTCGTCGATTATTTCTCATGTTTCAACAAATGTTGTTTAAGTATAAAAACATGACAATTAAGTTTACTAAGTCAAAGATAATATTCACCATAGGCATTGACTAAATCTTCATCACATATTGACTTAACTGTTGTTTACCTCTTCCATTCTCAAGAATTCCATGTAATCCGTGGCAGAGGATCCATTTCTTTTTATGGTAAGCATAATACTGATGATGATGCTCTATATGTGGAAGATTTGAAGCATAATCTCTTAAGTGTTGGACAGATGGTTGACAAGGGATACAATCTTTAATTCAAGGATGGAAAGTGTAGAATATTGGGGAGTTCTAGAAATTTGATTGCATCTGGTACAAAAAAAAGGTAATATCTTTCATCTAAGTACTACTACTAAAATTTATATGATTGCTCAAGTTGATGAAAGTTGGTTGTGGCATAGCAGATTGTGTCATGTAAACTTTGACAATATTATCAACATAAGTTATATTCGAGTAGTGAGAGATCTTCCTAAGTTGATAAAACCTACTAATACTATATGAAAGGAATGTTTGTTAGGGAAGAAAACTAGACTTTCATTCTGAAGCAAACAACATTGTTCAAATGAAGTGTTGGAGCTTGTGTATACTGACTTGTGTGGTCCTTCTAGAGTCAGAAGTCTACAAGGAGATAGGTATTTCATGTTACTTATTGATGATTATTATAGATTAATGTGGGTTACTTTCTTAAGGGAAAAATATGAAGCTCTAGAGAAATTCAAGATTTTCAAGGCTATGGTTGAGATAGAGATTAGTTTGAAGATTAAATTTATGAGATCAAATAGAGGTGGTGAATTCACTTCCAGTGAGTTTAATTCTTTTTGTGAAGAGCATGGGATAAAGAGACAATTATTTGCCCTGTGGACCCCTCAGCAAAATGGAGTTATGGAAAGGAAGAAGAGGACAATTCAAGAAGCTACTAGGACTATGATGCTGGAAGGAAATGTTCCTCATATCTACTAGAGATAAGCTATGAGTAATGTCGTTTACACTCTCAATCGAGTACATGTCAAAGGTGATACTAGTAAGACTCCTTATGAGCTATGGTTTGGTCATAAGCCTATTGTTAGATAATTCAAAATATTTGGGAGTAAATGCTATATCAAAAGAGATGAAGATATAGGAAAGTTTGATGCTAGAAGTAACGAAGGAATCCTTCTTGGTTATTCTACTAAAATTAAATCCTATCGGTGCTACAATAAGAGATTAAAGAAATTAATTGAAAGTGCTAATGTAAAGGTTGATGAAGATACATTTAGACCATCCAAAACCTATGGATTTGATTTAGACAATCAGAATAATAGTATTGATAAAGGAAAGAAAGATCAGACTCTAAATCGGTAAAATCAAGAGGAAGAAACTAGTGAAAGTGAAGAAGTAAGATCACAAGAGCCTAAAGTTCAAGAACAACCTAATACTCCAAGATATGCAAGACTAAATCATTCAGAAGATCAGATTATAGGTGATAAGAATAAAGGTGTTCAAACTAGGAGAAGAATTGTAGAAGAATATTGTTTGATCTCAAAGACTGAGCATAATGCAAAGATGAACATTGGGTGGAAGCAATGAAATAAGAACTACTACAAATTGAGAAGAATGATACATGGATTCTTGTTCCTAGACCTAAGGCAAAAAATGTAGTTGGAACTAAATGGGTCTTTTGAAACAAACTGAACGAGCAAGGTGAAGTTTTTAGAAATAAAGCAAGACTGGGGTGTAAAGGATATTCTCAGATGGAAGGAATTGACTTTGAAGAAACTTTTTCTCATGTTGCTAGGATTGAAGTTGTGAGACTATTTCTTGCTTAGGTTGCTTACAAAAATTTCAAGGTTTATCAGATGGATGTCAAGTCAACATTTCTAAATGGTGAACTGGATGAAAAAGTGTATATTGAGCAACCTGATGGATTTCAATTGACTGATCAGGGAGATATGGTTTTCTAATTGAAGAAATCATTGTATGGACTTAAGCAAGCCCCGAGAGCATGGTATGCCAGATTGGACAAGTATTTGTTGAAGCTTGGATTTAATAAAGGTACTTCTAATAGTAACTTGTATTTCAAGATTGATCATGATAAAGATTTGATTGTTGAATTTTTTGTTGATGATATCATTTTTGGAGGAGATGATAGTTTGTGCATGAAGTTTGCTGATGAGATACAGAGTGAGTTTGAGATGTCTATGATTGGAGAAAAGAAATTCTTTTTGGGATTGCAAATTGCTCAGCTAGATAAAGGGATCTTTATATCTCAATCCAAGTATGTGAAATAATTGCTAAAGAAGTTTGGTATGGAATGGTCCAAGCTAGTTGGTACACCTACAGTGACTGAATGTAAGTTGACATAGGATGATGATTCTCCTAAAACAACTCAAACTAGATACAAATCCATGATTGGTGGATTTCTCTATCTGACTCAAAATAGACCCGATATCATGAATGTTGTATGCATTGTTGCAAGAATTCAAGTTGATCCTAAGGAATCTCATGTGATAGTTGTGAAGAGTATTTTTAGGTACTTGAAGGGGACAGTTGATTTTGGCCTTTGGTATCCTAAAGAAGATTACCTTACTTTCAATGCTTTTACTGATATTGATTGGGCAGAAGATGTGGATGCTAGAAAGAATACTAGTGGTGGTGCATTTTTCTTAGTAAAATAGTTGATTTCATGGTTAAGTAAGAAGCATAATGCCATTTATTTATCTACTGCAGAGGCAGAATACATTATTGTTGCTAACAATTGTACTCAAGTATTGTGGATGAAGCAAATGTTGAAAGATATCAGAGTTGTGTATGATGAACCTATTTCTATATTATGTGATAATTCAAGTGTAGTTAACATGTCTAAGAATATAGTGTTGCATTCAAAAACCAAGCATATATCTATCAAGTTTCACTTTTTGAGAGAGAAGGTGAGTGAAAAGGAAGTCAGATTGGAGTATGTGCCTACTAAGGAACAAATTGTAGATATCTTTACCAAGCCCTTGCCTAAGGATACTTTTGAGTATCTCAGAGGGAAGCTAGGGGTGATTACCCCTCCTAATTGGAATTAATATGTAATGAATTGCATCAGTCTATGCATTTCATAGTCATATCATGTGATCCGGATTGATGTTGTGATGGATGCTACTCAGGGGGAGTAGTCAGATGTTCAGAAATGTGGTTTAGAGCTTGTGTGGAAAAAATGATGTGTACATTTTGTTAGATGTTGTGGTTATGTTGCTGATATGTGGTTGGCATTTATGTCAACACTATTAGCATTGAATTTGCTTAAGGTTGTATATGTCGAGGATATTGAGAAAATTGTAAAAAATATAGGACAGGTAGCCAGTGGAACTAAGAAGGTCATAATTTTGTAAAGCTATGTGTATTGAAGATCTGAAGGTGCACTTCAAATGGTTTGTTGTTGAAGCTTTCTAGTATGTTGTCTGAAAGTTTCAGAGGTTCGCATAAATATTTGTGGAATTTATGAAGATTTGTGTGCCTACAGTTAATCAGTTTTTGTAGATGAAATTTGGGTAATTTCATGTGTTGTGCATGTACCTCTAATGTTCATGGATGAGTATACATTGTGCTCTATCCTTGTTGTATGTCTTCATTGATTGAAGTGTTCGTGATTGGAGATTCTTCCAATGTGTGCCCGAGTTTTCATGTTCTTGGCCGACATGATGATGTTAGCGTGTAGCGGATCCATGAGGATTAATATTTTATTGTTTGGCATGTTTGGAGGTGTTTTTTGGGTCCTCTCTATGTTGTGATTGACTTGTGTTGGTGTGCATTGTAATTTATTCATGTGTTAAGGCCGATAGTTGTAATTCATTCTTTATTTGTGGTCGACTGAATAGTGATTATAAATCTGTATAGCGGATATATATACATATATATATATCAGATTTTTTTCCTCATTTAGAGAGAAGTGCTCAAGTGTAAAAGTGATGTACAAGTGCGAATAAAGATCAAATCATTCAGAGCAGAGTTTGGAAGAGTTTGAGAAGAGGGTGGAAGAGTTTGAAGAAGTATTTGTGCACCTAACTGGAACTATAATCAGGGTTTTGTAGAAGCTAATTTCTCAGTTCAACTTCATTAGATGGATTTAATCTGATTAATGTATGTAAGGTAGTGAGACTTCCCTTTGAGTAGTGTTCTCTAGGCAGTGTTCCTAAATGCAATTACATTCCCTTTTTATTCTTCATTAAACTTCTAACAGGGTATAATCTTGTGGACTAACATCCACTGTGGTTTTTCCCCTAATAGGGTTTCCACGTATAAAATCTTGGTGTTCATGTGTCTTTGATGTGTTGTTGATTTATTGCTTGCACTGTTAATTTTTAGATCTATGATATAAGGTTGATTAATGTTGTATAATTTTGATTTTGGTAACAACTAATTCACCCCCCCCCCCCCTCTTAGTTGTCTATCCTTATTTTTCCAACAATTGGTATCAGAGCTAGTTCCTCTGAAAGAAGCTTAACAGCTTGAGGTGATCCAAGATGGAATCATTCAAAAAGGATAGTTCTAGATTTGATGGTAAAAAATACTCTCTATGGAAAGTCAGGATGGAATTTCATTTAAGGTGCATTGGTGAACCTTTCTAGCAGATGACACAAATTGCATATACTATTCCTCAGAATGGTCCTTTCTCTGAAGATGAGATCAAGCAAGCAGAAATTAATACCAGGGCAGTAGAAACACTAGTGAGTGCTTTGACAGATTTAGAGATGAAAAATGTGATGGGATTGAAGACTGCATACCAGATTTGGAAAAAGTTGGAAACATTGTATGAAGGAGATGCACTAGCGAAAAGTGCTATGCTACAAAGTCTAAAAGGAAAATGGGAGAGCTTGAAGATGAGTGAAGATGAGAACATATTTTCCTTCTCACATAAGATAAATGAATTGGTGATGGACATTAGATGTGTCAGTGGAACCTTGGATGATAATGAAATTATGGCTAAGATACTTAGATCTATGCCCCCTTCTTACAAGACAAAAGCTCATGCTATTGAAGAACTCAATATAGTGACAAATATTTACAAAAGACGTGTTGATTGGAAAACTTGTTGCATTTGAATTGAGTGAATTTAGTGAGTCTTCTCCTAAGACTGAATCTGCTTTCAAGGCTATTGTATCCAGGAAAAGAAACTAGAGATATGATTCAGGAGAAAGTTCCAAGAGAACATTCAGGTACGAAGTTGAGATGAAGTGAATTGAAGATATAGAAAATGAATTGGAAGAACTAGAAGCATTGATTGTGAATAGAGAATCAAGAGTTCATGGTAAGTACAAAGGAAAGTTACCTATTAAATGTTTTTCTTGCAATAAGATAGGTCATTTTGCATCTAGATGTCCTAAAATAGTTTCAAAGTATAAACCTGAGAACACTAGATTTCAAAGAAAGTGCTATTATGCTAAAGAAGGTGTAACTGATGAAGAATCTAATAAAGAAATTGGAAATGAAGATGAATGGGTATTTATTGCTATCAAAGAAAATGGTCAGGTGTCCACTGAATCTGCTAGTAATGTGAATGTTGAGAAAGCTCTTGCATCCAAAGTTGAAGAGAAAGATGAGTGGGTGATTGATGGCAGATGCTCACATCATATGACTGGTGACAAAAGAAAATTTGTAAGTTTGGAAAACTATGATGGTGGTGTTGTGAGTTTTGGAGACAACACTTTTGGTGTGATTCATGGCAAAGGCACTATTTCTTTTGGTGGTAAGCACAATACTGATGATGTTCTTTATGTAGAAGGCTTAAAGCATAAATTATTGAGTGTTGAACAAATGGTAGACAAAGGTTACAATTAGCAGTTCAAGAATGGTAAGTGCAGAATATTAGGAAGTTCAAGAAATATGATTGCTTCAAGAACAAAGACAAAAGGTAATATCTTTCAATTGAGTGATGCTAGTGAAAGTTGTTTGATTGCTCAAATTGATGTAATCTGGTTATGGCATAGGAGGTTGTGTCGTGAAATTTGATAACATTGTCAAGATAATCTCTACTCAAGCAGATAAAGAACTACCTAAGTAAGTGAAGCCTACTAACACTATGTGCAAGGAATGTCAGATGGGAAAACAAACAAGAAATTCTTTCTAGAAAAAATAGTATAGTTCAAATGGAGTACTGGATTTGATACATACTGATCTATGTGGTCCTTCCAAAATTAGAAGCCTACAAGGTGAAAGGTATTTAATTTTGCTCATTGATGATTATTCTAGAATGATATGGATCACTTTCTTGAGAGAAAAACATGAAGCATTAGAAAATTTCAAAAGTTGTAAGGCTATGGTAGAGAATGAGACATGTCAAAGGATCAAATGTCTAAGGTCAGATAGAGGTGGTGAATTTACTTCATGAGAGTTCAATTCTTTTTGTGAAGAACATGGAATCCAAGACAACTATCTGCTCTCCAGACCCCTCAACAGAATGGAGTTGTTGAGAGAAAGAACATAATTGTTCTAAACACTGCTAGAACCATGATGTTGGAAGCAAATTTTCCTTATTTATACTGGAGAGAAGTTGTAAGTACTGTTGTGTACACCATTAACAGGATGAATTTCAACAGTAATTCTGGTAAGACACCTTTTGAGCTATGGTTTGGCTATAAGCCTATTGTCAAGTGTTTCAAAATCTTTGGAAGAAAATGCTACATCAAGAGAGATGATGATATAGGTAAGTTTTATGCTAGAAGTGATGAAGGAATCTTTTTAGGATACTCTACTAAAAGAAAAGCTTACCGGTGCTTTAATAAAAGGCTGAAGAAAATGGTTGAAATTGAAAATGTCAAGGTTGATGAAGACATTGGTAAATCATCCAGATCTAGTGGTTATGATTGAGATGATCAACATGATGGTACTAACAATGAAAGTAATGTTCAGGCATAGAATCAACTTTAAATTGTTCTGGTGAACCAAGGGAATCAAGAGGCAGAAAATAGCATAAGTGATGAAGAAAGAACACAAGAACAAGAGGTACGAGAAAATCTCAAAACTCCTAAGTATGTAAGATGAAATCATTCTAATAGTCATATCATAGGAGACAAGGAAAAGGTGTGCAAACTAGAAGAAGAATTATGGAAAAATATTGTCTAATCTCTAAAGTTGAGCCTAGAAATATTAGTGAAGAATGTAATGATGAACACTGGATGGAAGCCATGAAAGAAGAACTGTTGCAGATACAGAAAAATGATACATGGGATCTTGTTCCTAGACCTCGGAACAAAAATGTGATTGGAACCAAGTGGGTGTTCCAGAATAAGTTGAATGAACAAGGTGATGTGGTCGGAAACAAAGCAAGATTTGTTTGCAAAGGATACTCACAGATGGAAGGTATTGATTTTGAAGAAACTTTTTCTCTTGTTGCTATAATTGAAGCTGTTAGATTACTTCTTGCTTATGCTACTTTCAAGAATTACAAATTTTATCAGATGGATGTAAAGTCAACATTTTTTAATGGTGAACTAGAAGAAGAATTTTATGTTGAACAACCAGATGGATTTAAGTTAACTGATGAAAAGGACATGGTATGCCGACTGAAGAAAGCTCTTTATGGACTAAAGCAATCTCCTAGAGCTTGGTATGCTAGATTGGATAAATACTTGTTGAAACTTGGATTCAATAAAGGTATTGCTAACAACAATCGATATTTCAAGCTGGACCAAAGCACAGAATTGATCATTGAAGTCTTTGTTGATGATATTATTTTTGAAGCTGATGATTATTTGTGTATGAATTTTTTCTATGAAATGAAAAGTGAATTTGAAATTTCATTGATAGGAGAGCTAAAATTCTTTTTAGGACTACAAATCACTCATTTGGATGATGGAATCTTTGTATCTCAGTCTAAGTATGTGAAATAGTTACTGAACAAGTTTTGCATGGAAGATTCAAAACCAGTTGGTACACCTATGTTGATTGGATGCAAACTTACACAGAAAGATGATTCTCCTAAAGAAAATTAGACAAGATACAGGTCAATGATTAGTGGATTACTCTATTTGACTCAGACTAGGCCAGATATAATGAATGTTGTGTGCATGGTTGTTGGATTTCAAGTTGATCCTAAAGAGTCCCATGTGA
Organism: Sequoiadendron giganteum; assembly: GCA_007115665.2. Classification (NCBI taxonomy): domain Eukaryota; kingdom Viridiplantae; phylum Streptophyta; class Pinopsida; order Cupressales; family Cupressaceae; genus Sequoiadendron; species Sequoiadendron giganteum. The sequence goes on from CM021109.1 coordinate 211,468,620, forward strand.
CTGTTGTAAAAAGAATATTCAGATATCTAAAAGGGACGGTTGATCTTGGTCTTTGGTATCCTAAGGATGATGATCTTACTCTAAGTGCTTTTATTAATGTTGATTGGATAGGAGATGTAGATGATTGGAAGAGTACCAATGGTGGTGCATTCTTCTTAGGTAAGAAGTTGGTATCTTGGTTAAGCAAAAAGAAGAACTTAGTTTCATTAACTATTGTTGAGGTAGAGTACATTGTTGTTGCAAATAGTTGTACCCAAGTATTGTGGATGAAGCAAATGTTGAGATATGTCATAATTGAGTATGAAGAACCTGTTGCCATATTCTGTGACAATTCAAGTTCCATTAACATTTATAAGAATCCATTGTTGCATTCAAATAAAAAGCATATATCCATAAAGCATCACTTCTTGAGAGATAAAGTAAGTGACAAAGAAGTCGGATTGGAGTACATACCTACCAAAGAGAAAATTGCAGATATCTTTACCAAGTCATTGCCTAAGGATACTTTTGATTACCTCAAAATCAAGTTAGGGGTGATTTCCCCTCTTGATCAAAACTAAGATGCAGGTATTTGCATTAGTTCATGAATTCATAGCCATATCTCATTCTAGATTGATGTTGTGGTGGATGCTACTCAGGGGGAGTAGTCAGATGATTCAAATTTATGATCAGAGCATGTGTACTTTTTCCATTGATGTCAAAGGGGGAGAGAAACAATGTGAAAAATGTGGGAAAGAAAAGAAATGAAGGAAACAAGAAAGAGTGCACAATCTCAGGGGGAGATTGTTGAAGAAGAGTTAGTTGGGTTGATGGTATTATTTTTCACATCATGTGTTGCCATCAATGCCAAAGGGGGAGATTGTTGGATGTTGTGGTTATGTTATTGATATGTGGTTGTCATTGATGTCAACACTATTAGCATTGAATCTTCTTAAAGTTGTATATGTTGAGGATATTGAGAAAATTGTAAAAAACATAGTACAAGAAGCCACTGGAGCTGAGAAGGTCAGAATGTTGTAATGCTCTGTGTGTTGAAGATATGAAGGTGCACTTCAAAGGGTTTTCTGCTAAAGATTTCTAGTATGTTTTTTGAAAGTTTAAGAGGTTCGCATAAATCTTTGTGGAAGTTATGAATATATGTGTGCCTACAGTTACTCAGTTTCTGTAGATGGTGTTCTTGGTTGAAGCGGATTAAATTCTGGTAATTTCATGTGTTGCGCATGTACCTGTAACATTCATGGATGAGTCTAGATTGTGCTTTATCCTTGTTGTATGACCACATTGATTGAAATGTTCATGATCGGAGATTCTTCTGATGTGTGCCCGAGTTTTCATGTTTTTGGCCAACATGATGATGTTAGCATGTTGTGGATCCAAGAGGATTAATATTTTATTGTTTGGCATGTTTGGAGGTCTTTTTTTGGGTCCTCACTATGTTGTGACCGATTTTTGTTGGAGTGCATTCTAATTTATTCATGTATCAAGGCTGATAGTTGTAATTCATTCTTTATTTGTGGCTAACTGAATAGTGATTGTAAATCAGTATAGCTGATATATATATATATGAGATTGTTTTCCTTATTTAGAGAGAAGTGCTCAAGTGTACAAGTGATTTACAAGTGCGAATAAAGGTCAAATCATTTAGAGCAAAGTGTGGAAGAGTTTGAGCAGAGGGAGGAAGAGTTTGAAGAAGTATTTGTGCAAGAGAAAAGAACTGAGTGAAAAGAGAAAGGAACATGAGATTCCTAGAAACTTGTTTAAGTTTGGGACTAGATAAGAGTCATCCCTAGAGTTAGGAACTCCTAGATCAACAACTTATATCTCCTTGGATTGTGGAATATTATGCAATCAGGTTATGCAGGAAGGTTAGGAAGAATAACCAATATATACCTTATCCTACAAAATAGTTAAATGAATCTAAGGGTATGCGAAGATATGAGATAACTCCCCTATTAGTAGCTAACTATAGATGTAAAGAGTCAAGAATTATCATATTTAGTAATATTACTACAAATCTAGGAGTATGCATTATTGACATAAGTTGGAAACTTCCAAATGAAGTAGAGAGTCAATGAAGGAGGTATCCATAAGGTTGAAGAACTCTTGACATAAATCTAATTCTTGTATAAGGATAAGATCTTGCAAGAAAAGGGTTAGTACCTAGGGAAAATGGAAAATACCAGAATGGTTAGAATGAAGTAATCAATGGCATGGACATGGTTCCACAAACCAAAATCAATGCGATCAATTTGCAGTTTTCATTAAGATGAGAAAAAGAGACCAAACAATATTGGTATCTCTAAAAGGTTATGATGAAATAAGTCACCAAGTATTGGAACAAAGTCACCTGAAAAGGTAAAACGTATTGATCTGACAAGGGGTTGTATAGTACATAGATTGGTTAGGAGTATAAGATGAACTCACCAACATGTCAGTGAAAACCAACATATGTTTAGAAATTCCAAAAGGAGATGGAGTTCAGTATGATGCTAAGTGTCAAACCAATAAAAGTTGTAAAGAAACAACACTCTAAGTTGAAAGGTACATCAGCCAAAGAGGATTTTTGGGTAAGGGCATTTCTCCAAAAAAAGGATATTGGAAAGAGAATTAGAATATTAGAGTGCCTCTTAACTTTTAAAGTTACTGATTAACCATTAGATATCATATTATCATGATCCAATTGTTGAATCTGCGGGATTAGAAATCAATGATGAATATAACTTGGGAAAATTATGTTTAAATTATTCCATTGAAGTAAGAAAAAGGCAATGGAAATCCAACAACAAGGAATGACAAATCATTTCAAAGAAGCAAGTGTTTTCTAGGAGTTCAACATTGAGTAGATCGAATTTTGTGGAAACACTAAGGGGGGAAGGAAGAGAGTAGGTTGACTCGATTAAGTACTCCAACCAACAAGTATCATGAATATATTTTCAATTTGGAAGAACTAATGATTTCTTCACAAGTCATGATATCAATTAAGTCATACATTTTACAACAACCAAGAAAAAGGTATTGGAATTTTTGGAGAAAAATAGTAGAAAGGTCAAGGATTGTGACCTATAATTACACCATACCTTATAAATATTTGATTGGATGGAAGAAATCCAAGTTGTGTATGTCCTAATATAAAGGATATTTATTCTCGTAAAACTTGTAACCATTATTATTTGGGAATTAGAGATTGTGTGAGACCATAAAATAGGTTCACTTAGTCAAAAAATAGACTATCATTGGATATAAAAGAACCTATGTACCCAAATTTTTGGAAGATTTTGGAATGAAACGAGGAAATTAATGTCAAAGTTAGGACATTGGAATGACAAAGTTATTTGTTAGATGAGGAACCACTATAACTTAGAAAAATATAGAGTAAGAGGTTGCATGAAATGTGGCAAGATAATGTCCAGTATGCTAGGAAATGAAGATTGAATGTCATCATCGACAGGACATGTGTACACTCTTGAGATTCTAGAGGGAGAGTGGTAGAACACAAGAAAGATCAATCTATCTATGTTGGTGAAACTGACATAATGTTCTTGAGGAAAGACTCACCAAGGAAACCAATGCTATTTGGAAACTATATTTATAGGACTTCGGTCCTAAATAATATATTGTGAGAAGTATTTGCTAAGTATTCCTGAGAATGTTGTCTCAATTGTAAACAAGAAAATAATGATAGGGTTGTGTGAACCATGATCATTCTATGAAACATTCAATCGAGTGAATGCACAATATATTATTATAGCCAAATGGGAAAAGTAGTAAACCAAATCTTGAATGATTTATAAACTTCTAACATTGAGGTTTGGGGAAATATATGGAAAGGAAGGTTGGAAACTCTATCAGGCTGAAATAGGCTTAGAAATAGGTCAACCATAGACTTGATATATTTTCAAAAAGGAGTAACAGATTGAAGAGGTCGATGAAACTTCGTCGATAGAAAGCTTAAGTATGAAGTAGTATCAAAATTTGGCAGGTATCCAAGAGCAATGTTATGCTCAAGATGGACAAGTAATCTAGAGTAATACTTTATGATAAGGAAAAAATGGATGTGTAAGTGATGGATGGACTCAGCTTCTAAGTTGTTTGAAAATATAAATGCCAAAGGAAAGGATGGGACCCACGGTGTAGTGCATAATGCATCAATATTCCTTTTCTAATAGGATTATACTAAGGATAAATTCATGGCCCAATGATTTCCGATTACTATGTTTTAGGTGTTATGTATAGTTACTATTATACCTAGGATGTACATACAAATCAATATGATAATATTGTAAAACTCTTTGGGAGAGTCTGTGTGAGGCATACAATTTTTCCCTATGCATTAGCGAGGACACTTGATGCAAGGTCTAGGGAGGGCAAGGTTGAAAGGTGGGATGCTACATAGGATGATTTTTTTCTAAATCAAAAATATTTCGAGAATAGTGAGTAAAAATTTATTTGACTTTATCTATATGTTAAAGTGTTATAGATCATTGGAGATGATGATTCACAAGGGGGGAAGTATGTTACACCCTAATTGTGTAATTACTATTTACTATTACTATGTAGGGTAAAATGTGAATGTAATGTGAATTATGGGGATGAATAAATTAGGCTTGTACCTTGTTATCAATGTGGTTGTTATCTCATTTTATGTTATCTCATGGAAAACTATTGCATATATGTGAATGGATGGTTATAGAATTATTACTCTAACTTTGGATATGTTTTATGTATACTGCATATGTTGTGAATAATTTATTGGCATGCACATGTGTTAGTGGTTGCAGGTATATGTCCCATTCCTTCAAGCAGAGGGTAAGTATCACTCAGGAGAATATCTTGGTTGGGTAACCGGTAAAAGTAAACTATCTAATATTTCACACACTCACAATAGAAAGGTTGAGCCTAGACATAGAAGTTGGGAAGTAGTAAATCATCCTTAGTGTAATGTGTCTGCATTAGTAAGGGTATTGATTACTAGTGAATGCATGCTTGAATGATGTTTATCTATTGAGCTTGTGAGTCCTTCCTTGTGTTAATTTGCTTGATTCTATGGATCATTTGACTAACATGATTTTTATATAGTATATATGTTTGTATATATGTACAAATACACACATAAGCATAAAAGCTTAATAGAGGAGTGTGTTATTAGTATATATACATATACATATATATGAGGGATAGTGTTAATTCTATTTATCAAGCATGTATATATATATGTATACATGCATATATAAATGAATATATTTATAAGCATATGATGTTGGTATGTGTTTGAGGTTTATCTATCTTGAGCTTTCTGTCGATACATATTTATGTAAGAAGTATACATGTATATAAGTATATACATACATTGATCTGAGTTGAGAGCATAATCATAGGCATTTATGTGTAAGTGGAAATACTTACAAACCTATTCACGTGAGGGATCAATCATATATATGCATATATATACACTTAAACGAATGCATGTATCACTGAGCATATGATATGATAAGGGTAACCTAATATATGGGTGAACATATTAAATATGTATGTGGATGCTAAATCTGCAAATGGTTAGCATAATTCTAACATCCTCATAGAATAACATAACATTCTTCAAAACAAATGATAAAACCAAATCAAACATGTAAAGAAGACATGAAATATAACCTATTCTATGATGGATTAGTGCTCTTTGAATATGTGACAGAGCCCTTTCCCAATCCTTGCTAAAACAAATAAGATGATAGACAATGAGATGCTCATGAACTCAAGTTGCCTATAATGAGGATGCTTTCAAAATGTAGATGATCAAATGAGATAAAATGCATTGCATTTATAGGAGAATTTGAGAGAGGAGAAGCTACTAAATCCCATCCAATAGGAGAGAGCCACTTGTCACAATGGCATTAGCCCATGATTGTGCAAGTGTTGGCTAATGTGCCCATTTCAAATTTAAAAATGACAATAAATCAATATGGTTGAGGGTTTTTGGGGGGAATTGTGTTTGGCCAAAAAAGTCAAACATGAGAGCTAATGAGGGCATATTCCTTGGGAATATGCCCTTGTGAGGGAAATAGGTGTTTTAATAAATAAATTTAAATGATTTATCGTGCAAGTGGATGGGACATGGGTTAGTCTTAGCATTAATTAGAGATTTAACTAATTAAGCTAGTGCTTAGTTGATTTTGACACTTTGATTTAAATTTGTGGGTTAAGATAAATCAAAGTGAGAGGATATTAGATATTTAATTAAATATATCTGATTTAATTAAATCAAGACTTTAGGAGGTTTAATTAATTAACTTGATTTAATTAATTAAGAGGAAAGAATGATCAAATGTGATGTTTAATCAATAATGTTAATTTTTTATGTCTATGTTTTGCCCCTCTTTGAGGCAATGTACTTGTTGCATTGGTTCAAAGAATGATGCTTCCGACATCGAAACTAAAAAAAAAAATCTTCTTTTTTTCGAATGACCCAACGAAAATAAGTACGTTAGTACATTTCCCCCTCGAGAGCTCGAGCGAAAAGATTGAGGTGGATCTCATGACAAAGAGGTTCAAAATGAATGTATGGATGGTTATACTATATGATCTATATGAGAACGATGACGAAAATGAGATGTTTGGAAGATGCTTAGAATAACAAATCTATATTATCTTAAGCAACTTAGATGATTATGAAATGTATATGAGATGGATGATGTTGTGCTATGATGACATGAAATGATTATGGAAGATGCAAGATGGATGCAGGATGGATACATTGTTAGTGCGAAAGAGGATGGAAGAATGAGAGGGATCAACCCTTAAATCCAAGAAGATGTAGAAGTCCAACAAGTCTACTAGTTGTCGAGACTTTATTGGATATGATGATGAATGTTGATGATGTATTGCTTATCCAAGGATGGGAGAGATAAAGAGCATACCTTTCTTTATGTTTGATAACACACATAGGTGCGATGCATCAAGGTATTAAGAACCAGGATGGTGTGGCACCTAGTGTGATGGAGTTTGACTCGTCAAATAAATAGGAGTACTCTTGTTCACACTTGACAAACATAACCTTATTCAGAATGTAGTTCAGATATTCCAGACATCTCGGGCCAAAACATAAAAAGGCAAGCCTTCTTATGTGGTCAACAAGACACCTAAAACATCCTCCCTACAAACAAAACGAAGTACGCATGATGAAGCTATTTTACAGGAATATCCAACAAGCACAGTAGATAAAAAGATAATGATCATTTCCCCATTCCTTTCTCTCTAAACCTATTTTGTTTACGCATCATTGAGAGGTCCTTGGAATGAGCACAAAATAAGATAAGTCAATAAAAGACTAAATAAAGCAAACCAAACAAGCTAATATTCTTCATACCGCTAGCCAAGACTAACTACTATGGGGTACCTGATGCTTATGTCCATTGCAGGAAAGCTTCATCCTAGGACATGTTGTGATCAAGGTTTTGATGGGACTGATTTGGGTGTTAAGCTATTGCTATTCCGAGTTGACCAACTTGTTGACTCACTAATCTAGACTTTTAAGACTCTGACGATTAGAGTGTTCACTTTTGAACCTACTAGAATTGCTTTTGAATAACCTACCAAAGGGTGAAGGTGATGATTGATTTTATTATGAGTGATAAGATTCGTGGGTGAAAGTGAGATGAAATGGATGCACCATTTTTGATTTTTTAGATATTTTGAGGCTGTTTTTGGTATTTTCAAAAAAATTTCAATGTTTTTAGTATTTCCAAGATTTATGACAAAGAGACTAACTTAAAGACCTATCCTAGGGGTCTCAGGAGCTGATCCATAGATTAGCCTTGCCTACGTTGTACACGCAGAGACCACATAGTTCGACTATCGACGTACTTGACTCAATGATGAGATAGATGGGCAAACGGATTGCCATTGTGACGAACACCTAAGGACTGACCTTAACTATAAAATAGATGGGCAAATAGATTGCCAATACGACAGATGCCTAAGGACTGACCCTAACTATCTCGGGGGATGATCAAAGATCAACCTTGCCTATGCTCAAGCTTAGAGATGATGTAGTTCAGACAAGGTGGAAGACTAACAAGACTCAATGATGAATTTTTGAAGATTTTCTAATATTTCGACATGTTTTTGGATTTTTGATGATATGGATGTTTTCAAATTTTTGACGAATTTTCTAAATGTTTTTGATTTTTTGATGTTTTAGGAAGATCACAAGAATATACACAAATCTAATCCGATGCAGGTATAGGAACATGCCCCCAACATGGTGCGATAGACTACTTTGATGAAGGCAGGACAAATTGACCTTAGGAATATGCCAAGTAGTACTATGGTGGAATATGATATGGGCATCAGCTCAGGCTATGGTACGGATGCAAGCGGATGGGTGGATGGAGGATTAATGAAATGTGATGGAATGGATGAGTGATTCATGCAGATCTTGGTGGATAGAGAGTGCTTTATTTACGCTTGGCACTTGTTTTCTAGGTTTTTACCAAGGTACTTGTCCAAAGCGCCACTGAAGTGGTTTCCACTAGAGGATGATTTTTTTTCTCTACTGTTTTCAATCCTTTTTCTAATTTTTTTGGATTTTTGCATTTTTGATTTTATTTTTTTTGTCACCAAGAAGCCTGTTTGCCAGGTTTTCATCAAGGTAACCATTTTTTCAAGACTTTTTCTTATTTTTTTTTTATTTTCTTGTTCTATACCTTGCAAGTTCTTAGGCATAAAAATTTTTGAGATGACAATTGTTCATGGGTTCCTATAGAGGCTCACCCTCTAGTGTCGAAAACTGATATGCCCCTGATTTATAGCTTACGGTGATGATGAAAGGTCCCAACTAGTTGGGTTCAAATTTTCCTTTTCTATCCGGGTTTGGTATCTTTTGGTTCTCTTTTAGCAAAAGGTCACCGACTTGGAAGGTTTGTTGCCTGATCTTCTTGTTGTAGCTCCGTTTCAAGTGATTCTGGTAGACCTGTCTGATGAGGTTTTTCAAAGATATTCTCAGGGACGGGAGCTCAATCTCAATTGGGAGTATAGCTTCTGATCCGTAGACCAGGGAAAATGGCGTGGCACCTGTTGGCATGCAGATGCTAGTGCAATAGGCCCATAAGGTGGGGTTTAACTATAGATGCCAATCACAACCAAAGTCATTGACTGTTTTCTTAAGGACCTTTAGGATAACTTTGTTGGTAGCTTCTGCTTGGCCATTGCCTTGTTTGTAATATGGTGTGGAAAAGCAATGTTGGATTTTGAATTTTTCACACAAGTCACAGAAATCCTGATTCTTGAAAGGTGTCCCATTATCAGAGATAATCTATTGGGGAACACCGTATCGGAAAATGAGGTAGTTCAAGATGAACTTGGATATCTTCTTTCTAGTGATGTAGGTCATGGGAATTGCTTTGACCCACTTTATGAAATATTCGATGGCAGTGATGATGAACTTGTTGTCGTTAAATGAGGTGGGTGATATTTTACCTATGAGATCAAGCCCCCATTGGGAAAAGGGCCAAGGTGTAACTATAGGATGTAATTCTTGAGTTGGTGCATGAATGAGGTCTCCATGTTGTTCGCACTATAGACACCTTCTAACAAAGTCATGTGCCTCTCTCTCTATTGTCGGCCAATAGTATCCGGTTCTTAGTAACTTCTAGGCCAAGGTCATACCACTCAAGTGTGAACCGCAAGTGCCATTGTGTACCTTAGTCAAAGAAATCAAGGATTCCTCAAGTTTTAAGCAATGTAGCAGGGTTCCATCGATGCTTCTATGGAAGAGGGTTTCTTCTATGAAAGAGGGTTTCTCCTAGGATGACCAATCGTAAGGACCTTTTGACAAAGGTTCGCTTGAGGTTCGGAGTAATGTCAGTTGGGAGGACTCCTAATCTCAGATAGGTGTAGATTTCATGGTACCAAAGATCACTGGGACCAATGAGTTCACATGTATATTCTAACTCCGGTACCTTGAATGTGGGTATGAGAAGCTGCTCTATCAATAATTCATGTTTCGAGACATTGCGAGGGATATCTAGCAAGGATCCAATCGTTGCCATTGTATCAATTGCTCTATTGTTTTCCCTCGGTATCTACTCAAAGGTGATATCGATAAACGATTCCTTGAGGCTTTCTGCCACCTTCTTGTATGGTGTAAGCTTATCATTCTTAGTTTTGTATTCACCGTTGACTTGGTTGATGATAATTTGTGAGTCTCCATAAACCTTTCATGCCATGATTCGCCACTGTGTTGCAATTTTGAGACCTATGGTTAAAGCCTCGTACTCTGCAATGTTGTTTGTATAGGGGAATGCCAACTTGTAAGATCTCAGTATACAATCCCCCTAGGGGTGATGAAGAATACGCTGGCTCTTGATCCATGTTGTGTGTGGGAACCATCAAAGTATAGTTTCCAATGTTCGGCTGGACTGAGATTGAAAAGGGACTCGTTTGGAAATTCTGATATGAGTGGGTTGTCTTCATATATTGGAGCCTCTGCTAGCTGATCTGCAATGACTTTTCCCTTGATTTCTTTTCACTCTACATACTCAATATCCTTCTCAAATAGTATCATAACCCATTTAGCCATTCTACCTATAAGCATTGCTTTTGACAATAGATACTTGAGGGGGTCTATCTTGGCAATTAGCTTAATTTGATGAGCTAGCATGTAGTGTCTAAATTTATGGGCTGAAAATGCCACTGCCAGGCAAGCTTTTTCTATTGATGTGTAGTTGAGCTCGTGCCCCACCATTGTTCTGCTGATATAGTAAATCGCCCTCTCGGTTCCCTTTTCATCATGTTGGGCTAAAAGGGCACCAAGGGCAGCCGTTGTTGCTGAGATGTATAGAATTAATGGTTTTCCTACACTAGGTGGCATCAACACAGGTGGTATAAGTAGGTATTCCTTGATCTTTTTGAATGCTTGTTCACACTTTTCATCCCACTTGAATGCTACTCCCTTGTGGAGTAGGTGTGAATAGGCAATCTACTTATCTGCTAGTTGTGCTATGAATCTTTGGATGGACTGGAGTCTACCTTGTAATCCTTTGAGTTGCTTTAGTGTTATAGGTGCTTCCATATTAGGGATTGCTTTTACTTTTGTAGGATCCACCTCTATCCCTCTCATTGATACTATGTAGCCCAAGAGTTTTCTAGATTGTACCCCAAAGACACATTTCTTTGAGTTGAGTCTAACCTTGTATTTCTCCAGCCTATCAAATATTGCACTTAGAGTCGCTATGTGATCTTGTCTCTTTCTTGATTTAGCCAATATGTCATCCACATAGTCTTCGATAGTTTTGTGAATCATGTCATGAAAGATCAGTGTCATGGCTCTTTGGTATGTAGATCCTGCATTCTTTAACCTGAACGGCATCACATTCTAGTAGTAAGTGCCCCAAGAACATGTAAAGGTCGTCTTATGTTGGTCTTCTCTTGTGATTATTATCTGATTGTACCCCGAGAAACCATCCATTAGGGATAGCATCTCATGTCCGACTGTCATGTCCACTATCATATCAATGTTGGATAGTGGAAAATCATCCTTAGGACATGCTTTGTTTAGGTCTCTAAAGTCTGTGTAGATGTGGATGCCCCCATTTGGTTTTGAGACTGGTACGAGGTTAGATACCCATTCTGGATACTCAATTGGGTGTATAAAGCCAACGTCTAAGAGTTTCTACAATTCTATCTTTACGAGCAAGGCTATTTGTGGGTGCATCTTTCTTAACTTTTGTCTAACTATCTTTGCTCTAGGGTGAATGACAAAATGATGGACCACTACTCTAGGATCCAGACCTGGCATGTCAGCGTAGGTGCATGCAAAGTTTTCCTTTCTTTCTCTTAAGAATGCAGCCAACAATTCTTGTTCTTTTGTCTGAAGTGTTTGAGCATAGAATATGATTTGTGGTTTTTTCTTTGTTCCTAAGTTGACACGATTACACTGCTCTACTAGGACTATTGATTTCTCCTGATGTAGAGCAGTAGGGGGGAGATTGAATCCTTCATCCTCCGGTGCCTCAGAGACATTTTCACCATTGGATTCATCCTTTATTTTTACTGTTATGTGGTTAGAGAGTGCAACACTGTGGTTTTCACTCAATAACTCTAAGCTTCTTCTTGATATTTTTCTTTTGCGACTGAAGGACTCAATCGTCTCCCCATAATATGCTTGGGTGTCCAATTTGATTTCAAAACCCACCTTGTGATCCCCACATGGAACTGTATCCCTTAGTCCCATGAATTCCAAGAGAGCCTCATCATTTTTTAATGAGTCTAGAATTGGTGGTCCACATTGATCGTGATCGATGAGTTGAGGGTGTACTAAGGTGATTTGTTGGGTTTGTTGGCTTGACTCAGCTAGTGAGACACTAATCATTAGTAGGGTGGAATCCTCAAAGAGCTTAGGAAGGCTCACTATGGTGTCATCATCGTCACTACTGGTGCAAACATCACTAATGTCAAAGGTGAAATTATCCAGTGGGATGCCTAGGCAGATGGGTAGTCTAAGGGTAGTTGTTGATACTTGAGGAGAGTTCTTGGCTGCCCTACTATGAGTACCTCTACCACATATAGTTATACTCAGGGGAGTACATCCAAGGCCAAGGTTCCGCATTCTTCTTTCTGCAATGATGGGCTCCAACCGTCCATCATTGTTCCTTCCAAGGCTTTCGTTCCTATTATAGCCCATACCAAACATCATTTGCAACCCTCTATTAGTTTCATCCATGGGTAGGGTGTGGATGGGCCTTTCATCTTGGTATAATGTGTTTGAGATGTCTCCCTCATCCATATTTTCCCAACTGAGATCCCCCAACGACTGAATCTAGAAGGGTCTGCCCTAATAGTGTGGATAGATGTTTCAGTTGGTCGAGGTTGCCTGTGTGACCTAGGAGATTGTGGTAACTCTCCTACAACAAATGCATTCCTCTTCATTTTGTAGTCGCCGCATCCATTGTCCTGGATCATGTTTTTTATTTCGGATATATCAGGGATGGCGGGTGTCTTTGTCGCAAAATTGGAGGCAAGGTTAGCTGGGTCAATGTATGAAGTGGATGGCCCTTCATCATTTTTTGAGACTTGGGGGATTTTATAAAACTTGGCTTCCAAGTTTTTGCAGTAAGCGAATGGTCCAGGATCCCCATGTATAGTGACCTCCTTGTTCTGGTACAGGAATTTTACACATTGATGATATGTTGAGGCAACTGCTTTCATTCCATGGATCCATGGACGACCAAGGAGGATGTTATATGGTAAGTTGAGATCAAGGACCTGACAAGTAGTCTCCATGGTTGTTGGTCCCACTTGGATTGGTATTTTAATAGTGCCCTGAGACACTCTATCTTGATCATCATATGCCCTTATTGTGATGCTCTTGTTCTTGTTAATGGAATCCTCGATGAATCCCAAGTTCTTTATAAGCTTGAGAGAGAAAATATTTAGGCCTACACCTCCATCCATCGGGACTCTTTTAACTTTCTTTTTATAGACCAACACTTGAAGGTGGAGTGCGCGGTTATGAGATGGCTACGGGGGGAAGTCTTGATCAGAGAATGTTAGGAGATTCTAGGTGATGATATTTCCAACCATAGCCTAAAATTGATCTGTGTCAAGGGTGGCAAAGATGGTGGAGGCTACTAACGCTTCATCGAGGATTTTCCTATGGGCAGCGGAAATTTTTAACAGCTCCATGATGGAGATCTGTGCAGGAGTTCTCTTTAGTTGGTCAATAACATTGTAATCATAGGGAATGGCTCTTATATTTGAAATGGGGGTCTTAGATGGTTGTGATGCCCTTGCAATAGTAAGCTTTCCACTACGTGTGGTGACTCCACAATCAACATTGGCTCCTCTGACATTAATGGCAGTGACCATTTCATCTACACATGTGACAATGTCTTCATAAAAAAGGTTTGTGCTAGCATACTTTTGCTTCCCTTTGTTATTTCCTTGATTATTCCCTTGATTATGATTTGGCATCGGATTGGTGTATATCTTGAGGTCTTGATTATTGGCTAGTTGTTTGACATTGATGATCTTGTCCTCAATGAGATCCTAGATGATGTTTTTCAACTTCATATAGTTGGTAGTTGTGTGTCCCTTTACTTTGTGAAAGTCACAAAGGAGGTTTTCATTATACCATGGTGGTTTCACCTAGGGTTCACTATAATTATCATGGGTGGGGACCTTGATGATATTCTCATTGACCAGCTTTTTCATGATGGAATCGATTAACTCCCCAAGGGCTGTCAATTTCCGTTTGGGGGGAAACTTGTTTTGCGGAGGTGGTCCTCCTTGATTATTTAGATTATTGATTTGGTTTTGGGGTGGTTGCTGGTTTACCACATTTTGATTTTCATGATAAGTGGGTGTGCTCCCTTGTGTAATGAGAGCTCATTCAATAGTAAGCTCCTTGGGGATCAATTGACCATACATAGTGATGCATTGCATCTTCAAATAGAATGCCAAGGTTTTGTCTATATTGGTGATGATGGTACATACTTGTTTCTCTTCTGGCATGGCCCACTTACTTCGATTAGCTTTTTCTCACCACCATGGGAGAAAGGTGGTGAATGATTCTCCCTTACTCTATTTGAGTGCTGAGAGTTCTTCCAAACTAACATCCACAGAAATGTTGAATGCGTAATTTTGGAGGAAAGCATCTTTGATTTCTTGAAAGGTTTTGATTCTCGTAGGTAGGTGACAAAACCATTCCATAGCTTCACTAGCCAAGCTTCGAGGAAATAGCCACATTAGATATGTGTCATTGTAGGCAACTTCCATGCAATGTACTTGGAATTCCCTGATGTGATCTTCAAGGTTTCCTATCCCACAATATTTATCGAATTTGGGGATTTTGAATCCATTTGGGAATGGTACCATTGCCAAGATTTTGTCAAATGGATAAGGGCACAAGTTACTTGATGTCCTAACTATCTTCCCAGACTGAAGATCTAGCACTTGTTGTGAAAGCAGTTTGATTTGTGTTGTCACGTCACCTTGCAGATCGGGAGGTGGACTGAGTACGTTCTGAGGTGTGGGATTCATAGATGGGATGTTGATGTGATTTTGTTGCAAGCTTTGCTGAGCAAGTGATGCCTGTGCCTGTTGTTGGTCCTGCTGCTTTTTTTGTGCCAACAATGCTTGTTGTTGGTCGTATTGTTGTTGTAATTGGTAGTCTTGCAAGGCTTGTTGATACGCTTCTTTTTGTGCTTGCAATTGAGCTTGGTATTGTGCTTGTGCTTATGCTTATTGAGTTTGAAATTGCACTCGTGCTTGAGTGTGTGCTTGTTGGATTACTTGTGCCATCTGAGCAGCATGTGCGGCTTGCACAGCTTATGTGGATTGAGTAGCTTGAGAAGCTTGAGCTTCTTGTGCAGCTTGTTGTTGTCGTAACAAGGCTTGGGCTTGTGCAACATGTTGTGCTTGTTGCGCAGCTAATTGAATTTGTGCTTGCTAAGCGGCTAATTGTGTAGCTTTTTGATTTTGAAGTTCTTTTTGTTGGATAGCTTGTCGAGCAACTTGCAATGTCATGGTGAATGAATTGGTTGCATTGTGCCTTGGTGATAATGGCAGTGGATCAAGAAGAATGCCAACTGTCGTGATGAGTGGAACAGTTGTGTTGATGATAGGATTTTGAGTTATGGAAGGTGTGATTGAGGTGCTTGGTCCCTACGAGACCATGCTTTGAGGAATGGCAGACGTGTTGATCATCGTGGTTTCTTGGATGGTTTCCATCTATTGTTGTGATATAGATGACACAGTTGGTGGATTTGATGAGGTGCTTTGATTTGAATAGTTGATGGCGGGAAGAGGAGGGAGACCCAACCCAAGTGATGATGTGGATGTGAGCGGTAAGGGTGGAAATGGTGGGAAGACAGGTGGTGCAATCCCTGAAAGTGATGATGATGGATCCAAGATTCCCCCTACTCCAAACAAGTCACCTTCTCCTTGTGAGATAGGGAGAGAAGTTTGTATGTCGGGAGGATACTTTGGTGTTGCATGAAATGAGGATGAATTGGTATGATCATTAAATGTGAGAGGGATGTATGGTTGTAATGGATTCACTAGGACAGATTGTTCCAATGTGGACCCTGCGTTCAACCCTCGATTGTTCACAAGGTGATATTTTTGAAGTTCATGAAACATGGCACTTCCCTTGTTAACAACCGATAGGGTTGAAGCGATAGATGATATGACCTGGGGGATGTCTTGAGTGATATTTTGAAGTGGAAGTGTGGATGAGGGTGAAGGAATGATGCTGAGAGACTTCTCCACAAGGGTGCTTACATCAAAGTCATAAGGGAGTTTAGCCCCTTCTTTTGCTAACTCTAACATGTATTGGGATGGATACAACTTCAGCATGGTACTGACAATTCGGTGACTCTCGGGATTTTGCACTATTTCTAGAATTTCTAATTGTGTCATTCCATTGTCAGTGATGTCCTCAATATGACCCTCCTCTTGAGAACTTTGAGGAATTTGAGGCAGATTGATTGGGAGTTCAATTGCTATCGTCGGATTGAACATTGTTTCAATTTGGCTTAAATCACTTGGAATGGATGTTTCTTTGTTTTGCTCCATGTTCTTCTTGTGTTGAGATCGAGTTTGAACCATAAAAATGAAGATAAATTTTCAAGAGTGTAAGAGATGAACCTCTAATTCTTTAGATTGGTCTAAACCTTAGGTTCAAAGAAGCAAAGAACTAGGATAATTGAAGGATCAAAGCGATGACGAGGATGAGATAAATGAAAGATGAGTGATATGGATGAATGGAACTCTTAAAGAAACTTTGAAGGAAATGTTAAAATTTTTAGGACTTTGATTGATCGTGATTGGATTGATAGTTTGACTAAATGTTAAGTCAAACAAAATGTGATAAATGCACTTGTAAACCCTAGGAAGTTGTGTTATCCTAGAGTGGACTTGTAAATAAGAGGATGGTTTGACTAAGTGTGTTAAGTCAAACGAGGTGATGATTTGATAATTTGGCTAAGTGTGTTAAGCCAAACAAGATGAACGTAAACCCTAGGAAGTTGTGTTATCCTAGAGAAAAATCATGTATAAGATGATGGTTTGACTAGGTGTGTTAAGTCAAACAAAGTGGTTTTGATTTCACCTAAATTTTAGCATAAAAGATGTTTACAAAGTTTCCAAGAGTTGTTGGTGAGGTGATTTTTGACTGATAATGGTTGAGAGATGGATGAAAGTGATTGAATTTGATCCTAGACTTGACCTAAATAACACTTCTTCTTACAAGACCTCGGTGTTGAAGAACACACTATGTGTGGGAAGACAGGTGGTGCAATCCCTGAAAGTGATGATGATGGATCCAAGATTCCCCCTACTCCAAACAAGTCACCTTCTCCTTGTGAGATAGGGAGAGAAGTTTGTATGTCGGGAGGATACTTTGGTGTTGCATGAAATGAGGATGAATTGGTATGATCATTAAATGTGAGAGGGATGTATGGTTGTAATGGATTCACTAGGACAGATTGTTCCAATGTGGACCCTGCGTTCAACCCTCGATTGTTCACAAGGTGATATTTTTGAAGTTCATGAAACATGGCACTTCCCTTGTTAACAACCGATAGGGTTGAAGCGATAGATGATATGACCTGGGGGATGTCTTGAGTGATATTTTGAAGTGGAAGTGTGGATGAGGGTGAAGGAATGATGCTGAGAGACTTCTCCACAAGGGTGCTTACATCAAAGTCATAAGGGAGTTTAGCCCCTTCTTTTGCTAACTCTAACATGTATTGGGATGGATACAACTTCAGCATGGTACTGACAATTCGGTGACTCTCGGGATTTTGCACTATTTCTAGAATTTCTAATTGTGTCATTCCATTGTCAGTGATGTCCTCAATATGACCCTCCTCTTGAGAACTTTGAGGAATTTGAGGCAGATTGATTGGGAGTTCAATTGCTATCGTCGGATTGAACATTGTTTCAATTTGGCTTAAATCACTTGGAATGGATGTTTCTTTGTTTTGCTCCATGTTCTTCTTGTGTTGAGATCGAGTTTGAACCATAAAAATGAAGATAAATTTTCAAGAGTGTAAGAGATGAACCTCTAATTCTTTAGATTGGTCTAAACCTTAGGTTCAAAGAAGCAAAGAACTAGGATAATTGAAGGATCAAAGCGATGACGAGGATGAGATAAATGAAAGATGAGTGATATGGATGAATGGAACTCTTAAAGAAACTTTGAAGGAAATGTTAAAATTTTTAGGACTTTGATTGATCGTGATTGGATTGATAGTTTGACTAAATGTGTTAAGTCAAACAAAATGTGATAAATGCACTTGTAAACCCTAAGAAGTTGTGTTATCCTAGAGTGGACTTGTAAATAAGAGGATGGTTTGACTAAGTGTGTTAAGTCAAACGAGGTGATGATTTGATAATTTGGCTAAGTGTGTTAAGCCAAACAAGATGAACTCGTAAACCCTAGGAAGTTGTGTTATCCTAGAGAAAAATCATGTATAAGATGATGGTTTGACTAGGTGTGTTAAGTCAAACAAAGTGGTTTTGATTTCGCCTTAAATTTTAGCATAAAAGATGTTTACAAAGTTTCCAAGAGTTGTTGGTGAGGTGATTTTTGACTGATTTCGATGGTTGAGAGATGAATGAAAGTGATTGAATTTGATCCTAGACTTGACCTAGATAACACTTCTTCTTACAAGACCTCGGTGTTGAAGAACACGCTATACTTCCTATGAGAGGAAAGAAAACCTTTCAAAAAGTTTGGGATTATGTTGATAGTAGAATGCATACAACTCAGGGTTGTTTCTTGAAGCTTTCTTGTAAAAGTTGTAAACCAATCTTTCCCTAAATTCAAAAATTCTCTCAAGACGCTCCTCACAAGCTTTTAGACTAAGCTTCTTGAACTTTGGTTTTGGGATTTTGATCTTGCGGGAAATCATTTTAGAAAACACATGTGTAATCCAATTTGTCTTTTATCTTTCCTTAGTATATTCTTTTTACCAAAAGCACTTCCTTGATTATGTTTCAAACTGTATGTCTAATGTCCCACTTTCGTTTTCATCCCACAAATTCCATTATGTGGAAATCAAGGAAAATTAGGGCAAAAGTTTCCTAGGTTTAACCTTAGTGAAAAACAAATGATGATAAAATCCAAATACTTAGAAACCTCTAAGGATATGATCCCTAGGGAAAGAAAGAGTACTTGAATTCATCAAGGATATTTGTTTTCTCCAAGGGGTTTGAAATTTGAAGCTCTTTGTGAATGTTTATTTTTCAATGTTTTGAATCCAAGCAAAGTGTTTTTGATTCCAAGCACATGTACAAACCTAGGATGATGAGACAATATTTTGTTGGGTTCCCACTTGGACGAATCCAGGTGCTCATATTTTGTGCAGATGGCTAGATGCTTGACCACACTAGCTCCCCTCCATGGCACACACTTCTTGGGTCAGCCAAGCATCAGTACCCATGAATCTCCCATGGCATACTTTTCATCTCTACAACAAAACCGCATGTATAACGTGGGGCGGCTTCAAAGGACATGACCTTTTGCACCAACAAAATAGATAAGGATTTGGCCTTTTCTAAACAAAGGATTTTAATTCGGGAATTACGTTTGTGGGGGATTATCCAACATTGGCGAGAGTCCACTTATGTCCATCTCATCAGAATAATCCTCGTGATTGTTGAACTTTCTTCAAGAATACACACTTATATACCGGTTGGAAGTTGATTGGCTTTAGCGTGTTCCCAGTTGGGTCGTTCCATTAGGTGATTATTTTTTTCCACAAGGCAGGCCCGCTAAGATAAACAAAAGTGAGTAAACATATTCGTAGTTCGATCAACCTTCATTTAGAAACAAAGGGAGAACACTCGCAATAAGTTTACTCACACTCGCAAGATGTTTTGTTCACTTTTAAGTTCCCAAATCGAAATGTGAAGGAAATCTTTTTGACAACTTAATATCACCAAAATGCTTTTGATTCTCAAGATCTCTGTGAAGCGCGAGAGAAGCACATACGCATTTTAAATGATGTTAATTTATAAAAAAGATTGCAAAAAATGACAAACACTTGTTCATTTTAAGTCCATAAAGTAGTGATGAGTTCGTTTTAAAAGCACCAAATGAGATTTGAAAGTTGCCTTGTTCAATTTTAACCCAAATCAAAATCTAGTATGTTTCTAAGTTCAATTTTAACCAAGTTGAAAAGATCAAGTCAAATGGTCAATTTTAAACCCAAAAGAAAGATGAGTTGGTTCAAAATAGAAAACTAAAGCAGTAATTGGAGCCCTAAGCATTAAAAAATGCTTTATGAATTTCAAGTCTTCATCCTCAAGTTTTTTTTTTTTCAACTTCACCTAGTTTGTGTTTGTTTAATTTTGGTGCTTTGATTTCAGTGCCCTCCTTGATGTCAACCTCCAATTCCAATCTTGATGTCAACCTATAAACATCATCTTGTTATTAGAAATAAGATTTATAAAATAATAAATAGTAACTTATCATAACAAATACAATTTTAAACATAATGTATTTGTTAAAACAAGAAAAAAGAACAAAAAAATAAAGACAACAATTTTGAAAAAAAAAAAAATAGTTTAAAAGTTACCACCCAAATATCTTGCTAATGATTCATCTCACAAACCCACTTTTCACTTGTGCTATAAATAAATGCTTCAAATGTCCTCATGGAATCTCAACCTAGAGTGAGTGGTAAATGCAAAATAATTATGAACCTGATGTCATATTTCCACACCCAAATTTTTCTTTACTTAGGACACACTTCGACATAATGAGACTTATGGTGGACTTCATTACTTATTATGCCAACAAATTTTGATGTCATATGGAAATAAAGTCAGTCTACCTCCATGCTTGCCTAGTCTTGAGATCATATACCAATGACTTAAATTCTCTCATCCTCCCAGTCTCATCCTCAATAAGTGTGCGTCACTTTAAAGTCTTCTTAGGAAAATGAATTCAAATGTGCAGATATGCCAAAATGGAAGCTATTCCGAAGCAGTTCAAAATCATAAATGGTAAGTGGATGGCACCATACATTCGTTGCAAGTACCCTACCAGACATAGACACAACACTTTTGCAAACATAGAAAAGACACTTGAACTACCTGACAGACATCTTAAAGACCAGTGGTTGTCTGTGTTTGCAAGGCATAAAATATAAAACCGTATGCATGGAGAACTGAACATAAAATGTAGATAGTGGGCGGTCTTCAACTTAAGGAAATCTACTTCAAACATACTGACCTCCCAAACTGTTTTAAGTTTTACCAGTCAAGGCCTTCCATTTAATTAATATCTTTCTTGCATAATATAAGATGAATCTATTCCAAATGGAAGAACTGATAGAGGAAACATGAACGCATTAAGGGAGAAATAAACTGTATCTCAGCAAAGGCACACCTAGGCAGCAGACAGTCTTCAAATTCAAAGAAATCTATTTCAAACATACTGACCTCCAGACCCATAAGAAATAGTAAGTAAAAGCTATAACAAGGCCTGTTCAGGTTATGATTTGATCCTTTTAGATTAAGATAAAGCCAATAGAGGAACCATGAACGTATTCAAAGAGCAATAAGCTGTATCTTAGCAAAGGCGGTAGAGAGAAATAAATTGTATCTTAGTGAAGGCAAACGCAATCAGCAAATGCGTAGAGTGAACCATTAGAAAAGGCGGTGTCGATGTCGGTGTCGGTGTTGGTGTGTAGGCCTATGACTGTGAAATTTGCGAGCCTAGGACAACCAATGATACTAGCAATATGTGAATGACCTATCAAGCATTCAAGTGTTTGAGGCAACTATTTTAAAATGAGAAAGAATAATTACGCCTATCTACAACTATTCAATGCTTCGATCTATAGTCGAGCTCATGAATAATGGTGCACTTATTTTAGTTGACATTGACTCCCATACAAGCAAGCTTTAGGAAGACTGGATTGGGCACTTTTAAAGGATGTCATTCAGCTAGGAATTTATTTCCAATGTACCATAATCTTCTTCCAAACTCATTGTATGTCAAACTCGCTACATTCCAACAAAAAGCCTTGATTACAACAGTCTTTTCTAACAACCACACCCATTCAGAGGATGGAACTACAAAAGGGAATGCACTGAAAGAAAGAATTAATGGCAACAACAACTAAACTACCTAGCCCATACTAAGAATAACAAATTAGACCAAAATGATTGCCTGGAAATACAAAATAAGAATAAAAAATCAGACCGAAATGATTGCATGGGTATGTAACAATCAATGATTTATTCTAGAGGTGTTCATTCATAAGCAATACAAGGAGAGCCTCTCATAAATTTGTGCCCTTCTGTGATAGCATAAATACTATTTTAAAGACCGGCATCTTCAAAGAGGTAAGGATGACTATATTAAATTCTTTTCTTGATTTTGATAATATTTCCTATTCTATTTTAATTTCTTTTGGATCTGAATATCTAAATCTCACTAAAGGATTACAAAGCTCGTTGCACTTTACAAAGTTTCACCATTCTAAAATGCATAGCCTCTGTCGATCTAGAAAAAATCTTATCATACCAATTTGAGAGTGTTCACTAAAAATAGTTAGAAACTATACGATGGAGAAACCCATATTATTGTCAAAGAGATATCAACCATCTACACATGATATTCCTTCATTAAGCCTTTTGAAAATATGATTTGCACAAAATATAGCAAATAAAATGATAGATCTCTCCAAATTTAAAGTGAACAACTTATTAGTAAACCAATATTAAGGTGGGTATTGAACAATAAAATGATATTGAGCACGGATATTACAGACAAAGACTTTAAAATGGTAGCCACAAGCAAACTAAATATAATTATTTATGGTAAGTCAGACACCTGCATAAAACTCTAAATGATGCACTTCTTTAATCAAAGTGGAAACAGCAATGCAAATTGACACCCAAGTTGAAAGATTGAAATAGAGATGTGAGGGAGCCCTCCTTCTGGCGCCATTTTATGGATGCTAAATCTGCAAATGGTTAGCATAATTCTAACATCCTCATAGAATAACATAGCATTCTTCAAAATAAATGATAAAACCAAATCAAGCATGTAAAGAAGACATGAAATATAACCTATTCTATGATGGATTGGTGTTCTTTGAATATGTGAAAGAGCCCTTTCCCAATCCTTGCTAAAACAAATAAGATGATAGACAATGAGATGCTCATGAACTCAAGTTGCCTATAATGAGGATGCTTTCAAAATGTAGATGATCAAATGAGATAAAATGCATTGCATTTATAGGAGAATTTGAGAGAGGAGAAGCTACTAAATCCCATCCAATAGGAGAGAGCCACTTGTCACAATGGGATTGGCCCATGATTGTGCAAGTGTTGGCTAATGTGCCCATTTCAAATTTGAAAATGGCAATAAATGAATATGGTTGAGGGTTTTTGGGGGGAATTGTGTTTGGCCAAAAAAGTGAAACATGAGAGTTAATGAGGGCATATTCCTTGGGAATATGCCCTTGTGAGGGAAATAGGTGTTTTAATAAATCAATTTAAATGATTTATTGTGCAAGTGGATGGGACATGGGTTAGTCTTAGCATTAATTAGGGATTTAACTAATTAAGCTAGTGCTTAGTTGATTTTGACACTTTGATTTAAATTTGTGGGTTAAGATAAATCAAAGTGAGAGGATATTAGATATTTAATTAAATATATCTGATTTAATTAAATCAAGACTTTAGGAGGTTTAATTAATTAATTTGATTTAATTAATTAAGAGGAAAGAATGATCAAATGTGTTGTTTAATCAATAATGTTAATTTTATATGTCTATAATGTATATGTATGTATATGTGTATAAGTGTGTGTTGGAATACATGCGTATATGCTTGATGGTGTAATCGAATGTAGATATGTATAACATATATAAATAAATATATGTATACGCATGTATACATTAACATAAAGGGTATGTATATATTTATATATATAGTCAATGTGATATATGATAATATTATCTTGTATATATTTGAAGGTAAAATATATATATGTCGATATTATTGATGTTCTTTTTGTGTATATATATGAGAATACATATATATATATATATATATATATATATACACACACACGTAAGCATTGATTCTTATTTGAAAGTGTGTATATATATATATATATCAATATATCTATAATTATACATATATATATATATCTTTAAATGATTACTTTATTTGGCATTTCTCTATATATATTTACATAGCACAATATATATACACCTTGACTGACTTGTATATATACTATACAAAGAAGTTGAGGTTGATCCACTTAATCTTATGCTTGGGACGATAAAAGAGGGTGATTGTTTGTTTTGTATAGGTGTTCAAGAGGATATTATGGTGCATTTGAATCTATTGTGCACACATAGGAATAGTAGGAAATATCTACACGCGGGTAGGATAACAAGTATGGGTTCAATGCCAAATACAATGGTCGATTTGAATGATAAAGCACATCACATTATTAATGCTATGTGCTTAAAACTGTAGAAGCTTTATTCAATATTAGCTAGCGCTTAATTAAGAGATTATTGTATTGCATATAAAGTGCAGTATTGAGCATTCAAAGGTTCAAATAATAGCTCATAGATGAATACGTGGAATGCTTGAGAGTGGAAGAGGTAAAAAACCATTAAGTTAATATGTGGTGAAGACTTAGTCGATGCCTATGGTGAATATTATCTTTGACTTAGTAAACTTAACTGTCATGTTTTTATACTTAAACATCTATTGAAACATGAGAAATAATTGATGACTTTGTCAAAGAGAGAGTAAATACTTGAATCAACTCATCCCCAGATTGAAGTCAATGATTGATTGGTTTTGCAAATTGGTAATTGACTGTTTCTACTTACAAGGAAACCATGCCAACATAAAGAGGAGTGTGGAAGATTTTGTGCCACCTCTGGAAACCCATTTTTTGTAGATGTATTTAGTAGATATAATCTAAATACTCCATGTGTAGATTCGATTAAGTCTCCATTTGCTGTCAATTTAGCAAGTCGATCTATAGATGTTTTGTTAAGTATGAACTTTTTTAGTCTCCACCTTTTTTCTATGATTTATGTGTTGCTTTGCATGGTGTTTTCTGTCCATTTTCATGCCTAAACCATAGGCTAAGAAGTTACCAAGCTGCCATATAAATAGGGGTGCTTGATCATTGAGAGGACATATTCCATAAACAAGTATGACACGTTCTTCTTTCAAGTCTTTATGTTGCTTCATTATCAACTTATTTCTAGTTTTATTTGTGAGAGAGAGAAAGAGAAAGAGATTTTCATCATATTGAGAGAGGAAGTTGTTGTTTGAGTGAAGTGATCTATCAACTTGAGAGTATGAGTTCATAGTGGCATTCTTGAGAAGCTATTATCAAGCTTGTTGTTGTTTGGGAGAGGTTGCATTGCTATCAATTGATTGGACAAGTGATAATAGGCATGGGGATATTCTCTTTTGCTATTTCATTTATGAAAGATTGGTCTCTATGAGTGTTTGAATTGTCTGTTATGAAATCTTGCATTTAGAGAATTTAGAATGTCATTGAAAAGGGAATAGAAGCTTTTGTGTTGTTTTATGATGTGGTTGTATGTACTCCATAATAGGAGATTGGTATTTATCATAGGTATGATTGAACATGAGTGGCACATGTGATAAACTTAGCTAAGTTATTTATTTGACTAGAATAGCTTGTTTTTACTCATAGGATTGTTTATCCAATATGGGAGGGAACTTGTGTGCTTACTAGTGAAGTAGGTTATCTCTGGGATGATAGATTATCCATTGAAGGAAATACCTATGTGTATTTTAAGATGGCCTTAACTTAAATTGACCCTAAGTAGTGTATGTGATAGATGACCCTCAGTAGAAATACCGAATGAAATAATTTGGCCAAAGTAGTGTGATGACCTTTGGCTCCACTGTCAATTCACCGTGATCTAGTATTACATGCTAGTTCTAGATTGTGGGATTATAAGTTCTAGTTATGTTGGACACAACACTATGCTCAGTTGGTTGTCATTATCATTTACTCTTCCAATCTCTTCGTTGAAGGGAAAGTCCATCTATCAAATGATAGATGTACAGGGGACCACATTAAGATTCTGAGGTTGGAAGAAAAGTGCTTGAGTGATGCTTCTCCTCCACAATAGGGGACATAAGAACCAAGCTTTGAAAGGGATCATCCTGGACCGTCTTACAACTATTTGTTCTAAAGCTCATTGGAGCTATGTATGTAAATTTATGCATTATTGTATTGTTATAACTTGTGAAGTTATTGTAATGAAATGGAATCTTTATTATAATTTGATATGGCATCTTCTTCGTATATTCTCAATAAAGAAAGAAAAAAATTATTGCAATGGTTTGTTACATAGTTTATTTACTCACAAAGTAAAACTTAGGCATTTTTACTGCATTGAAGGGTTGGTATGTTACATGTGGTATTAGAGCTACCAGGTTTAGCATTGAAACCTATGAGATCATTACGAAACAATGTGTAAACCTTATCAAAAGATAATGGTTGAAAAGTTCTTGTGCCACAATGGCAAGAGAAATGAACTAGGGGAAAAGAGAAAGGAAGATGATATTCCTAGAAACTTATTTTAAGTTTGGGACTAGATAAGATTCATCCCTGGAGTTAGGAACTCCTAGATCAATAACTTATATCTCCTTGGATTATGAAGATTATGCAATCAGGTTATCCAAGAAGGTTAGGAAGAATAATCAATATATACCTTATCCTACAAAATAGTTAAATGACTCTAAGGGGATGGGAAGATATGAGATGACGTCCCTATTAGTAGCTAACTATAGTTGTAAAGAGTCAAGAACTATTGGATTTAGTAAGAACACTACAAATCTAGGATTATGCATTATTGAAATAAGTTGGAAACTTCCAAATGGAGTAGAGAGTCAATGAAGGAGGTATCCACAAGGTTGGAGAACTCCTGACATAAATCTAATTCTTGTATAAGGATAGGATCTTGCAAGAAAATGGTTAGTACCTAGGAAAAATGGGAAAGATCAGAAAGGTTGGAATGAAGTAATCAATGACATGTACATGGTTACACCAACCAAAATCGATGAGATAAATTTGGAGTTTTTATTAAGATGAGAAAAAGAGACCAAACAATTTTGGTATCTCTAAAAGGTTATGAGGGAATAAGTCACCAATATTCGAACAAAGTCACCTGAAAAGGTAAAATGTATCAATCTGGCAAGGGTTTGGATAGTGCATAGATTGGTTAGGAGTATAAGATGAACTCATCAACATGTTAGTGAAAACCAACATATGTTTAGAAGTTCCAAAAGGAGATGGAGTTTAGTATGACACTAAATGTCAAATCAATAGAAGTTGTAAAGAAACAATGCTCTAAGTTGAAAGATGCATCAACCAAAGAGGATTTGTGGGTAAGGACATTTCTCCACAAAAAGTATATTGGAAAAAGAATTGGAATATTAGAGTGCCTCTTAACTTTTAAAGTTGTTGATTAGCCATTACATCTCCTATTATGATGATCCAATTGTTGAATCTATGGGATTATGAATCAATATTGAATCTAAGTTGGGAAAATTATGTTCAAAGTATGCCATTGAGGTAAGAAAAAGGCAATGGAAAGACAACAACAAGGAATGCAAAATCATTTCAAAGAAGCAAGTGTTTGGTAGGAGTTCAACTTTGAGTAGATCAAATTTTGTGGAAACACTAAGGGGGAAAGGAAGAGAGTACGTTGACTCGATTAAGTACCCCAACCAACGAAAATAATGAATATATTTTCAATTTGGAAGACCTAAGGACTTCTTCACAAGTCATGATGTCAATTAAGTCATAAATTTTATGACCACCAGGAAAAAGCTATTGGAATTTTTGGAGAAAAATAATGAAAAGGTCAAGGATTGTGACCTATAATTACACCATACCTTATAAATATTTGATTGGTAAGATCAATTGAAATTATTAGTAATGCCTTAGGAAAGGATAGGAATATTACTTGATCATGAATGGAAATATCATTGCCAAGAATAGGTAAGGAGAGATCTAAATTACTCGTGATTGGAAGAAAGTGTCTTTGCACTCCCATATACCTTATATGGGAGATTTAGATAACGATGTTATTTCTATACATAGGTAGCAATACTACATATTATGAAATATATTTGTGTCGTTAAGAAACTTGACACTATAGCTTATTATTCTAAGAGACCTAGGGATGAAAAGGTTTATCTATAAATCCATAAAGATGGTATGAAAGATAAGGTAGGATGTGGTGCTATGCAACCACATCAATTATCTTTACTTGATTGGTCACTTGACCATAACTTAATCTTGAAAGAAACCCTAGAATTGGAACAAACTATTTGGGATGAGAAGTTCATTTGATTTAAGAGAGAAACCTTAGGTTAAGTTTTACCTATTGGGTTGGGATATGTACTAAACTACTCATTGATACCGATAGGTTGGAAATAAATTTGTTGGGTTGTACATTTGGTCTTGATCGGAACATATAAGGTTAGAGTAACCTATAACATTGAACTAGTCATTGATTGATGATTCTATCCTAGAATAAGGGTATACCAAGGTTGGGACTCACCTAAGAAACTAAGTGAATCAATGTAGCTAACGAGAAATGTTCATTCTTGGTAATTAGGTATGCAATTAAATTTGATCTTCTAAGGGACCAACATGATTCAACAAGGATTAATACTTGAAATTAGTATCAATTCTTATTGAGAAGATCAGATTGAGTTAAAAGATGAATTACATCTTTCGAAATAATCCAAGGACAAAAGAAATCCAATTTGTGGATGTCCTAAGATAAATGATATTTATTCCCACAAAACTCCTAACCATTATTATCTGGGAATTAGAGATGGCATGAGATCATAAAATAGGTTTTCACTTAGTCAAAGAATAGACTATTATTGGATATAAAAGAACCTATGTACCAATTTTTTTGGAAGATTCAGGAATGAAACAAGGAAATTAATGTCAAAGTTAGGACATTGGAATGACAAAGTTATTTGTCAGATGAGGAACCACTATAACCTGGAAAAAGATAGAGTAAGAAGATGCATGGAATGTGGCAAGATAATGTCTAGTATATTAGGAAATGAAGAACGGATGTCATCATCGATAGGACATGTGTACTCTCTTGAGATTCCAGAGGGAGAGTGGTAGAACACAAGATAGATCAATCTGTGTATGTCGGTGAAACTGACATAATGTTCTAGTGGACAGACTCACTAAGGAAACCAACATTATTTGGAAACTATATTTATAGGATTTCGGTCCTAAATAATATATTGTGAGAAGTAGTTGCTTAGTATTCCTAAGAAAGTTGTCTCAGTTGTGAACAAGAAGAACCATGATCATACTATGAAACATTCAATTGAGTGAATGTGCAATATACTATTATAGCCAAATTGGAAAAGTGGTAAACCAAATCTTGAATTATTTATAAACTTCTAACATTGAGGTTTGGGCCAATATATGGAAAGGAAGGTTGGAAACTCTATCAAGCTGAAATAGGCTTAGAAATAGGGTCAACCATAGACTTCATAGATTGTCAAAAAGTATTAATAGATCGAAGAGGTTGATCAAACTTTGTTGATACAAAGCTTAAGTATGAAGCAGTATCAAAATTTAGTAGGTGTCCAAGAGCAATGTTATGCTCAAGATGGACAAGTAATCTAGAGCAATACTTTATGATAAGGAAAAAATGGATGTGTAAGTGATGGACAGACTCAACTTCTGAGTTGTCTGAAAATATGAATACCAAAGGCAAGGATGGGAACCATAGTGTAGTGCACAATACATCACTATTCCTTTTCTAATGGGATTATACTAAGGATAAATTCATGGGTCAATGATTTTCGATCACTATGTTTTAGGTGTTATGTATAGTTACTATTGTACCTAGGATGTACATATGAAGTAATATGATAATCTAATAAAACTCTTTTGGAGAGTAAGTATGTGTGATACATACAAGTTTTCCATTTGCATTAGCGAGGACACTTGATGCAAGATCTAGGGAGGGCAAGGTCGCAAGGTGGGATGCTACATAGGATGAATGTTTTATAAATCCTACATATTTTGAGAATAGTAAGTAAAACTTCATTTGACTTTATCTATATGATAAAGTGTTATAGATCATCGAGGATGATGATTCACAAGGGGGGAAGTATGTTACACCCCAATTTTTGTAATTACTATTTACTATTACTATGTAGGGTAAAATGTGAATGTAATGTGAATTCTGGGGATGAATAAATTATGCTTGTACCTTGTTATCAATGTGGTTGTTATCCCATTTGATTTTATCTCATTGAAAAGTACTGCATATATGTGAATGGATGGCTATGGAATTATTACTCTTACTTTGGATATGTTTTACATATATTGCATATTTTATGAACAATTGATTGTCATGAACATGTGTTAGTGGTTGCAGGTATATGTCCCATTCCTCCAGGCAAAGGGTAAGTATCACTTAGAAATAGATCTTGGCTGGGTAACCAGTAAATGTAAACTATCTAAGATTTCACACACTCACAATAGAAAGGTTGAGCCTAGACATAGAATTTGGGAAGTAGTAAATCATCCTTATTGTAATGTGCCTGCATTGGTAAGGCTCTTGATTAATAGTGAATGCATGCTTGAATGATGTTTATCTGTTGAGCTTGTGAGTCCTTCCTTATGTTACTCTACTTAATTGTGTGGATCATTTGACTAGCATGATTTCTAAATAAAATATATGTTTGTATATATGTATAAATACACACATAAGCATAAAATCTTAATAGAGGAGTGTGTATATACATATACATATATATATAATATATTATTATTAAGAATGAATGGTTACTCGTTCATATTTATTTGTATGAATACTTGATTGACATAGGATATAAATATATATATTACTATATATACATATACATATATATATGAGGGATAGTGTTAATGCTATTTATCAAGCATGTATATATATGTATAAATGCATATATAAATGTATATATTTATAACCATATGATGTTGTTATGTTTTGAGGTTTATGTATCTTGAGCTTTTCATCGATACATATTTACATAAGAAGTATACATGTATATGAGTATATACATACATTGATCTGAGTTGAGAGCATAATCATACATGTGTATGTGTAAGTGGAAATACTTACAAACCTACTCACGCGAGGGATCAATTATTATATATGAATATATATACACTTAAACGAATGCATGTATCGATGAGGATATGATATGATAAGGGTAACCTGATATATGGGTGAACATATCAAATATGTGTATGTACGTATATGTGTAGAAGTGTGTATTGGAATACATGTGTATATGCTTGATGGTGCAATCAAATGTAGATACATATAAGATATATACATAAATATATGTATACGCATGTATACAAGAACATAGAGGGTATGTATATATATATATATAGTTGATGTAATATATGATAATATTATCTTGTGTATATATGTGAAGGTAAAAGATATATATATGTCGATATTATTGAAGTTATTTTTGTGTATATATATGGGAATACATATATATACACGTAAGCATTGATTATTATTTAAAAGAGTGTGTATATATATATCTATATATATATATCTAAATGATTACTTTATTTGACATTGCTCTATATATATTTACATAGCACAATATATATACACCTTGACCGACTTGTATATATACTATACAAAGAAATTGAGGCCAATCCACTTAAGCCTGTGCTTGGGATGATAAAAGAGGTTGATTGCATGGTTTGTATAGGCATTCAAGAGGATATTATGGTGCATTTGAATCTATTGTGCACTCATAAGAATGGTAGGAAATATCGACACGTAGGTAAGATAACAAGTATGGGTTCAAAACCAAATACAATGGTCAATTTTAATGATAAAGCACAACACATTATTAATGCTATGTGCTTAAAACTATAGAAGCTTTATTAAATATTAGCTAGCAGTTAATTGAGAGCTTATTGCACTGCATATAAAGCATAGTATTGAGCATTCAAAGCTGCAAATAATAGCTTATAGATGAATATGTGGAATTCTTGAGAATGGAAGAGGTAAACAGTCATTAAGTCAATATGTGGTGAAGACTTAGTCGATGCCTATGGTGAAGATTATCTTTGACTTAGTAAACTTAACTACCATATTTTTATACTTAAACAACATCTATTGAAACATGAGAAATAATCAACGACTTTGTCAAAGAGAGTAAATACTTGAATCGACTCATCCCCATATTGAATTGGATGAATGCTTGGTGTTGCAAATTGGTAATTGAATGTTTCCACTTACAAGGAAACTGCACCAACATTGAGAGGAGTGTGGGAACTTTGGTGCAACCTTTGGAAACCCATTTTCTATAGATGTCTTTGCTGAAGATAATTTGAATTCTCCATGTGTAGATTTGAATAAGTCTCCATTTGTTGTCAATTTAGCAATTCGATCTGTAGATATTTTGTTGAGTATAAAATTGTTTAGTTGCTACCTTTTTGTTGTGATTTATGTGTTGATTTGCATGGTGTTTTCTGTCCATTTCCATGCCTAAACCATAGGTTGAGAAGTTACCAAGTTGCTATATAAATAGGGGTGCTTGATCATTAAGATGACACATTCCATATACAAGTATGATGCATTCTTCTTGCAAGTCTTTATGATGCTTCATTTTATGCTTATTTCTAGTTTTATTTGAGAGAGAGAGATAGATTTCCATCATATTGAGAGAGGGAGTTGTTATTTGAGTGAGGTGATCTATCAACTTGAGAGTAGAAGTTCATAGTGACATTCTTGAGAAGCTATTATCAAGATTTTTGTTGTTTGGGAGAGGTTACATTGATGTTGATTGATTGCAAAAGTGATAACAAGCATGGGTATATTCTCTTTTTCTATTTTATTTATGAAAGATTGTTCTCTATGAGTGTTTGAATTGTCTTTTATGAAATATTGCATTTAGAGAATTTTGAGTGTCATTGAAAAGGGAATAGAAGCTTTAAAGTTATTTTATGATGTGCTTGTATTTACTCCATAATAGGATATTGATGTTTATAATAGGTATTATATACTAGGTATGATTGAACATGAGTGGTACATGTGATACACTTAGCTAAGTTATTTATTTAACTAGAATAGCTTGTGTTTACTCCTAGGATTGTTTATCCAATATGGGAGGGAGCTTGTGTGCTTATTGGTTAAGTAGGTTTATTACAAGTATATGGTGGTAGGTTATCTCTGGGATGATAAAGTATCCATTGAAGGAAATACCTAGCTCTTGTACTTACTTGTTAAGCCGGTTAAAATGGTGATAGGTTATCTCTAGGATGATAGATTATCTATTGAAAGAATTACCTTTGTGTAGTTTAAGATGGCCTTAAGTTAAATTGACCCTAAGTAGTGTATGTAATGGATAACCATTAGAATAAATATTGAATGAAATATTTTGGCCAAAGTAGTGTGACAACCTTTGGCTCCACTATCAGTTCACCGTGATCCAGTATTACATGATAGTTCTAGATTGTGGGATTATAATTTCTAGTTATGTAGGACACAACACTATGCTCAGGTGGTTGTCGTTATCGGTTACTCTACCAATATCTTCATTGAAGGGAAGGGCCATCTATCAAATGATAAATATCCAGGGGACCTCATTAAGAGTCTGATGTTTTTGAAAAAGTGCTTGAGTGATGCTTCTTCTCCACAAGAGACAACAGAAGAACCAAGATTTGAAAGGGAAGATCCTTGACCATCTTACAACTATTTGTTCTAAAGCTCATTGGAGTTATGTATGTAAATGTATGCATTCTTGTATTGTTGTAACTTGTGAAGTTATTGTAATAAAATGGAATCATTATTGTAATTTGATATGGCATCTTATTCGTATATTCTTAATAAAGAAAAAAAAAAAATTATTGCAATGGCTTGTTACATAGTTTATTTACTCGCAAAGTAAAACTTAGGAATTTTTACTACATTGAAGGGTTGGTATGTTATAGAGTAAGTAGAGAAGGTGTTGAAAAGGTTTAACATGCAGAATGCAAAAGCAGTTAGTACACCTTTGCCTAGTCATTTTAACTTGACTAAGGAGATATGTCCAAAGACACAAGAGGAGGAAGACAAAATGTCTAAGATACCATATGCATCAGCAATTGATAGCTTGATGTATGAAATGGTATGCAAAAGGCCAAATATTGCACATGCAGTGGGAGTTGTGAGTAGGTATATGAACAATCCAAGAATGGAACATTGGAATGTGGTAAAATGGATTCTCCAATATTTGAGAGGTACTACTTCAAAGAAACTATGTTTTGGAGGAACAAATTTTTTCTCTAAAAAGATATGTTGACTCTTATCTGGTGGGTGATATTGATAGAAGGAGGAGTACTATAGGGTATGTTTTTATTGTAGGAGGTGTTGTAGTTAGTTGGATTTCAAGGTTGCAAAAGGTTGTTTTGCTTTCAACCACTGAAGCACAAAATCTAGCAAGGAGATGATTTGGTTACAAAATTTTTTGGAGGAATTGGGACAATGACAAGAAGATAGCCCTTTGTACATTGATAGTCAGAGTTCCATTCATCTTGTTAAGAATTCAGCTCTGCATTCAAAAACTAAGCAAATACAACTTAGATACCACTTCGTCTGGTTAGTTTTGGAGGATGGATAGTTGAAGCTAGAGAAAATTCACACAAGTGAGATTCTTGCAAATATGTTCATAAAGGAAGTTACATGGGAGAAACTAATTTCCTCATCAATTTTTGTTGGCCTTCATGAATAATAATGGTGGAAATAAGAAACTAGCCAGACCCATAATCTAGTGGTAGCTACAAGTGCAATGGTGTCATCCAGAATTAGTCTCCAAGTGGGAGATTATTTGGTGTGGGTCCTGATCAATCTCCAAATGGACATTGTAGGTATATGGTGATTGATCATGCAAATATTGTAAACCCTTTACGTATCCTTATCAGGGTTCAGGGTCAGGCCAAGCCTCAAGCGAGGTTTCAAGGGCACAACCCCTAATTTTGTTTTCCTTTATGCACATCAAGGGGTCAGTAGTTAATTTTTGTTAACCGACAAATTAAAAATGACTATAAAACCCTAATTCTAGAAACTTCTAAAAATCTTGTTATAAGCAGCTAAGATGTAAGTTGTAGTATGGTATTTGTGAGATTGTAATATGTTTTGTACTGGATAAAAAAATAATTGGGTGGCTAAGTTTCTGTGGATGTAGCTCATATTGGGTGAACCACATTAAAATTTTGTGTT
Source organism: Sequoiadendron giganteum (assembly GCA_007115665.2). Classification (NCBI taxonomy): domain Eukaryota; kingdom Viridiplantae; phylum Streptophyta; class Pinopsida; order Cupressales; family Cupressaceae; genus Sequoiadendron; species Sequoiadendron giganteum. Next base: position 211,503,926 of record CM021109.1, read on the forward strand.
GATCTCTTTTGTGTTATTCTTCATTGTTATTTCTGGGTTATTTAATTTGCATATAATTGTTAATATTTATCGCTTTGATCTTCCTGAACCCTAACACTTTCAATTCATAATAAACAATCATCACCTTAAACCTTTCACAAAGCAATTGACAATTAAAACAAACATTAAAATCAAAATTCCAAAGTAAAGATCAAAACAACTAGATCACTATCAAGTTAAAACAATGCTTAAGTATAGAATACCCTGCCTATTTGAAAATCATTATCAACAATCCTAAACATTATTCTTAATGGATGCAACATTCCTACAATAGAAATCATCAATGGATAATCTTAAAACATCAAAACATCCATGGCAAGTGATACAACAACATTGTTTATCTTTTTAAGATCTTATCTTTTTTATTTATCTTAAATATCACATTCACGGGATCTCTCGAGGATATCCATAAGGATTTAGAAAATAAGGAGTGGAGATATTTGATCGTCAATTTGTGTTTTTTTTGTTTGTTAGATATTTTGTGATACTACCATGATGGATACTTATTTTGTTCTATGTGTGGAACTTGTTTTAAGGTAATTTGTGTAGCAGTTGCATGTTAGGTACTCCATACCTCTTTGTGTAACTAGTCTGAAATGTTTTGAAACTTCTCACCCATACACTCTAATAGGGTTTCCATATGTCTGGTATGATCAAGAATATTCTTTGTTTACAGAGTCAAAGTCCACACAATACATACAAAGCCACTTTAGTCATTAATACCTTGGTGCATTTTCTCTATTTTTTTCATCAATAAGGATTTCTAAAAATACAAAGTCACTATATGAAAGAAAAAGAAAAATCATCAAATGATAACAACATCAATTCTTCTATCCATCTCTAAATTATACTAACATTTATTCTAACTAACAAATCTATACTACATCACAAATATCATTAGTACCACATGCATCCTACATCCACAAAATCATCAGTATATATCATCATCCATATGTACATCATATATCATCATCCATACATACATCATATATCATCATCCATTGCATAAATCATATATCATCCTCGCATACATATATGAATCATACATCCATCCATATCATATAAATGCATTAGAAAGTTACAAAAAAATATGCATGTAGAAATCATCAACATATATAAGCATCCATAATCATCCATAAAGTCTCTCATAACACATAATAAGATGCATCAAAACATGGTATATTTCATATATCATAAAAGATGAGAATGTCATATACATCATCAAGGATCATACGTGATATGAAAATAAATAAAAATATATACAAGGCCTCAGCTGGGCCGATGAATGTATATACAAAATATCATGTCTACATAGGTCTCTAATACAATAAACATCAATATAAAGATCATAAACAAAATCAACCTTGTTGTCCATCTCAAGGTGGGGATCCCTATGGCTACTAGCTTTGATTAGTAGATGGTTGTGGAATAATCAGAGATTGATGAGGTTGTCTCACTAACTAACCACCAGACTCTGCACTTGTCTGTGTACTAGGCTCTCCAAAATGTGGGAATCTTTGAGCCCTAAAAATAAAGGCCTCATATAATGTCTGATAATAGCTACACCATTACAAAATTTGGTCCCACTTGGCCTGATACTGAGCAAGGGGAATAGAGGAGGCTAGTGAAATCTTTGTAGCTAGTCTTTGCTACCTCTCTGTGACCAACTCCTACCTCAAGGCATCCCTCTCCTAGTTAGAACCATATCTCTCTATAGTAATGATAGCCACCTGTCCCTCTGCAGCCTACCATCAAGCAATCTTGGCATCTTTCTCTATAATACGGGAATCCCTATCTGTGGTCAACTATACAATTTGAGCTTGATGGTATTGATGGGGTTGATCCTGATGCTATTGATCACCCTATTTCCCATCATGCCTCGATCTATCTAGCTACTCCACAATGATCTAAAGCCTCTACCTATCACCCCTCCTACTTGTAAAGTCAACCACTCTTTGAACCTAGTGCATGATTGACCCAGGACCAACAAGATCTATAAACCGTAATGTGATACGGTGAGCCCACCACTGATCATAATCTTGAGTAGGGTCGAGATCAACTAAACCTACTACCCAACCAATCCAAATGGGACAAGTCACCTAAACTCTACAATGACATCAATGTAAGAGGCATGCAGACCCCACACCCTGACCTCCTAGGCTATTCGCTTGAATCATGCATGGTAATCATCTACAAAATGGATCTATCTCTCTAAATTACCAGAGAACCCTATTAGGAAGATAACGCTCTAACGTGGTATTCAAATAGCCTATAAGCTACCATGCCTGTCTACAAAATGGCAGTTGATCCATATCATCATACCAAGCCTCACAACCTAGCCAAGGCCTCTAAATGAACTCGACCATGTCATCAAAAACACCTCGCTAGTAGTGTAACTTGTCGGGCCAAGTGTAATGCATAAAATCTGAGTACCTATAAGAATATGGATCCTCAACACCCTACTCCAGAATGCCATTAGGTCTAGTCACTAGGATATGCTCCTGGGCCCATACATGCAACAGTGTCATGTTGACAGAGATAGCACTACCTCCATGATAAATAGCCTCGTGCATCTCTCTGTACAAGTGTTCCAAAAGACACAGACCCCGAGCATAATAGGTCTCATTCAACATCATCTTCTCAATGTAAATGCCCCAACCAAAAGGAAATTTTCTACCTCTACGATTGGGCACCACAAACCCCATGATCAAACCAGCTAAAACCATGGATATCAAATTAGCACTGTCAACGAACAAAGACAAGTCAATCTATGAATCCACCACCTCTAATCACCAAACACCAAGTACTCGCTACAAGGTGAGGGTACCTTGTCTAACATCATAGGTAACTAACTCTCTCTTAATAAGGATCTACAGAATCCTCTAAACACCATCTAATGTAATGGTAGCCTCATCGATCAATAGGTGGAAGGATGATGTCTCAAAATTCCATCTCTCTACAAGTGTGGTCATCATCGCCCTATGACATAAGATCTTGGGCATGTAACATATGTGTAGTAGACCCACAACATCCAAAAAGTCTCTCTCGACCTCAAATAAACTAGTGATCAAGTTGAACAACTAGTATGGTCATCGCTCCCTAGAATATAACAGTTTGACAACCACTTTCAAACATTCAACCCACAATGTTAGTAATTTTCTAGAAAATTAAATAACAAACCTCAGACTATAAGCAAACTGGCTAAAATATTCAAAATCAACAATAGCGATCCCTTTTGGATGATAGTGCACAAAACAAACAATAGTGGCTTTGTTTTTTGTGATAGATGTCATGTTGAATGATAACGGCTAAATTAAACAAAAGCAAGCAATTTTTATGATAACGCACAATAAAAACGATAGCAATCAAATTTTACAAAAGTAGTTATTTTCCTAAGGGAAAAACAATAGTGCACAAATTTTTCAATAGTGCTAAACAAAAACACACAAATTTTACGATAGCGCACAAAAAAATGATAGTGCTCAAGATTCACGAAAGTGGTAAAAATGCAAAGTACAACAATGGTAAAATCAAGACAATAGCAATAAAAACAAAAAAATACTACTATCGTCTAAATTTTTTTTGAACATTAATTACACAAACGTAAAAACACAAAAACAAGAATGAAAGTGCTATATACCGCAATGCCTATGCCATCTGGCCTCCCGAATGAACGGGTTGCCTCTGTGTAGACATGCAAAATATACACATGCATCTAATCATACTTCATTCAGCATTATTTCATCTATTAATTAAATAAACTAATTTAATTAATTCACTAAGCTTATCTCTTTAATTAAATAAATTCAATTATTTAATTATCTCCTATAGTTCCTGATTTAATTAAATCACATATATCTAATTAAATCACTCATATGCATTTCCTCTCATTTGATTTAAAACAAATACAAAAATTCAAATCAAATGTCATATCACCTAAACTCCTGTTAGATTAATCAAATCATGATTAGTTTAATCCTAATTACCTGAATCCTCTAGATTCATCCACTTGCACAATAAATCATTTAAATTAATTTATTAAAACACCCATTTTCCCTCACAAAGGCATATTCCCAAGGAATATGTCCTCATTAACTCTCTTGTTTGACTTTTTTGGCCAAACACAATTCCCCCAAAAAAACCCTCAACCATATTCATTTATTGCCATTTTCAAATTTGAAATGGGCACATTGGCCAAAACTTGCACAAGCATGGGCCAATCCCATTGTGACAAGTGGCTCTCTCTCATTTGTTGGGTTTTAATCCCACATTGCTCAATCTTGGCCTCTCTTCTCTCAACTTCTCATATAAGTTCAATGCATTTTCTCTCATTTTTCATCTACATTTTGAGAGCATCCTCATTATAGGTAACTTGAGTTCATGAGCATCTCATTGTCTATCATTTTATTTGTTTTAGCAAGGATTGGGAAAGGGCTCTTTCACATATTCAAGGAACACTAATCCATCATAGAATAGGATTTAACATTGGAGGTTAACTTCAAGGTTGGCATTAGAAGTTGGGCATCCGAATTACACGAAGGAACAAGGTTGACATCAAGATTGAAATTTGAGGTTGACTTTGGAATCAAGCAAAAACAAAGATGAACAAAGTGGAGTTGCAGATTTTTTTTTCAAGACTTGGAGAAAAAGCATTTTTTAATGCTTGTTTTAACAATCTAGAGCTTCCATTTTCTACCCTTGTTTTTTGTTTTAAACTAACTCACTTTTCAATTCGGGCTTAAAATCGATCACTGATTTGATCTTTTCAAAGTTGGTTAAAAAGGACCTTAGACATTTACTAAATTTTGATTTGGGTTAAAATTGAACAAGGCAAACTTCACATCTCGTTTTGGTGCTTTTAAAACGAAATCATCACTGCTTTATGGACTTAAAATGAACAAGTGTTTGTCATGTTTTGTAATATTTTTCACAAATTAACATCATTTAAAATACGTATGTGCTTCTCTCGTGCCTCACAACGATCTTGAGAATCAAAAGCATTTTGGTGATATTAAGTTGTCAAAAATATTGCCTTCACATTTCGATTTGGGAACTTAAAATTGAACAAACTTGTTTAGTGTGGGAAAAAGGCATTGTGAGTGTTCTCTCTTTGTTCACGCAAGAAAAGATGATAGAACTACGAATGCACTTACTCGCTATTGTGTACCTTTAGAGGGCCTGCCTTAGTGGGAAAAAGTACTCACCACAAGGGAACGACTCAAGCCATAACAGGCTAAAGCCAAGCTCTTCCAAACCGCTATATAAATTTGTGTTTACGGTGAAATCCATGGACAATGGGAAGCAGTGCATGATAACTCTCTCCTAGTATCTTCATGATGCGTAAAGCCCTTGTTCTAAGGGTTGGGAGATCTCTCACAAGGAGTCTATCATTGCACCCCCTAAACTGGATGCCCTTACTACAAACTTTTCTTTAGTAGCCAAAAATACCTTATATTTGTTGGTGCAAGAGGTCATGTCCTCTGAAGCCACCCCACATATAATGCAGTTTTGTCGTAGAGATGAAAAGTATTCCATGGGAGATTCATGGGTACTGATGCTTGGCTGACCCGAGAAGTGTGTGCATTGTAAGGGGGAGCCTGTGTGGTCAAGCATCTAGTCATCCGCACAGAATATGCACAGCTGGATTTATCCAAGTGGGAACCTGACATATATTGCCTTTTCTAGCCTAGGGTTGTACATGTGCTTGGAATCAAAACACTTTGCTTGGATCCAAAACAGTGGAAAACAAACATTCAATAAATCATCAGAATTTCAAACCCTTTGGAAGAACAAGTACCTTGGAGGTGTCCACATGTTACTACTTGTCCCTAGGGGTTCTTATCTCTAGAAGGCTTCTAAACATTCATACATCTCAATTTGTTTCTCCCAAAGTCAACAATAGGTAACTTTTGCCTTGATTTCCTTGGTTTCCACATAATACACTTTGTGGAATAAAAGAAAGTTCGGACATTGGACATTCAGTTTAAAAACATAATCAAGAGAGTGCTTGTGTCAAAAGAAACTGAATCTAAGCAATATAATAGACAATTTAACCACACATGTTCTTGTTCTCTTTTGGGTCATATGGTTTTCATGCGAACTTTGGTTTTTTGGTTTGAATTACTCTTAGGGAAAACCATGTTCTTCAAAACCTTGGTCCTGTAAGAAAATTCCTCTTAGGTTCATCTAGGATCAAGTCAAACACTTCATCCATTTCCAAACATCAATCAAATTTCATTTCACCAACAAACTTTGGGGAACTTTGAAAATATCATCCATGCTAAACTTAAAGCCAAAATCAACATCATTACATTTGACTTAACACACCTAGCCAAATTATCCTCTTGAACAAATTTACCTTTAGGATAATGCAACTTCCTAAGGTCTACTAGTTCATAATCACTTTGATTGGCTTAACACACTTAGCCAATTCATTCTCTTGTGCAAGTTTTTCCTAGGATAACACAACTTCCTAGGGTTTACAAGTGGATTATCATCTTGTTTGACTTAACACACTTAGTCAAACTATCCGCAATCAAAATCGAATCGAATCAACTCCTAAAGTCTAGCATTGGTCCAAAGCTCCTAAAAAGTTCAAAACACCTATATCATTCACCCCTTTCATCCTTCATCTCATCATTGGTCCTAAACCCCTCAGAGGTCAACAAGGTCAAAACACAAGAGGAACATGGAATATAAACTTGATTCCTCCATCGTGAGTAATCCAATTCAACCAAACTATCCAAGCCTTACAATGCCAATTGATTTTCAATACTTGCATTTGTACAATCCATACATGGGATCATTATCCACAAACCTCAATGGTACAACAAATGTGAGCATGCCCAATCTAAATTTTGGAACACCTTTCCCTTTGGTAGATTTAAATCAGAACCAAAACTTACAAATCTATCAACCAAACAATCAAGGCATGAGCCTTCCCCCTTTACCAACCATCAATCAACCAAATCTGAGCAACACCCCCTTCATAAGTCAAAACATCATACCAAATCCTCTCATCTTACCATTGATATCACAACAACAAATGGCAACCATCCAAGCAACCCCAACAGTTAACACATCTATCGTTCCTCAAGTGTCTCAAGGACCAAGAATCTCAATCACACCATTCACCACTCAAACCTTGGCAATCAATGAGACCATTCCTCTCACCCCAACAATCAACACCATCCCCAACCCACCACCACCGCCGCCAAAACACAACACGACCAATTCATTCTCCATCATGTTGCAAGCCACTCAAAAATCTGCTCATGAAAAGGCACTCCAAAACCAACAAGTTGCACAAGTAGTTGCTCAGCAAGCGCAAGAAAAATTAGTTGCCCAACAAGCTGCACAAGCAGCTCAAGTAGCCCAACAAGCATAGGCTCAAGCTCAAGCCCAACATCAGGCTCGATAGGTGCAAGCACAATTTCAGGCACTATTGCAAGCAATCCATCAAAAAGTGCATCAACAAGTAGCTAAACAACAAGCCCAACAAAAAGCATTGTTGGCGCAACAACGACACGACCAACAACAAGCGTTGTTGGCTTAGCAGCAAACACAGGCATTACTCACTCAACAAAGCTTGCAACAGATTCCCACCACAATTTTTGAAATCAAAAATCAAGATCAATCTATCAATGAGCACCTTGAAGATGTTTCCACCTCAACCAACGATCAAATCAACATACACCAAGAGCTACTTTTCAATCATGATAAAAATCCACCAAAAATACCCAGCAATGATCGAATTCAAGAAATGTCAACATCACTTGATCCTATGGTTGAATACATTGGTAATCTCTCTTCCACAATTGTTGAAAACAATGTTCAAGATCTTGAAGATTCTTATACCCCATCCAGTGATCAACTCAACATTCATCAAGAGCCACTTTTTAGTGATCTATTTCAAGATGTGTTACAATTATTTGATCCCATTGACATAATCTACGATCCATCGATCAATGATCATATCAAAAAGGTCTCTAAATCACCTTATGAGTTAGAGGACATATCTCAAGAACATATTCCAAAGCATGATCAAAATCTTCCATCAAGGTCTAGCAATGGTCCTTCCCAAGACATACTGACATCCTTTGACCTCATGGTTGAGAATAGTGAAAGAATCTTTGAATTTGCACTTGATCCACATCCATTCAAAGAACAAGTGGATATTAAGCCACTTCCCATTCCTAATAAAAATGTCCAAGAATCCCTTGTAGACAATCCATCCTTTGAAATTGACCCATGTCGAGAACATGATCCAAAGCATGTCGAAAACAATTCCAAAATTAATCAAGATCAAGAATTTGTATCTCCAAGATACTACAATGATCTAATGGGCACTCTTCTATCTATACAAGATGTCACAAATGATGATCATATCCATATAACACACATTCCTCCATCTACCAATGAGATTCTTTCTTTGGATAGACACGCAGATGATCTTCATTCAAAACAAGAGTCTCGTACTCTTGACAACATTACCAAGGAATGAGAGTCTCCTACTCTTAATATTTGTACACATGACCAAAATATGGAAAAATCTGGAGACATATCAGAAAGAGATCATGACGAAGGCTTCTACAAAAGTTATAAATCAGAAACATCCTATGGAGACATATCAAAAATGGGTCATGAAGAAGTCTCTATAGAGGTCGTGAATCAGAAACATCCCATGAAATGAATCATGAGGAAGAGTTTTATGGGGACAATGAATCATCAACACTTCTTGATGAAGCATTACAATTTGATATCTCAAAAGATCAAGCCAAAGATATCAATCAAGCATTCATCCCACATATAGAGGATCCTATCACTTATAAAGTTGGATCACTCACCTTTCTTATGGAAAGCTACCTCATCAATAAAGAAGTTGTCACTTTTGAAGATCTACCATAGAGCAGAGAACAATTAGCACCTTGTTTTCAAGGTAAATCATATCCTATTGCAGATAAAAAATTTGAGCAGATGAATTATCAAGGTAGAGGATTAGGCATACACGAATAGGGTATCCTAGAACCAGTACAGATTGTTGGTAATCCTAAGCGTCAAGGCCTTGGTTATTCAACAATCAAGGGATATAAACAAATTGGTAATACCTCTATAAAACTGGGGGCAACTTCGTCTCAAGAAAATGCCAACATCGGGAGCATGAAGGATCCTTATGATGAAACCAATGTCAATACTACAAACCGCCACATCATGAATCTCCATCCACCTATCACCCCATCCACGAATTGGGACCAACAACAAAAGAAAGATTTGAATCAAAGCAAGAATAATATCATCAAATAAAAAGAAGTACTAAAGCATGAAGGACAAATCAAGTACATATGGATACCAAAGAATACAAAGAAATACTATCCCTATCAAACTCCATTAGTCAAAGAAACTATGGGGCAAAATCAAAAAGGGAAAAGTATCCATCAAGTATGTCCACAAGGTAAAAATCAAGCTTCTCAAGTGACATACAAATTTTATCGAGCTATTGGTCCTAATTCCATGCACACTTCTGTATCCACCCATTATTGCTCATCTTCCCAAGTTTGGAGAGTCAAAGGTTCCAAAATGTCAACTAATCCATATTTTATTCCTAAACACACACCATCCATGCCTCCATGCATGATATCTAATTCACACATTGACCATGTGTTGGCAACAACCCTTCATCATAATGATTCAGAGGGCACTCTATCGCGATGTGCGCACAAAGACAGAGTTAACTCCGGTATTAGCAAAGCAAAACAGATTTCTCAAAAGTTGCTTTCAAGTGCACGTATCTTGGCAAAGAAAATTCTTCAAGTAGGATATTAATGGCATATTATGATAGAAGAATCAACATCAATAGTACCAAGTGATTCAACATCGGCTTAAAAGATATCAAAAAATACAAAAAAATAAAAATAAAATCCAAAAATCCAAAAAAAATCAGAAAAAGGATTAAAAATAGTAAAGATAAAAATCGTCCTCCAGTGAAAACCGCTTCAGTGGCGCTTTGGACAGGTACCATGATGAAAACCTGGTAAATAGGCATCATGTGTAGAATCAAGCATCTACATGCGCCATTTTCAATTGAAAGCATCTTATCACATCCATAATAAAGCCAACATAAATCTGTTCATCCATGAACCATTTATCCCATCCATTTTCATATATCTGCATCCATACTCCAAAGCTATCATGATCTTGATACAAGTTTGGTGCACACTTTACACTTGCTTATGGTAGTCATCTTGGCATGGGTCATTTTCATTGATCCCATCCTATCCAAACATTATATGAGCCTTGAAGCATTATCCGAATGAGCTTTCCTTTGTTCGAACACCTTATCTTATCACAAGATGATCCATATCCATTCGTTTATATATCTATCCAAGAATCCATACATTGCTAGACACTGAGGCAGATATTTACATCTTGCTTCGAGAATAAATCTTGATATATATCATCCAACTTATGTGGTGATCCGAACATTGGAAAATGTGAAATCAAATTGGTCATGAATTTGTGAGCCAAAAATCCAAATCATTAGCCCATGGCATATTTTTATAGGATGATGTTCTTTATCAAGATTTATCTTTCATTGAACATCAATCTGAACAATCAATATCAGTCGCATCTAATGCACACGTCAGCATCGCATCAAAATCATCAAAGCTATTTTGTTCCAAATCAAGCTTCATCAATCTTGATTAATCGAATCCAATCCATTATCACCTTGTTTGACTTAACACACTTAGTCAAACTATCATCTTGTGCACGAGTTTACTCTAGGATAACACAACTTCTTGGAATTTACAAGTGCATTATCATCTTATTTGACTTAACACACTTAGTCAAATTATCCAATCCATCATCAACTTGTTTGAATTAACACACTTAGTCAAACCATCCTCTTTTGTACAAGTTTATTCTAGGATAACACAACTTCCTAAAGTTTACTAGTGCATTATCACTTTTGTTTGACTTAACACACTTAGTCAAACTATCAATCCATTGATCTGATCAATCAACCTTCGCTTGGTTTTCAACAAAATCCCAAAACAAAGCACTGATATCATCATGTATCCATATCCAAATTGTCAAAATCATGCGAAAATTTTAAAAAAAACATTCAAAAAATCAATCTGAAAATCAAAAACATCCAAATCATTCAAAAATCCAAAAACATGTTAAAATCTTGGAAAATCTTCAAAAAATTCATCATTGAGTCTTGTCAGTCTTCCACCTTGTCTAAACTACGTCATCTCTGAGCTTGAACATAGGCAAGGTTGATCTTTGATCATCCCCCGAGACAATTAAGGTCAATCCTTAGGCATCCTTCGCATTGGCAATCCGTTTTCCCATCTATTTTACAGCTAAGGTCAGTCCTTAGGCATCTATCACAATGGCAATCTGTCTGCCCATCTATCTCATCATTGAGTCAAGTACATCATCATTCAAACTATATGGTCTCTGTGTGTATAACGTAGGAAAGGCTAATCTATGGATTAGCTCCCAAGGCCCCTAAGATAGGTCTCTAAGTTAGTCTCTTTGTCATAAATCTTGAAAATACCAGAAACATTGAAAAATGTGAAAATACCAAAAAAAATTGTAAAACATCTCAAAATACCAAAAACAGCCTCAAAATATCTAAAAAATCCAAAATGGTGCATCCATTTCATCTCGCTTTCACCCGCGAATTTTATCACTCATAATAAAATCAATCATCGCCTTCACCCTTTGGTAAGTCAGTCAGAAGCAAGTCTAGCAGGTTCAGAAGTGAACACTCTAATCGTCAGAGTCTTGAAAGTCTGGATCAGTGAGTTAGCAAGTTGGTCAACTCGGAATATCAATAGCTTATCACCCAAATCAGTCCCATCAAAACCCTGATCACAACATGTCCTAGGATGAAGCTTTCCTACGATGGACATAAGCATCAGGCACCCCACAGTAGTTAGTCTTGGCTTGCGATATGAAGAACATTAGCTTGTTTGGTTTGCTTTATTTAGTCTTTTATTGACTTATCTTATTTTGTGCTCATTCCAAGGACCTCTCAATGATGCCTAAACAAAATAGGTTTAGAGAGAAAGGAATGGGACAATGATCATTATCTTTTTATCTGTTGTGCTTGTTGGATATTCTTGTAAAATAACTCCGTCATGCGTACTTTGTTTTGTTTGTAGGGAGGATGTTTTAGGTGTCTTGTTGACCACATAAGAAGGCTTTCCTTTTTATGTTTTGGATCGAGATGTTTGGAATATTTAAACTGCATTCTGAATAAGGTTATGTTTGTCAAGTGTGAACAAGAGTACTATCTGTTTGATGAGTCAAAGTCCATCACACTAGGCACCACACCATCCCTATTCTTAATACCTTGATGCATCGCACCTACATGTGTTATCAAACATAAAGAAGGGTATGCTCTTTATCTCTCCCATCCTTGGATAAGCCATACATCATCATTCATCATCATATCCAATAAAGTCTCGACAACTAGTGGACTTGTTGGACTTCTGCATCTTCTTGGATTTAGCGGTTGATCCCTCTTCTATTTCTCTTTCATTCTAACAATGTATCCATCATTCTTCTATCCTCTTTCATGCTAACAAGGCATCCATCCTGCATCCTGCATAATCATGTCATATCAGCATAGCACAACATCATCCATCACATCCATCTCACATACATTTCATAATTATTTAAGTTGTTTAAGATAATATAAATTTGTTATTCTAAGCATCTTCCAAACATCTCATTTTCATCATCATTACCATATAGATCATATAGTCTAACCATCCATACATTCATTTTGAACCTCTTTGTCACGAGATCCGCCTTAATCTTTTCGCTCGATCTCTCGAGGGGGCAATGTACTAACGTACTTCTTTTCGTTGGGGCATCTGAAAAAAAATCAGAATTTTTTTAATTTTGATGTCAACGACATCATTCTTTGAACCAATGCAATGAGTACATTGCTTCAAAGAGGGTAAAAATGTAGACATACAAAATATATGCATGCATCTAATCATACTTCATTCAACGTTATTTCATCTATTAATTAAATAAACCAATTTAATTAATTCACTAAGCTTATCTCTTTAATTAAATAAATTCAATTATTTAATTATCTCCTATAGTTCCTGATTTAATTAAATCACATATATCTAATTAAATCACTCATATGCATTTCCTCTCATTTGATTTAAAACAAATACAAAAATTCAAATCAAATGTCATATCACCTAAACTCCTATTAGATTAATCAAATCTTGATTAGTTTAATCCTAATTACCTGAATCCTCTAGATTCATCCACTTGCACAATAAATCATTTAAATTAATTTATTAAAACACCCATTTTCCCTCACAAAGGCATATTCCCAAGGAATACGCCCTCATTAACTCTCTTGTTTGACTTTTTTGGCCAAACACAATTCCCCCCAAAAAAACCCTCAACCATATTCATTTATTGCCATTTTCAAATTTGAAATGGGCGTATTGGCCAAAACTTGCACAAGCATGGGACAATCCCATTGTGACAAGTGGCTCTATCTCATTTGTTGGGTTTTAATCCCACATTGCTCAATCTTGGCCTCTCCTCTCTCAACTTCTCCTATAAGTTCAATGGATTTTCTCTCATTTTTCATCTACATTTTGAGAGCATCCTCATTATAGGAAACTTGAGTTCATGAGCATCTCATTGTCTACCATTTTATTTGTTTTAGCAAGGATTGGGAAAGGGCTCTTTCACATATTCAAGGAGCACCAATCCATCATAGAATAGGTATCTAATATGTTTTCTTTCTTTCAACTAAGTTAGTTTGCTATATCACTTATCATGCATGTTGGATTATTCTATGAATATGTTGATAATCTGTTTTGTTTAAAATCCTAACCATACTAAAGCGGGTGTGTGTTGAAGGTTTTCTAACCATTTGCAGATTTTCACCATTTACACTCTACACAGTGTGGGGCACCCAGAATCCTTGCCATCACAAATTCACAATCGTAAAAACAAGATCTCCAAAGGCAAGAATTTGGTAAAGGCTGGGTGCAAATGAGAAAAAATGAACCCTAAATTCCTATTTTTACCCTCCAAACCCTAATTTTTTACCTTGGAAACCCTCCTAGCTTAAAATTATGAGCACCTTGGAACATCTGAAACTATAAACAAGGGCCCTATACCCTAATTTTTTGTCCTCTATGCATCTTAACTATAGCAAAACCTTGTCATGAGCTCGACCTGAAAAGTAATTTTTCTAGCCTCTCTCGAGGGGGCAACCTAGTGTTAGAAACCCTAGATCAGACATGCAAACCTAAACACCTTCCACAAAAGAGAAAACATAAAAAAGTAGAGCTTTGCATGTAATGTGCAAAATGATATATTCAGGAATTCAATATTACAATGAGATGATTTGCTTTATAAAAGCAAAGTATGCAACCCTAATGTTGACCTAAAATTAGCTCAACCTAAGTAAAGTTATGCAAGTGTAATTAAATATTAATTACACTAACACCCCCCCATAAGTGCAACTTAGGGAGACTAAATAAGCATGCACCTAAAACTAAGATGAATGCAAGAAAGCATGAATGGGTCCCGGCAACAAGGCCTGATCAGGTACCCATGTACAAATGCAATAATGAGGTAGAGAAGGAAAACCCAGTGGGACAACCCCCCCTACAATGAGATGACTGCTGCAAAGAAGCACTGGAAGGACACTTTGGAGTAACACTGGAACCGCAATCTAGCAAGCAAGGAAAGATACTTCTGTCTACAAGAAACCATATCAGAATCATAAAAATGTGACAGCAGACCCGATGCCACTGAACACTCGAACACTCCAAACTGGAACAACCCTGGAATCCATAGAGCAACAGTAGATGATATAATGATGACAGAATCTAGAAGCCGTGAATCTCGATGCCGATGCCAAACTAAGACTGAAACTCTTCCATGGGAAAAAGTACCATACAGACTCGGGAACAATAACCACAAATTTAGTGGCCCTCAAACTGAGATGGATCCGATGCGGATCACTAACCATAGGCTCTCAATCTAAAGTGTGAACCAAAATGAATCTAGTATGTGTCAAACTAAGACAAAATATGGCCAATAAGAAACTAAGAAACCAGATTACAACCCATGCGAGTTGCCATCAAAACATGATGAAGATTATTATGCAAGAAACCCCCCCAATGGAACTTTATATCAGTTCATTTATTACAATCCCCAATGATTGCAAAAGGAGAGAATTCCTAACATGCATAAACATAAAATAAAAATAGACCTCAGATCTGTGTAGAGGACTGAACCAGCTCTCCAACGCCACAAGAATGGCGAAAAAAGGATCACCGGGTCAAAAGATATGCCCTCCGAAGTGAAAAACAAAACATCTGAGTTCAAGGACCTGCAAAATAAAATTGGAGAAAAATCTGGAAAATCTAAAACATTGAATAGATCGATGTCGGAATCAGCTTTCCAATGGTATCTTGTTTGTGAAAAACGGACACCGTACGCAAAAATTACATCCGATTTGGTGAAAGTGCTCCAAAATGGCCAATAAGACCTGCAGGCAGCCTGGTCCTGCATGCGACCAGGGGTTGGCGGATAGGGGGCTAGGGCGGAGCCCCTGGTTCTCCATATGACCTGCAGGTGGGTTGGAAGTCCGGTCAGGGGCTGGGTGCATAGCGCCTGGTGGCTGCCCAGTGGCCCCTGGGTGGCGCATTTTTTAAAAATTGGAGGCGTAGAAACCGATGAAATTTTTATCCTTTTTCCTTGATTTTCGAGCAAAAATCTGCATCGAAATGCGTGCTAGGGATGCTGTACAGTTTCCCTGGGAAAAATTTTTTGCCTTCCGGATCAACTTCGCCAAAATCGACGAAACAAAAGGCGATCTTAGGGTTTTTGACCACTGCGAACGCAATGGTGACCTCCGTTTCGGCTCAAAATGCTCCAAAAAAATGGCTACCTCTAGAGCTTCCAAAAAATCACCAAAACTAAAACCCTCACAGATCTGGCAAATCATGGCCAAAATCTGCAAAATAAAAGTCAAACCTGACTTTTTCCAGTGCTCTGAATCCAATGGTGAAGCCCGATCTGATCCAAGATGCTGCATAAATAAACTCAAGGCATAAAATCCTCGAGGAACCCCGAACGAAATCTGCAATGGTTTTCTCCAGAATTTGAGAAGGGGCTGCATGTCAAGGCTCTGATACCATGTTAGAAACCCTAGATTAGACATGCAAACCTAAACACCTTCCACAAAAGAGAAACATAAAAAAACAGAGCTTTGCATGCGAATGTGCAAAATGATATATTCAGGAATTCAATATTACAATGAGATGATTTGCTTTATAAAAGCAAAGTATGCAACCCTAATGTTGGCCTAAAATTAGCTCAACCTAAGTAAAGTTATGCAAGTGTAATTAAATATTAATTACACTAACACCTAGCATCGTATTATCTTTATGGCGATTGTCGAGGCATAATGGGGCATATAAAAAATTTCAAATCTTGATCTGAACATCAAATTCTTTGAAAACAAAGCAACCAGTACTTTGTCTCAAAGAGGGGCAAAATGTAGACATGTAAAAATGACCTAATGCATATCACACATCTTGAATGATATTTTTCCATTATCAACATCATTATCATTAATATAATTTCATTTCACATCGATTGCATTGTTAAACCTATTTTCCCCTATTAATTCAATAATCTTTAATTTTTTAATTAATTCACTATATTTTGTCACCTAATCTAACTTTATTCTTCTTGATTAATTAATTAAATAAACATTAATTATTTAATTTTGCCACTAATATACCCTATTCATCTAAATCAATTAAATTGTTATCATTTAATAATTTAATTAAATCACTTTCCCCTCTCTAAACTTGAATAATTCAATTAATTATTTAAAATCATTCAACATGGTCAACAAACAAATATATCTCTATTTGTGAAACATGACTTGCACATTCATCTCCAAATATTAATTAGTTATTCAATTAATTAATTATCCTCACCCCTCTTGTGATTGAGAAAATCATTACCACTGATTTCTCACTCTAAATAGTTGACTAACTCATCTGTTCTTCAATCCCACTAACCACTCAATCTATTCTTCAATCCCACTAACCACTCAATCTATTCCCACTAACCACTCAACCTGATTTCTTCAATCCCCCCAATCATTCCAATCTAATTCCACTAATCATTCCAATCTATTTCCTCTAAATGGTTCTCAACCGTTGATCATGATCTTTTACAACTGAATCTTGACCATTCCTCTCAAAATAGAAAATCTATATAACAACCCTCTTCATTCACAAAATCAATCAGAGAATCTATAGTGTATGCAAAGAGGTCATATTGAATTGATATTCGAATTCTTGAGAGAAAATACACACATCTTCAATCACCATTAACACGCTTTGAAGCTTTTGCAAACAATAAATGGAGGCTTCGTATTGATTCAAACACAATCCCGCATCAATACGAATACAACTCTGACATGGTATGGTAAGAATTGTTTTGTTTTAGATTCATTTAAGTTTCTTAGTTGCTTATTTATTTGGATTCATGGCTTTACATTTCACATTTCATGAGTATGGGTTTGGAATTTGATCTTGCTTGAATTAATTTGTTTAATTCATTTGTTGTTTTCCTATGCTATATTTCCCTCTTACAAAGGGTATTTTAAAAAAATTTGATAGAGTATTTATATCATTCATGAGTTTATTTTTCTACTTGTTGTAGGAGTATGAGCTTGAATCAATACCTTTTCAGTTAAGATTCATGGGTTGTGACATATCCATTCCACCAAAATCATGCTTGAACTCTATTGAAAAATAGGATAAATCTTCACAGTGAAAATATGTAGATAATTCAATGCATCCAAATAAACAAATAGCAATAAATCATAGATGAAAATAGATTGCAATAAAGATGCAAACCATAAATCAAGAATTGCGTGTAGAAACCCTTTCGGGAAAAAACTCCACACCCAGAGAGATCCAAGACTTGTATTAATCCTTCAAATGAGATACAACAATACAACTTCTCCCTTTGAATCACTACAACATTTAATTACTTCAACAACTTGCAACTTAACTTGTTTTCCCTTCAACTCAAGCACTAAATATATAGACATGAGAGAAAACACAAATCAAGAATGGTTTCTAAAACCATTTAGGCGTAAATCACAAATAAAAGATACTTCCTCTTCCAACTTGTAATTTTATCCATTTTTTAATAATGTGCACATGCAACTAAAAAAACTTCTTTATCATTTTCCAAGCTCACATTTATCTTTCCTTTTTTTCATGTTATTTCTAATTTGACAATTAAAAAACACTTTGCAAGTTGGCATAGTTGAATTTAGCAACTTTTATGACAACTAAAAGATAATTACAAATTATCAATTAATAAATAAAAAATAAAGCAAGGTTGAGACATTTTCTCAACAAACTCATCCCTTATATAATACTCCAAAAGTTTGAACCTTGATGGATGGCATAATCAAAGAACATACCATCACTAATTGTGCTCAATCATTGAACAATAACCCTTCTATTGAAGGACAAACAAGTTGGAATAACTAATAATAAAAAATGCTTGAAACTTCTATTGATTATCAAATTTGAAGGACAAACAATTTCGAATAAGTAATAAAAAAATGCTTGAAACTTCTATTGATAGTATATTTTACCAAATTTCCTGGTCACTATCTGATCTAATATTAATTTTAACACATTGATCCGATTACATAGCTCTAAGGAACATCATCTTCTATTCGGAGCTTCCAAAGATCTCAAGTAGGTATCTATGGAGAAGAGCAATTAGGGGAAACATCTTCTGCAAAGTGATGTCCTCTACCAAGTTTGATCTCATATTTCTTTGCAAAATTAGTCATTTGGCCATATGAATTATCCAATATTCGCTCTTCTATAACCAAATTCTTTTGCAGTATATTCTTCAAAAAAAATAATCCTTGTGAACCAAAATGTTTTAAGGAACTCACTGCAAACAATCCACGGTAAGATCTATTAATTGATCATTGAGTGGATTTGATGGTGAAGGCAGATTTATTATATAAGGAAATTCATGTGATTAAAATTAGGGGAAATAAAGGTTGTGGGAAAGGCTTAAACAAGCGACATGTTGTGGCCACCACTTCAGGATTGGTTGTTTAGGTGGGGAGTAATTTCCAAATAAATAATTAGCATTTTTTTTAATCAGCCGCCTTATGGCCATTCCCACTAATGAAGGTCAATTTTTGATGCTCCTATTGAAATCAATAAGTTCCAAGAAAACTATAGAGATTGGCATGTTTACTGGATATTCTCTACTTTGCACAACCCTTGCTTTGCCCCTTGATGGAAAGGCTGGTATCTCAATTTCCATCGATTTTTTAATATGTTTCGATTTGTTACCCTACCCAACTATGTGATTATCATGTTGCCCTCTAAGGTAGGGTTGCTTTGGGTATAATTCAAACTCTGACCTTGGATTGGTTTTCTCCATGGTACGTCATAGGCATCGATTTAAATAGAGAGTCCTATGATTTGGGAAGACCTATCATTGAGAAAGCAGGAGTTGCCCGCAAAATTGATTTTAGAGAAGGCCTTGCTTTGCCCCTTTTGGATGAATTGATACAAAATGTAAATTCTCTCACCATGGAGTTGACATTCTCACTTAGGAGAAGGCAATAATGGAAATGGGTTGCTATAAATTTATGAATGTTTGGGTGGTAGTTGTGAACTATTCTATACTGATGGTAATTCATCCAAGATAAGTGGTATTGATTACAATTACAGTGTTATGCCTTTTGGGCTCTCTATGTTTTGTTTGTTTTTTAGGTGTTGTCCCCGTACACCCTAAAGAAGATTTTTTTTTCCACATTAACAATCTGCTTCATTATTATTTTCTCTTTGCATATTGAATTCTCTATTAATCTCCAATCTATATCTAGGTTAAGTTTGTAGTTGTCTTCCTATCCAAGTCAAAACAGAGGTATACTATTACACAAAACCACCACTTCAGTCTTTCACCCAACAACTTGGATAGAATCTTATAGACCACATTACAAAGAGAAATGGGCCTAAACATCCCCAGCCTATCAGCCGCATCACACTTGGGTATGAGAGCAATAAAAGTAGAGTTCATAGCCCTTAACACCTATTTCTTCCTCTAGGACTCCTACACCACCTCCAATAAATCCAAATGTTAATTCCCAAAAAAAAATCAACAAAGAACCCATCTGGACTTGGGCATTTCCCTTTCTTCATTTGAAAAATAGTTGCCTTTGATTCCTCTAGGGAAATACAATGCAAGAGATGCTCGTTAATTTCTGAAGAAACAAGAGAAGGAATGCAAGACAAGACATGATTCTCCTCATCCCATAAATCACGAGAATCCTCTCTAACGAATGCAGCAAAATACTGAGAAGCTTCTCTGGAAATATCCCCCAAAGAGGAGAAATACTCACCCCTAGAATTCACAAGGAAAGGGATGGAGTTTCCATGTCTCTTAGCCTTTATAGGATTAAAGAAAAATGCATTTTTTTTGTCTCCTTCTTGTAACCATTCCACATACGCCTTATGTTTCCAATAAATATTCTCCCTCAACTCACACTCCTCCAAATCTTTCAAAGCCTTTGCCTCCATCGAAAGGGACTCATTAGATAAGCCAAACTTGTTAATCTCATAAGTAATAGCATCCAAACTATCATGAGCTACAACCTTAGCATGAAATATGTTACCAAAATGCTGCCTATTCCATCTTTTGAGTTGATACTTCACATACTATAGTTGCTTAAGAAAAGAGAACATTGGAGTGCCAAAATTAGGTCTACCACGATGCCACTAATCAGCTATATAATCCTGTAAGGAGGTCTCTCACAGCCACATAAGTTGAAACTTAAAAGAGGGGGACTAAACAACATGAGCAAGAGAAGAAGAAAGCTTAATTGGCCAATGATCAAAACCCCTCCAATCAAGAATCTCAAAAGTAGTTGACCAAGACCCACCAATCTAGAAATAGGAAACCAAGAACCTTTCCAACCTCTCAGCAATAAAATCCTTGCCACTTCATCTATTATTCAAAGTGTACTAGCCATTGCAAAGTTTAATATCCACAAGATTTAGAACAAAAAAAATTATTTTGGATAAGAAAAGTAGAAGGCTCCAACCTCAACCTCAAGCCCGCTTATCTTGCATATTGAAGTAATAGCATAAAGGTCACCAGTAATAATCCAAGGGTAGAGAGGGGTAGAACTCCAAATAAATTGAATATGACACCAAAGATGAAGCTTACCTGACATATCTATGGGAGCATAAATATTGGTAAGAAAAACAATTTCTCCAGTCTCCTAACTTGAGGTAACCACAAAAATAGGATACTTACAGGACATCCACCAAAGGGGACAAATCTTCAAGGGATTCCACAAGCAAGCTTATCCCCCAAAATTACCTTGAGCTCCAATACACTAATAATTCCCATACCACCAAAGTTTAGGCACCAAACCAAACATACTCTCAACTGAAAGTTTAGTTTCCTAAATGAATAACGTTCAAGAGAATGACTTCGAAGTAACTCCCAAATAGCTTTTTGTCTACGAAAACTATTCAAGCCCCTAATATTCCACGAGAGAATAATCATTTCCGGGAGTTGGAAAAATGAGAATCAAGAGTCCTGACAGGTCCTGACTCCACCAAAATCTCTCCCATCATCTTAATTTTCTCCAAATCCTTCTTTCTCCCAGCCTTGGAGGGCTTCTCAAGAACCCCTTTCTTAGGATTTTTCTAGTGAAGCCTCAAAGATGGAGAAGCCTTGTTTCTTTTTTCTGAATCAAACACCAAATTTTCCAAGGGAGGGGATTAAACCACCTCAATTTTCTCCATAGCTACAGGAGCCTCAGGAGTAGCTGAAAGCACTAGACTTAGATCAATACCCATTTGAGGAAAACCTCCTTCTTGAACATTCTGAAGATTGTCAAAAATAACACCCTCTTGAACCACCTTCAAGACACCCATATCCAAATCCATCATACGTGAGTTCACCTCTTGCTAGCTAAGGTCATCCAACACATCAAAATGATTAAAAATATCCCCTTCCTGCATCTCCTTGAAAGTTCTCTTCTATTTGTGGTTCCTATTATGGGGCTTAACAAGAGTAAATCCTTCTTTATTTGCCACTTCACCAAGAATAGGATCATTTCCTTTATCATCCCTAGAAGTATTGTGGGGAGCTAAGTAGGCTGAGACTCTGAAGATCTGAACCTAGGACAACTTTTTTGCAAATGGCAATATCCATGGCACAACCGACATTGAAAGGGAAGAGTCTCATAATTAAGTTGTTGCATCCAAGAAGACGAACCCACACGAATTTCCAAAGAGCTTGGAAGAGGGTTACTTAAATCAATTTCAACACAAATATGAGAAAAAGTCATTACCTTTTTATCTTGCGTTTGTTGAGAGGGACCCACTAGTTTCCCCAAAAGCAGATCATCATATGCAAAATGTCATTCTGCTAGAATTCAACTAGGAACCAAGGGAGGAATACCCACACATAAACTCAATTCGGGAGCTCCTCTAAAGGGTTAAAACCAATATCCCAGGGCTTGATGAATAAACCAATCTGGTTATGAAAATAAGGCCCTCCTTCAAAAAATTTGTTGCGATCATCCATGCAATTGAAAATGACCATAAAATAACTATTTTCCAACAACATTACTTCCATTTCACCCTCTGGATTCCAAGTCTTCCTAGCCCACGACTCCAAAAATGGAAGCGAAGCTCACATTCCCATGAATTTGCAAATCAAGGCATGGTTCAAAAAATATTCAACATCCTCTATGATTAATTCTGGTTTAATCACTAGAATAGCTCTGTTGTGGCTCCTCTCCAAGAATCCATTAATTTTTGCAATGCAAGGGCCTCCAGACGAAACAAACCCTCCCACCCTCGAATCATTAAACAATAGGCTACTCTAAGCCCTCTTTAAGGGAGATGGTGACTTCTCACCTAAAGAAGCACGAAAATCCATAATGGATTTATGACCAAATGCTTCACTTGAACCCATAACCGAAAGAAAACAAGACGAAACAATCTCCTCATACCTTCCTGCAACCCTTGAACCAATCACTTATCGAGTAGCGAAACCAAAATGAAAAGAAAAGGAAAAACAAACACCAAACCCCTTATGCAAAATAATCCCTCCCCAAGCAAAAACCATTGCCCCGCCACACCAGATACCAACCCTCCACTTGCATTCAATATCAGTCTATGACAACTAATGGCTATGGGGCTCCACCTCCATCATGCACCTAACCATCCTATATCTACTCAGTCAACTTATATTTATATATTATATTAAAATATATATAAATAATATAATATTTATTAATTTGTAAGTATGTACTCTTTAAAATAATATATTATATATTATATTATACAAAACATAAATAATATAATATATATTATATTTGTATATATTAGTATAGGGTAAGTGCATGGATCTGTGACACAAATTTGGCTCTTAAGATGTCACTTTTTTTTAAAATCAACAAAATCTGATTTGCACAAGAAAATAAAGATAGTTACGCTCAAAATTTCAAGATGCAACAAGAACAAGAGTTGAAGTGCTCTAAGTCTAGTTTCTAAGCTACTAATTCTTTTTGAAATTAATGAAGATTAGGGGTCTCAAAAAGGGGGGGCAAAATAGGTCCTATTTTTATAAAAAAAAATAGCATAGTGTCTAAGGTCCCCCCCTTTTTGATTAACTTTTTTTTCGAATTTCAAAAATCCAAACAATGATAAATTAGCTAACACCATGTAGTTTATCCTCGTTCTGTCAAATAATTTTTTAATGAATATATAATATTTTATGAATTCTCAAAGTGGACACATCCTAAAAAGCTGAAATTTGAGTGTGCTCCCCCCTAAATTTTTTGAAAACTAATCGAAAATTGAATTTTTTTCATCATGTGTAGAATGGAGTCTAGTTTTAAAAAAAATGTAATTTGTTTCAAATTTTGATGAACGAGTAAAAATCTATCCTAAAACTAGCACATGTTGGTTTTTGACCAAAAAACGAAGGCATTTACAAGAGAAGTTATGGATCAAAACCTTAACTGAATCAAAACAAAAAAATAATTATATATTTAGATAGCTAAGAGTGAGGTTAATGCCATCATGGTTTTTTTATACTTTCATTGAAAGATATGCAAACATGACGATGAGCACAGACAAAAATATGTGAAATTTTGTTACCCTTTCAAAAAATCATGTCTTTTGCATGAAATGGTTGTACAAACCTTTGGGTCGGATGCCCAATGCAAAATCCAACCCATTGGGTTGGTATTTCCCAATGCAACCCATTTGGCAAGCACCAAATTTGGCGCTCGCCAAATGTCATTCATGACTTTTGGAATGCATTTTTCTAAACTCTTTCATTTTCTCTTTCTCTACAAAGGAAACTATATACATGAAATACACATTTAAGTTATATTTCATTTATATAGTTTCAAGATGTTTGAGAGTGGTTTTAGATCTCTAGGAGTTATAATTCAAATTCTAGTTTTTGGAAGATTTAAAAAAAAATAGACTTAGTAAAATTTTAGTAATCAACATGTCAAATTTCAGTAATCAGGAGGTCAAATTTCATCTTTCTCTCTCTATCTCTCATTTTCATCTCTTATTCTCTAGACCTCTCTCTATCAATATCTCCATCCCTTTATCTGACACTCTCTCCCTTGAGCTCAAGAACTACGTCTCTACATGTCCATCTCTCTCTCCTTCCCTCTCTAATATCTACCTCCTCCCCTCTCTAATATCTATCTCCCTCCCTCCCTCCTTCCCTCTCTCTATTTGTCTATCTCCCCTCCCTCTTCTTCTATCTCTATATATATCTCTCTACTCTCTATATCACCTCTCTTTATCCCTACCTATCCCTCCTTCCCTCTCTCTCCCATCTTTCTCTCTCACTCTCTACTTCCCTTTCTCTCTCCTTCCCTCTCTACTCTCTATCTTTCCATTCTCTCTCTCCTTCCCTCTCTAGTTCTCTCTATCTCACCTCTCTTTCCTTCAATCCCTCCCTCTCTAATTTTATCTATCTCCCCCTTTCTCTCCTTCCCTTTCTACTTCTCTCTATCTCACCTCTCTTTCTCCCCATCTCTCTCCCTCTCTCTTCCTTTCACCCACCTTTTCTCTCTACTTGTTATCTAACCTATCCCTCTATACCTCTTTCTCTCTCCCACCTCCTTCCCTCTCAATCTCTCTACCTTCATCCTTACCTCTCTACTTCTCTCTCCATCACATATCTATATCACCTATCTCACTTCTCTCTCTCCCCTTCCCTCTCTACTCACTTTCTCTCTATCTCACCTCTCTCTCCCTACCTATCCCTCCTTCCTCTCTCTTATCTCTCTCACCTCTCTCTCTCTCCCTCCCTACCTCTTCCTTGCTTTCTCCTTCCCTCTACACTTATCTTTATCTCCTCCTCCCTCTATATACCTACCTCTCTCTATTTTTTTCTCACCTCTCTCTCCATCCCTACCTCTCCCTCTATCTCTCCTTTAATATCTAATTCTCTCTACCTAGCTATTCCTCTATATCTATTTCTCTTTGCCTCCTTGCCTTCTCTTTCTCAATATCTCCCCCTTCTTCCCTCTTTACTTCTCTCTCTATCACCTCTCTCTCTCTCTATCTCTCTCCTTCCCTCTCTACTCTCTCTATCTCTCCCTCCCTCCCTTCCACACTTTCTATCTCTCCTCTCTCCATCTCCCTCTTTCTATCTCTCATCACCCTCTCTCTACCTACCTCTCTCTCTCTCTCTTTCTATATATTTCAATTATCCATCTTTACCTATCCCTCCCTCCTCTCTTCCTTCCACCAAATTTCACTCTCTACATCTCTCTAACTTACCCCTATATACCTCTTTCTCTCTCCCTCTCTCTTTCCCTCTCTTAATCTCTCTACCTTCCCTCTCTACTTTATTTCTCTCTATCTCACCTCTCTCTCTCTCCCTAAATATACCTCCCTCCCTCCTCTCTCTCTATCTTGCCTCTCTCTCCCTCCCTCCCTCCCTACCTCTTCTTCCCTCTCTCCTCCCCTCTCTACTTCTCTATATCTCCCCCTCCCTCTCCTTACCTACTTCTCTCTCTATTGGATAAGTAGAGAGGGAAGAAGGAAGGTGGAGATATTGAGAGAGATAAGAAGGGATGGAGGGAGAGAAAGAGGTATAGAGGGGTAGATTAGATATAGGTAGAGAGGGAAGGTGTGAGGGAGGGAGAAAGAGAGAGGTAAATAGAGATAGGTAGAGTGAGGGAGATGAGAGATAAAGAGTAGAGGGAAAGAGGTAGGGAGGGGGACATAGGTGAGATACATAGTGATGGAGGGAGAGATAGGTAAAGAGAAGGATAGGGGAGATAAATATAGGTAGAGAGGGAAGTAGACATAGAGAGAGGAGAGATAGAGAAAAGTAGAGAGGGGAGGGATGGAGAGGTAGGGAGGATATAAAGGTGAGTGTGTGAGAGAGAGAGTGAGAGAGAAAAAGAGGGAAGAGAGGAAGGGGGAGAGAGAATGAGAGTAGAGAGGGAAGTGGAGAGAGAGATAGAGTAGAGGTAAGGAGAGAGTAAGAGAGAAATATGGGGGAGGAAGAGTGAGAGGTAGAGAGAGTGGTAGGGAGTGGAGGGAGAGGTAGGTAGAGAGAGGGAAGAAGAGAGGGAAGGAGAGAGTAAGAGAGAAATATGGGGGAGGGAGATAGAGAAACTTAGAGAGGGAAGGAGCTATGGAGGGAGAGTTAAGGAGGGAGATAGATGTGTATGAGAGAGAGAAACATCTCTCTACCTACCTCTCTATATTTCTCTCTCATTTATCTCCCCCTTCCCCCTCTACTTCTCTCTACCCACCTATCCCTCTATACATCTTTCTTTCTCCCTCCCTCACTCCTTCCCTCTCTCAATATCTCTACCTTCTTCCCTCTCTAATTTTCTCTATCACATATCTCTATCACCTTCGCTCTCTAATTCTCTCCATATAACCTATTTGGGATGTATAACTCTTTCTCTCTCCCTCCCTCCATCCTTCCCTCTCTCAATCTATCTACCTTCCACCTTACCTCTCTACTTCTCTCCATCACTTCTCTCTCTCCCCTTATCTCTCTACTCTATTTCTCTCTAATATGTCACCTCTCTCCCTACCTATCCCTCCCTCCCTTCTCTCTCTATCTCACCTCTCTCTCCCCCTTCCCTCTCTGCTCTCTTTCTCTATCTCACCTCTTTGTCCTACCTATCCTTCCTCCTCCTCTCTCTGAAATCTCTCCCTCTCTCTCTCTCTCTCTCTCTCTCTCTCTCTCTCTCTCTCTCTCTCTCCCCCTTCCCTCTCTACTCTTTCCCTCTATCTCTCTCTCCTACCTATCCCTCCTTCCCTCCTCTCTATCTCACCTCTCTCTCCTCTCCCTCTCTACCTACCCCCTCTCTCTCCTATCCCTCTCTCCTCTCTATCTCAAACCTCTCTCTAGCTATCTCTCCCTCTCTACAATCTTCTCAACTATCCCTCTTTACCTCTCCCACCCTCCCCTCTCTTCCTCCCTCTCTCTTTTTGTTTCTCTCTCTCTATTTCACCTCTATCTCACCTCTATCTCACCTCTCTCTCCCTCCCTACCACTCCCTACCTCTCTTCTTCTCTCTCTACTTCTCTATATCTCCCCTCTCCATCTCTCTACCTACCTCTCAACTTATATCTCCTCTCACCCTCTCTCTACCTACCTTTGTATCTATACCTCTTTACCTCTCCCTCCCTCACCTTTCTCTTTGTCCCACCCTTTCCTCTCTTTCCCACCCTCCCTCCTCTCTCTCTTTGTCTATCTATTCAATGTGCACAATATGTGATAAAAAAAGTGGAGGAAGGTGGGGATATTTACATAAAGAGGGAAGGAGGGAGGGAGAGGTGGAGAAGGAGAGAGTGAAAGAGAAAGAGGAGAGAGATGGAGAGATATTGAAATAGAAAGAGGGGGAGAGAGAGGTGAAATAGAGAGAGTAGAGAGGGAAGGAGAGAGAGAAAGAGGGGAGGAGGGACAAGTGAGAGAGAGGTGATAGAGAGTAGTAGAGAGAGAAGAAAAGTGGAGAGATTGAGAGAGGGGAGGAGGGAGGGAGGGAGAGAGAAAGAGGTATAAATGGATAGGTAGGTAGAGATAAGTAGAGAGGAAAGGAGAGATAGAGGGAGAGGAAGGTATGTAGAGAGAGGTGGTAGATAGAGTAGAGAGAGGGAGGGAAGGATAGAGAAGTGAGAGAGAGATAGAGGTGATATAGAGATGTGATAAAGAGAAGTGGAGGGGAGAGAAGGAGAGCTAGAGAGAGAATTGTGAGAAAGATAAGTAGAGGGAAGGAGAGAGTGAGAGAGAAAGAGGGGGAGAGAGAGATAGTAGAGAGGTGGAGGGAAAGAGAGATAGGAGGGAGGGAGGGAGGGGTATGGATAGATATGTAGAGACTTGATATAGAGAGAGAGAGAGTAGAGAGGGAAGGAGAAAGAGATGAGGGAGAAGTGAGAGAGATAGAGGTGATAGAGATATGTGATACAAATAAGTAGAGAGGTAAAGAGGGAGAAAGAGTGGGGAGGGAGAGAGATAATGGTGAGATAAAGAGAATTAGAGAGGAAATAAGAGAGTAAGAGGGGAGAGTGAGGGAGAGAGAGAGAAAGAGGGGGAGGGAGAGAGAGAAGGGAGGGATGTAGAGGTAGGGAGAAAGAGAGGTGAGATAAAGAGAGTAGATAGGGAAGAAGGAGAGAGGAGAAAGGAAAGGAAAGGAAATTGAGAAGAAGATATGATAGAAGAGATGTGATAGAGAAGTAAAGAGAGGAGGAGAGGAGGAGGAGAAGAAATAGAGGATTAGGAGTTAGATAGAGAAGTAAGGAAGGTGGGTAGAGGGAAGGAGAGACAAGACATAGATGAGATAGAGATAGGAATTGAGAAAAAACTTAGAAGGGATGGAGGAGGAGAGAGGGGTGAGATAGAGAGAAGTAGAGAGATAGAGAGAGAATGCAGAGATAGAGAAAAGTAGATAGAGATAGAGAGAAGTGGAGAGGGAAGAAGAGTGAGATACAAAGAGGGGTAGGGAGAGAGAGAGAGAGGGAGGGAGGGAAGGAGGGAGAGGGAGAGAGGTGATAGAGAGATGTGATAGATAAGTAGAGAGGGAAGGAGGAAGGTGGAGAAATTGAGAGAGGTAAGAAGGGATAAAGGGAGAGAGAAAGAGGTATAGATGGAT